>OY288272.1:3074684-3674684 GCA_958450335.1 Hibiscus tridactylites | reverse complement strand
AAGGATTCCATGAATGAGTTTCAGGATATCCATGTTGTTGTGCTGTGTAGCGGCGGAGCCGGACAAGACATCAAACGTAGTTATCGAGGAAAGGTCGTTGGATGTCGTGGGATGGATAGTTGGGGAGTAGCCTTGGACATACAATCCTCTGTTCCAAACATGGTGAATTTTGGTCTTGTTCGGTACGAGTTTCACCGTGGCATAAATTTGGACCGTGGCACCATTGTGTATAGTAGCCATCTTGCCACCGTACAAGGTAGCCGACGAAGAAATCAAGTGGATGTCGAGCGGTCGAGAGAGGAGCGGGGATTTTTGGAGCTTGACGGACGGGTCTAGAATGTAAGGCAGGAGTACCAACTGTCCGGAATTAGGATCCGGAAACGCAACGAGGGCACGCGTACCGGTCATTTCTGGGGATGTAGGATTGATGCCCCAGCCAACCCAACCGGAAGGCGAAATGAAAGTGCCGAAGAAACAAAGGTCTAATGTGGCATTGTGGGGATGGAATGTCCAAGCAATGGAGGCTTGTTGTGTGGGGAGTGTGATGCATTTTTGGAAGGTTTTGGTGGCGGTGAGGGTGGTGCAATGAGCCGAAAGTGCAGTGTTTAGATGGGAAGTGAAGAGGAAAAGGAAGAAGAGAAAGATGATCATGGTTATGGTTATGGTTATGGTTATGGTTGTGGAATTGGATGGGGCACTGAAGCTTTTGTTTTAACATTTATGAGATTGGTGGCAGGCATCGAAAGTGGACTGTAATGATTGTAATCGAACAAATTATGAGAATGTTGTGGGACTGCTTAGCTTTGAAGTAAGGACTACTTTGAGATTTAGGGTTTGGTAGATCTTTAAAAAATAGGTTTAGATGTGATTGTTTCTAAGCACTAATAGAAATTGCATGCCTTATATTTGACACGTCTCTTCTCGTGTTTGCTATTAATAATTTTTTAAAAATAATAGGATTAAATAAAAATAAGTGCTTAAAGTATATTATTTTTGAACTTTAGTATTTAAATTATTTTTTTTTGTAAAAATAAGTGCTTAAAGTTTAAAAGTTATAATTTTAGGTGTCTGGTAGTTAACTACTGTTAAAAAAATGTTAACCAATACAAAATCGACACAATGTCATTTCTATTTCTTTAAATTAATTTTATTTTAATAATTTAAAATTTTACGAAAAAATCTTAAAATTCTAAAACTCTCAAAAATGGTCCTCAAATCCCTAAATTCTCACCGTTGTTGCCGCCGGCCGCAATCGTTGACCTCATCCGTTCGGTCGCTGGACCTATTTGGCCATTTCTTCCCGCTATCCGTCGTCAAAAATCGGCGAACAATGTGCTAGCTGAATATTGAACGTCGAACGTAAAATAATTGTTCGATTAGCACAACATTCGCCGAGTTCCGACGACGACGAATAAGGAAAAATGATCTTCTGAGTCCGACGATCGATGACAGCAACAATGAAAAATTGAGGATTTAGGATTTAGGATTTAGGGAGTTTATAGAAATTGATTTGAACATTTTTGTAAATTTCGAGATTTTTAAAGAAAATTAAATTTTAAATTTTTTTTTCAAAAATAATTAAAAAAATTAATATTCCTACCATGTGTCGCGTTTTTAATGGATAACGGATTTTTTTAACGGACGACACCTAAAATTATAACTTTTAAAATTTTATACACCTATTTTTACAAAAAAAAAAATACTTTAAACATGCACCTAAAGTTCAAAAGTAGTATACTTTGAGCACTTATTTTTCATTTAAGCCAAAATAATAATATCTAATTTTATTGAAAAAATAAAAATAAAACATAAAAAAGTTTACAATTTTAGTTACTTTTTTTAACAAAAACTAGAATAGACTGATTACACAGATAAGATATCCTTCCTAAAAGAACAAAGGATAGAAGAAAATGATTAAAAAATTTAATCGAACAATTCAAAACAAATAAATGATACAAAAATATCAACTACCAGTAGTGAAAGATTAACATCATCAACATTAATATAATATTAATAGAACATGATGACAAATTAATAATTAATTTTATCATAATTCAAACGTGCAACATATTCGAGTGATTACGAACATATATCAATATGAAAGAATCAATTTTAGAGTTTAAAGCAGAGATATATATTAACAAGATAACCAAATAATCGTTAATACTAAGAATAGACAAATTTAGAAAAATGCAAACTAGAAAATGAAGAAAATATAGAAAAGCAAACAAAAATACCTATCATTTTCATAAGAAAAATGAAAATTTATTAAACAAAACAAAATAAAATTCAGAGAAATAAAGAAGAAAAAAAAGAATATTAGATTGAATGTTGGATATAATATATCAGAATTTAAGTTTTATTACATTGTTTTTCATGTTATTTCTGCCATGTGATAGATTCTTATATTTTTGTCTATTTATAATGGGATTTATTAAAATAATGTTGCTTTAATCTCGATTTTTATGACTTTTTTCAATTAATATTATAGCTAGGATGACATTTCACTCGGATTCGGCGGGTTTCGACTCGACCCAGTCTAATCGAGTCATGTATTTTGTAAAAAAAGTCAGGTTCAGTTTATGATGAAAAAATTCGACCCGAGACTAATAGTGTAATGTTCTCCTATATTTTTAAGAATATTTTGCAATAATACCCCTCTTTATATATATTTTATAATTAAGTCCTTAAAATTAATTTTTTTACAATTAGATTCTTAAATTTAATTGTTTTTATAATTAGATCCCTAAAATTAATTTATCTTACAATTAAATCCTTAAAATTAATTTTTTATATAAATTGGGCTGGGGTCGAGTCGGGGTCGGGTTAAGGTATATAATTTTCAGGTCAGATCGGGTTTTTTAAAAAATAGGGTCGAGTCGATTTTGAATTTAGGTTAATTATTTTTAGGTCAGATCGGCTAAAAACTCGACCCGATCTCGATCTGACTCGTGTCCATCCCTAATTGTGGCTACAAGCCTACAACAATCTTAGAAGATTAGAAATAGGTAGGTCCTCTCCACTTTACAAAAATCTTAGAAACATATTTTTATCTAATAAAAATATTCGACCTGTTTTCAATGTTTTTATTTATGTCTCACACTGAAAAATTAAGTTTAGAGTTAAAATTAAAAAAAAATAAAAAATTATTTTATAAGATTTAAAATTTAAAAATTTAAAGTCAAGAGATGTAATTTTTTTAATATTAAAACATAAACAATCGCCAAAAGGCGACAGAATTTTTATTCATTTCCCTCATAGTGGAGAGGAGGTTTCTTAATTATCACTACAAGTAAATCAGAAAGCAAAAAACTAATGAATTGCAACTTCAGTGGATATGTCCCACTCTGATTAATTCGCAAGGCATCATCATCATTTGCAACTGGGGAACCTACCCTCTTTTCATTCCTAACACTCCTCACCAAAAGTCCTTTTGCTCATTAATAAACTCATTTTTTCGACATTCTCAATAATTTTTAGAGCAGTTAAAGTTTTCGGTTCACATTATTTTTCTCTCTCTTTAAATTATAAGTTTAAAACTTATTATGATCAAATTCCCTCTTCTCCTCCCACTAAATAGAAATTGTTCAAAAAATTCTCCAACATCTTTATTAATTTTTTAGACATTAAAAATCAAATCAAATTGATTAGATTAGATTTTTTTAATCGATGGTATTTTAAATATAAAATATACATCGGGTTGGTAAAATATTCTTTTGATTAAATAGAGAGATACTATTATATTCTTATACCAAAATTCAAATCTATACAAGATTGAGCCATATGAGAAATTTAGCCAATAAGCTAATTAGTGTATCTCAGATTGTTAAAGTATTTTAACCTATCACAAATTCAATTTTCTATGCTTTTTAATTAAATAAATGTGATTAAATAGCGGGGGTTGTTTAATCATATTTTGTTTGTTTAATTTTCCCTGTCGTTTCTCCATCCTCTGTAATTAATAAACTAGAATTACATCTCAACACATTTGCTTAAAATCTAATTAGTAGGAACAGTAAAGTGAAAGCTGATCAGCTTCCCGGAAGAACCAGGTAAAAGTTCTTGGTACTGATAACGATGCCTGAAAATGTCAGAAACATACAATTCCAATAACCAACAACAACTGATTTAAAACCCCAAACATGTTTTGTTTCAGATTTGTCCCTAAGAAGACAGGAAGTTAATGAGTCCCAGTGACTCAACATTCTCACCCGACAACGGATGAACCTGAGGAATGTTCTCCAAAACCGTACTCCCACCTTGCCACACATGAATGAAGCTGGTTTGATTCCCCAACGGCCCCAGCACACCAAATATAATCATCTGCTTGTCGACATATTCCGCCGAGATGTCCGAAACTGGAATGCCGAGCTCCGAAGGTAGCATGGAAGGGTTGTAGCTTGTTATCGATGTGGAGTAAGCAATCATGCTGCCGTTAAAATGGCGGAAAGCGACCAGGGCTTGAGAACCAATCATGCCTCGACCCATTGGGTTGAGCGCCCACGCAATCCATCCCTTGGGGATCTGGGTAGCTCTGTATGCAATCTGAACCTTTGTGGTGAGTTGGCTGTAGTTCCAGTGTAACGATGCTTGGAGAACTGGGAGATCGATGCAGGAACCGAACACTTGGTTGCTTGGGAATGAGTAGTTGGAGCAAGCTTCGGCTGTGGAAATGGAAACCAGAGATGCAAAACTCAAACTGCAGAGCACCAAGATTGAAGTACTGGTTTTAGCCATCAAATCTAGGGTTTGCTGATGGGTGTGAAATGAATGGGATGAACTGGAATAGTTGGTTCATATACATATTCCCAGGTCTTACCATTTTCATTTCCAACCTAATAGGTAAAAACCAAAACCTGGCAATACAATTTTACAATGTAATTAAAATATTATATCAGTAAAAAAATTTATATAATTGGAATTATTAACGTTTTAAAAAATATATAAAAATATAAAATACTTTAAATATGAACAGAATTTAAACAAACCAAATTATCAAATATTGGTAAAGGGCCTTAGAAATATACGGAATATAGCCAATAGGTGAAACGGCTTAAACTAAAAGCCTTAGAAATACGTTAATTTTTATTATTTAGTTACAAAAAAGGAACATTGCATTTTTCTTGTTCATCCAAGCTTTAGTTTTTCACTTAAAGCCTTAAATTATTATTAAGAGCCTCAAATTGTCAACGCAGGAGCCTTAAATTATCAATCTCGTGCATTTTATTAATGAAAAATAAAACTTGCCAGTCTATTAAGAGGGTTAAATAATTTTTTTTTTGAAAGTTAAGGTGTTACTGCTAGAAGTTTAGGTTTCCGGTGGATTGAGACGGCGGTGATGAGAGGAAAGAATCTAGGGTTACGATAATGAAAAGAGAAAAAGAAATCAGAAAGGAAAAATGATTTTGAAAGAAAATTATCTGATATTAAATAATGGATCTGAATACAAAAACAAGTTAACCCACTAAGACTATATAAACAGATATTTAAAGCCCAAGGGTAACTGATCCAGCCAATCAGCCCAAACGGTCTAACAGACTCAACAAACCTAACAGCTATAACAGACCCAACTGTACCCAACTGCTGACAAGCCCAACAGTATACAATACTCTCATAGTTACAAGTAGTATTTGTTCTAATATTCTCACAATCATTTGACAATGCATGTTCAACCACCCTGCTGTAACTGCTGGTACTTGAACCTGTGACCTCTAGGAACAACAAATATTTCCTTAACCACTGAGGCAAGTTGGCTAGTGCAGAGAGTTAAATAATTGAAAGAGTAGAATTCTTGTAAACAAAATATACATGTATTAAAAAGGTCAAACCAATAATTAACTTTAATTATGGTGGTGTGAATAGAAAAAAATAGGTTAGAAGATTGTCTCATAATAAATCTTTATAAAACTTAATACTATATATTAGTCGGTTAATGAATTATATACCGATGGTTAAACAAAAAAATACATGTATTAATAAGGTCAATATAATAATTTATTTAATTTAAAAAGATAATTTAAATTTAAATACACTTTTCTCATATAAAAATGATTGTTAATAATTATTTTTTATATATTTTTCATCTCTCTTTTAAATCTAAGATGACTGTAATTTTCTTGTTTTTGCAAAAAAAAAATGTTTAAACAATTAAATTTCTTTTTATTCGATGCAACAAAATGTGCATAAGCATAGGTACGTAAAAGGGGACATTGGAGCTCACACCCTCTCAAAAAATATATTAAAATTGGGAAAAATAATTAAATTAGAGTAGCATTAAAATTTTATTTTAGTAATTTATATTTTTATTTTTTAAAATTTAAATATTTTTAAATAACATAATATATAATGCTGAGTTCTGTCACTGTGTATAAGATCATGGTGTGCCACGTTGTTACCTGTGTTTACCTTGTCGTTTCCTTTTCTAGAACGCAAATTTTGAGTGCATGCTTCATGTGTGTATATATTAACAATTTTAATATTTTATAATTATATTTGTAATTTACATTCCTATAATTTGTTTTGATTATTAATATGTATTAGAATATGCCCGTTCCCTATGTTTTGTAAGATTATATTAAAATTTTAATTAAACAAAATATTTGTATATTTTTTGGTTGCCCTTCAAATTTACAGGACTTTCTCCTTACTAATCTAATAATTCAATTATTAAATAAATGGATTTAGATATAAAATTATATTAATATCTAAGTTGAACTTTTAAATTACATTAATATACAAATATATATATATATATATATGAACATTTTTAATAATATCTAAGTTAAACTTTTAAATTACATTAACATACATTTGTTATTTAATGAGCAGGACATGAATCCCATTCCTAAATCAAATAACGATGGTTTACCTAATCCTAATGTATTTTCTTATTGTCTCGTTGCTTTCCACGAACCTTCATTTATGTTATTAAACAAAGGTTTCGTTTTTCTTATATGAGTTGAAAGCAATGCAGACAATAGTACTCGATTTTTGGTCAAACAAAACAATAATATATACTATTTTTAATTAATCAATCTAAGCAAATGATTAAAAGCTCTTAGTTGACACCTCTTCTAGCTAAGTTGTAAATTCTAGACTCAATAGAAGCAAAGTTCCTCTAGGTATGAATTGTTCAAAAGAAATTACATTACCACATTATAATAAACTAAAATATCTAATAATGAAGCGTTAATAAGAGAGTAATTGCAGTAATATTAAAATATTAAAAAAATTATAAAAAAATGTTGAGTGTATTGGTAAGTCATATTGCACTCTCAAAGAGGGACGTGAGTTCAATCCTTGAAGATGACATTATTGGGAGAGACAACAACCACGCACCCCGAACATGGACAATAAGACAAACATACATATTATCAAAAATAAATCATAAATTTTAAAATAAAAGTAGAATAGATCTTAAAATATTTTTTCAACAATAATATCCTAAAAATATAGCAAGTTAGTAATCAAATTTTAACCCCCAAAAAGTGTTAATAAGCAAGGTACCAAATTTAGCCGGCAGCATGGACCTTTTCCAGGTAAAAAAAATGTTGTTTATTTATTTATTTATTTATTGTATTTTCCCACCAAAAGAACAAGATAACCTCTCCTTGTTTTAAATCATTAGTATTGAAATTTATTAATTTAAATATAAATTCGTATCGAATCCAAAAATAAAACCATTAATTTGAGTTGATTTGATACGTGAATATTTGATATACGACCCGTATGATATGGATATTATTTGAATACCCCGTATACGATATTTTATATACAATGTATGTGAAACGAGTATTATCTAGATATTCGATATATAATATACTATATTTTCGTTTTAGATTATCAATTTAAAATTTTAAAATATTGAAAATAATAATTTTATCAATCCTATTAAATATCAGTCAAGTGATTAGGGATAAGAATGTAGTTTCACTCTTAAACGTGTCTATATGGTTTTAGAAGAGAGACAATTACAATATACAATATACATTGCAATTTGCATTTGAAAAACAAGATATATGCTTCTTCCCTGCTTCCTCTCGTTTATTTTAAAATTTGTCAAAAGGAAATCACATTTTATTAATGGAAATCCAGACTATGTATAATTATAGGATGGTCACACTAAAATAAAATAAATCGAAATGTGTATGTGAAAATGAATTGGTCAATAGATACAAGCTCCTTTAAAGACCGACTTCTTCCCACTTTTCTGCTCTTTTTTTATCTCTACTTTATTACTAGTTGAATTCTATATATATATAGCTTAGTTGTTGAGTTCCCAGAGGACTTAACACAACAATCTGGCCTTGACAAACATTTTTTTCCCGGGAAATCGGTCCTGGAAACTTGTTTCTGTCTCCAAGATGCAGATCAAAGCCTGGAACCTTGTGCTGTTTTCATGCCTGCTGGTGTTTTTCTTGGCTTCATCTTCTTCTGCACAAACCCAAACCTGTCTTTCTCAAACATTTTCCAATAACAGGCAATATGCCAACTGCAGTGATCTGCCAGCTTTGAACAGTTATCTCCATTGGACATATGATGAATCGGCCGGGACAATTGAGATTGCTTACCGACACACCGGCACCACCTCGTTACGCTGGTCGGCGTGGGGCATCAATCCCAGAGGACCAACAATGGTGGGTACACAGGCTTTGGTTGCCTTCGTCAATTCCAGTGGCGGGGTTCAGGCATTCACAACCTCGATTGATAGCTTCAGCCCTTCCATGCAACGGACAGACTTGAGCTTCCCGGTTCCAAGTCTTTCGGCCACGTTCCAGAATAACGAGATGACCATATTTGCCGTTTTGAGAATCTCCCAAAACTTGTTGTCTTCCAGCCAGGTTTGGCAGGAAGGTCCAGTGAGTGACGGCCAAATACAGCCTCATTCTACTAGTGGAGCCAACGTTCAATCCGCCGGAAGAATCAATTTCCTTACGGGACAATCTGGTGGGAGTTCATCAGCCGGTTCCAGGACAAGAAGAAGAAATGTAAGTTGTTCGAATCTTGGATTAAATTCGACCCTAGAGCTAGAATTTCCAACACAAAAATGATTCATTTCCAGGTTTATAAAGTTAGGTGCATGAATTTTCCAGGTTCATGGAGTACTGAACACGGTCAGCTGGGGACTATTGATGCCATTGGGAGCCATAATGGCTAGGTACATGAAGGTGTTCAAATCTGCAGACCCGGCATGGTTTTATCTCCACGTTGCTTGCCAATCCTCGGCCTATGTCGTTGGCGTGGCAGGGTGGGCGACCGGTATTACGCTCGGCAGTGACTCCCCTGGAGTCACTTACAATCCCCATAGGACCATCGGCATTATCCTCTTCTGTTTTGGAACTCTCCAGGTGAATTTTCTCTGTTATACATATTCGTATCCGACACTTATTTAAAATTGCAAGTCGCTATCAGTATCACGTATACCAAATGAGACTTTTTCTTCAATTTGCCGCCACCGGTGTACACATGGTGGCGTTCTAAATAGCTGGCTTCAATCCTACTCCAATTCCAACATTATTAATGACCTTTAATTGTACTCATATTTATTGACACAGGTGTTTGCTTTGCTTCTGAGGCCAAACAAGGATCACAAATACAGATTGTATTGGAACATCTACCACCATTCGATCGGCTACAGTGTCATCATCCTTAGCATCGTCAACATCTTCGAAGGTTTCGACATCCTTAATCCCGACGACAAATGGAAGAGAATTTACATTGGGATTCTCATATTTATGGGAGTTGTGGCCACATTCTTGGAAGCTTTCACCTGGTACGTTGTTATCAGGAGGAAGAAGACGAATAAGCACCCTCCCACCATGAATGGAGCCAATGGACATGGATATGGTGCCACTGCCACGGGGCAGCGCGTGTAATAAAAATTTCTTATTCTATTACACACATTTGGTATTACAGCTCATTGTTCTTTAGTTATACGCTGGAGTTTTGTATATTTTGTGTATTTACTCTACTTTTTATTTAATTTCATATACTATGGCAGAATACTAGTGTATGTATACATGTTGGGGTGGTAGGAAAGTTTAGAAGTATGACCAATTCCATTGGGAAATTGATGAGCCAAAGGTATTGACTATGAGTATGGACCATTAAAATATAAGTATGTTGTAGGTGAAGTCCGATACATTTTGTCAAGTGTGTGACAATCAATCAATATCAATCTTCTTTCTTACTTAGTCAAAGAGAAACTAAACACCATAGGGGAGCTCAAGCTTGAAAGTTAAGATATATGAATACCACCAAATGTAATCACTACAAGAATATAGGTTTTTAGTGACAAATTAATAGTGACTGGAAATAATTTTGTCACAAATATTAACTTTTTGTGACAATTTTTTTGTACGACACAATTAGTATAAGTAATTGTGACATATTTTTATTTGGTCACTGTAACAGTAGTAATTGTGACGATTGCATTTTTCACAAATGATAAATTACTTGTCACTATAAGTATACAATTGTGACACAAAGTTCATTGTCACTAAAACTTTGACACATGATAGTGACGATATGTGAAGTGATCACTATTATTTAATATTTGTTGTTACAATGAAATTACTTGTCACTTAAAGTTTCACTTTTTTGTTGTGATAAATTTTGTCACAAATAAAAAAATAAAAGTAATGACAAATTAAACATTGTCACAATGATAAATTTATTTTTATAATTATAAAAAGTAAAGTTATCATAAACTAGTTTGTCAAAAGGTAAAATATTTCTATAGTCTATACTATGTGTAAATTGTTGTTTTAGTCAATCTATTTTTGATCAATTTAGTCCCTATATTTTTCAAATTTTAAAATTTTAATCCTAATCCTAACGAGACACCGACAATATGACTAAATTACAAGGACTAAAAATGATCAAATTAAAGAAAAAAAATTAAATAAGCAACTTATGTATAACAAATTAGCTAAAAAGAAAATTTTACTTAACATATTTAAATACGACCATTCATGTCAGGATAAAAAATTCAAAATTTAAAAAGTATAAAAATTTAAAGTGACCAAATTAGAGTACAAAGACTACTATGTGATTTTAGCATAATATATGATAGAATTTTTTTGAAAATTTTAACAGATATATTTCATTTTGATTAGTTTTTTCTACAGAAAAAAAAATCTAAATGGTTTACTCAACATACGTACTTCGTATAAGAAACCATAGAAAAATTAGGTAAATTATTATTATAATAATGTGTTATAATTAATAAATATTTTTAAAATAAATAAAGTTAATTTCAATTACAATTAAACATAAATATTATTTTTCTTTCAAAATAGTATAAATTTCTTGCCTAGCTTAGTGGATAAGTATTGCACTCTTGCCCTAAAGGTTTCAGGTTCAATCATTCTTGAAGCCATGCATTGCATTTATTTATTAGTGTCTAAATTTTAGTCACTATTAATAATCATGTGTGTCAAATAGTGTGGTCATAAATTTCAGTGACTAAATTTAACACTTTTTGTGACTATTTTCAATGTCACTACAAATACATTTTCTTGTAGTGAATCCACTAGACTTGGCCTAGTTAGACCCGATTCAAGGAGATCAGATGGACTTAAATGTGATGTACTCACAGATAAATCGAGGGAAAAATGAAATTGGACTTTTCAGCATCAAATTTGTGCTTACCATCGGATTAAACACCATACGATCTCCTGGACTTAAAATGATTTTCATTGCATATATTGATTCACTTCCCATACATTTGAATCTGCTAGATTGACTTAGCCCACACGTCCACTAGTTCCTGTCTTTCTCTTTGATTTTTTAATCCCAAACAATGACAATCTACGAAAGATCTTAATAAGCCTACTAGCATACTTTCTTTGTGAAGCAAAATTTACAGAACCTATGCAACCTGTTACTTCTCCCAAAGGCTTCTTCCTCTTGCTTCCTGACCTTCTTTCTAAGCCATAAGGTTTCATCATACACTGCGGTTTGTTCGGTTTCGAATCTGTTTTCTTTGACATTTCATGCCATTGAAGGGTCTTCTTCAACGCCATGAGCTCTTGCTCCAGGTTCTGAAGTCTAAAGCTTGTTGATTCGTAGTTTCTCTCTATTGTTGGAAGCTCATCTTGTAGGAACACGTTGAATGGTTTGCTTTTTGTCGACTCTACGGCGTCGTTATATGGACTCTCTTCGAGGTTCAGGGTTCTTGAGTTCGGACATCTTGAGCTCGATAGGCTCCCCGAGAATTGACCGGTGAACCTAAACGAGTCCGAGCATTCTTTAAACGCTTGGTGGGTGTTTAGTTGTTGAACAAAAAGAGCTTGGACAATCAAACGCAGTGGCATCAACTCATTTTGAACCGCTTCAATGCATGCCTCTTGTGAAAGTTTTTGGCAGTTTAGGTGTCTGCAGACTGACCCTTTCTCCTCTTGTGTTATATCTCTATGTGCCTGACCAATCGAGGTTCAGTTCGAAGTTAAACGCAACATGAATACACGATAATGTTCCGAGGATATAGGCGATAATTTATCGAAAACTTACCTGTAGGAAGCTATTCATTGCTCTATAAAGCTGATCATGTGTCTGCCGGTGAGATATCGGTAATAACTCGACGAGTTCCATGAACTTCTTAGGCCCCATTTGTGGATCAGAAGCTATATGGGAAAGGTATGTGTCCCATAATTCTGCAACAATGGAGTTACTTGCTGAAGGAGAAGGGTTGGTCTCCATGTTAAACGATGCAAAAGTAGAGAAAATGTTCTTCATAATGGCCAATTCCTTGCTTGATGAAATGGACTCTGTTCCAATCTGTGGAAAGATAAAATCTTCCACTTGAGCAAAGCTTAACATTGTTGCAATCTGGTCTTGCAATTTCACTAGTCTGCCACTTGTTAAACCAAATTCTAAGGATCTAGAAAGCATTGCAAAGTAAAATCCAACAGGAATGGCCCTACTGGCTTTTTCCCCTATGGGAAGTAATTCAAGAATCCCTTGTAAAATGGCAGAAACCTTGTTGTCTGAGTCAGTGTCTTCAGTTACCTCACCTGAGTTTTCCCAGAATTGGAGTGTTTTCTTGGAGAGAACCCATTTATTTGCATAGAAAACAATGATGGGTGTCACATATTTCTCTTTCATTCCCTGCCTTCTCAAGGAACCAATTATCCTTTTGAAGAATCCATATGGTAGAGCTATGAGATCTTTGATCCATAAGTCCTTGCTTGCTATTGCTTTCACTGTTTCACTGCTCCAAGCCTCTCCGGCCAATGCTTCCAATGTCACAACTGGTTTGTCCCTTCTCCTCTCTGGATCAAGAATCTCCATGCAGGACATGAAGGCCAAGGATTCGATGCACCGGCTCACGATCAGCAGTTCCTCGGACCAGGGGAGCAACGTTTGGCATTTCTGGAGAACAATCAGGGTGTCATCCCAGCTTTGCAACACCACTTGGTTCAAATAGAGATCAAACCTCTCGCAGAGGTTGCCGATGCAGTACTCTTCTGTCATCTCGAGAAACTCGGCTGCACACCTCAGGGCGGCCACATTGAAAGGGTCAACCAATGTGGTGGAGCCATAGATAAACAATGTGATCATCTCGAATGTCTCGGGTCCCCCAGGGAAATCTTGTGGCAACTCGAACTCATTCGATTCGGTCAATCTCTTCTGAAAGTATCCACTCTTTGAAAACAATGGATGCTGGCAGAACACACAGAAAACAAGATCAATGTAAGTTTTACAGAAACTAATTGAATTCGACTGCATCTATTTCCTTTTTCTCCATACCTTATGCAGGCTGAAGGTTCTTTCGCCTACTCGAACACGAATTGAAACAGGAAGTCCAGTTTCTTGGCACCTGAAATGATCAAAATCTAAAAACACAAGTCTTTTGAACACAACTTTATTCATGGAATTACAAAGCTATTAATGTTTTTACCATGAAATAATCTTAATCTTGAGCAGGGCACTGACATTGGGTGAAGAGAAAGGACTTGAAGCTACTGAACTATCTTTCGAACTCGAAACTTCCATTATCATTTGTTCATCAACAGAGATCAAAACTTGGCAAGGCCAACCAAGTTAAATATCACTGCAAATACAACAAACATGCACTGCACTTCTCAATTCTCATTGCCATTTTATCTCCTTCAACCTGCACTAATCAATTATTGTGATCCGACTCGAGAATCGAAGTAAAAATGTAGGATACCAAAGCTTTTAGAATCCATAAAACACTGGGAAATGGAAAGTATGTGAGCAAAAAGAAAAGTCGGTTTCATCAGGCTGTTTCCTTTAACATCACCTTATATATAAATAAAACAATCCGGATTTTAAAGTATGTTTTGAAGTTGGAGTATAACATTTTTCAATAATGAAAGAATAGATTAAGGTGGTATAAAGCAGTGAAAGCAAGATGGAGCACACGAGTGGAGCTGAAAATCCAAATTTGAAGGCATCAAAAACGTTCCTCGAGTGGTGAGAAGGTTGAATTCTTGTACCTCAGCCAATAGAATAGGGTGCAGTTTTCTCAGTTCCGTGCCTTCTCATCTAAGCTCTCGCATTAACAAGTTTGAGCCTTTTCTTATTGGCAAAATAACAAAAGATGACCCCAATATTTGTATATTATGTCATTTAGCCCCCTATTTTTCTTTTAGAGCAAACAACTCTTAACGTTTTAATTTAGTCCAAATATGTTTTTGTTGGATGAAAACTGACGGTCAACGGCTAATTCTGATTGAATTTACCACGCGTTAAGATCGGCTGGAATGGTGTATGTCACGACAATTTAGTTCAATTATTTTGTTATACTCTTCTTTATGGTGACACGTGGAGAATATGATGCTGACACGTCAACAGATCTTAACACCTGGCAAGTCTAGTCAACATCAGTCGTTGGCCGTTAGTTAATTGGCAGTTTCCATTTAACATGGGCATATTTAGACCAAATTAAAATGTTGGGGGTTGTTTGCTCAAAAAAAGAATAGGAAACCAAATGACAAAACATACAAATATTGGAGGCACCTTTTGTCATTTTACCTTTTTTATTTGCGTCCATGTGATTCACTTTCTTCCTGCTAGATTAATTGAATTCTTTCCATTAGTAAATATAAAGTTTTCTTGCAAGGCACGTATTTCACGGATAAAAACTATCTTTCCTTTTCGGTGCTCCAACCTAAAAAACACTAAAAATTAAATTGTAAACTTTAACTCTAAATTTAAAATATTAAATCTTATACTTTATACCCTAAAAATAGACTTACCCAAAATTTTTAAATCCTAACCACAAACTCTAATCTTGAACCCTCAACTTTAAACTTAATTTTTAGTGTGGGAACATAAATAAGTACACTTTCTATTCCGTATTGCACCTGTTAATTACAATCAACTTACCTGTTTTCTTTCTTCATTTTGATTTAGTTTTGAGTAAATAATCTTGGGATAAATGATGTAGGGAAAAAAAAGTAGATAAAAGAGGGATTAAAATAAATAAAGAAATTAGAAAGTAGGGAGATGAAGTGCGGGTGAAGCTATGAGAGCTTTGGTAGCGTATGCCAACAACCAAGACGGCACGACTTCTAAAAAAGGGAGCTTTGAATTGTGATTTCATACGTTTTTGCTCGCTTTCTCCCACCACATCTCAATCCCCCATATCTTATTTTATTTGTTTATTTTGACATGCCATATTTATAGTAAAGGACTGAATTAGTATTTTGTATGTTTTATATTATATGGATAAAGTAAATTTTTAGATTCTGAACATGTGATTTTTTAAATTTTGATCTTTTAATTTTTTTAGTTTTATTTTTTTGTTATTATGATCACATATTTTAAAATGTGTCTATTTTAAACTGCTATGTCATCAAGAAAATTAAAAATAAAAAAGAAAGTAGTAAATTTAGAGATTAATATGAACAAGAAAAATTGATGGATCAAGTTGAGAAAAAATTTAAATTCGATATTTTTTAATATACCAGACTTTAGATTAGGATCCACTTACACTATAAAACTCAACTAGTTTTACACTAATTCATGGTCATTAGATGAGTAAAACGAATGAGTGAGATTATCTCTTTACTTTTTTCATATCCTACTTCTAATCTCATATATCCATTTCACTCGTCCAATGATCATGAATTAGTGTAAAACTAATTGAGTTTTACATAATATAACTGGATCCATCGCCAGACTTTAATATATTTGTGAAAATGTCTGATTATCTAACCAATGTTAAATTATCTGATGTACTTCAGTACTTGAGATCCACACAACTTGTTTCAATGAAAAATATATTCATAATTTCATTTGTTGTATGTATGTCTAGGAATGATATTGTTGGGATATTAGATTAAGTAAAATATTATAATAACAGATTGTGTAAACTCTAAGGTTTAAAAAGTAAAGTTTAGATTTAGATGCTAATTTTTTATACAGTTTATACATTAAAATATAACTCTTGATTAAATGGTAAATAAAAGCTAATTATGATCGAATTGAAAAAATTATAAACACTTAGAAATAAAAAAGATAGTGTAATCATTTATATTAATTATTTACCAGTTGAACATCGAATAATAAATTAATGTTAACGATAATACTTGGCTGAAATTTTCGTTTAATAAGCACAATAGAAACACGGTCATCATTCAAATATAACTTATTCTAATTTATATGTTTTTTTTTTTTTGTTTTAAATTATAGAATTTTGATGTCTAAATAAATTATCTACAAGCTGAAATTTGGCAATGCGAGTACTTTAGGACTAATGTAAGTCCAGTCTAAATCCCCATCTCAGTTCTACGATACTAGAAATTAATATAGCCTATGCGAAAAATAAATAAATAAAAGCCAAACGTTCGCAATTTGTTCAACCAGTTCTACTCTACGACTCTCAATGCCCTAACTTTATCACTATGTTGCATCTTTCAAAAAGCATAGCATTACATGCTAAGGGAAACCTTTAAATATTTGGCTCAACATATGGTATGTGCAAAGCTGAGCCAAGTTCAAACCAAAACAAAGCATTCAGTTTTCATTTTTGACCGCCTGCTTCGACTGGCTCAACCACCTCAGCTTCCAATGTCTCTGCTTGGGGAGTCTGTGGTGCTGAGTGCTGGGCCGACCATTTACCCGAAATAGCCATTCCCATCATCTCATATATCTTACCACTGAGTTGTGCTGGATTGTCCGGCTGCAGAAATGACATCAAGATTATAACAACACTATATGAGCATCAACCCATACACAACAACAATTAAGCGTGGCATGTTTCCGATGATATCACGAGTTAAAAACTTAGAATTTTTTAACACCAATTCTTGTCAGAGAAAATAATGAGAAAAACTCACAGTGTAACCGCTAGAAACAAGTGCTGCATCATACAAAAGATCTATTGCTCTCAAGGCATCTTCATCATCTGGGTTACTCTTGAATGCAGCCTGCAGAGAGAGAGTATAACAGGTTTCATAAAGTGATAATGAATTGGGGGGTAGAGATTAAGTTTAATGTTCGTCAACGTACATTAAGTTCTCTAATGATTGGATGCTCAGGGTTGATCTCAAACACCCTTCTCCCCTTCATGAACTCCAAAGTAGAGGTATCACCCACAGTTTGTGCCTTCATGAGTCTGTAAAAAGAGAATCATATTCTTGTTAACCGATGCTAACTTAAAAAAAAAAAAAGCAGAGCAAACAAGAGTACATTCACCTCTCCATGTTGGCAGACCAGCCAAACTTCCCTGATACCAAAACACATGGTGATGAACTCAGACGATTTGAAATATTAACATTGGCAACTTTTTCGCCCAATCGTTTCTTGATCCAATCACAGGTATTGCCGAATTCCTCTTTGGTTACTTTCTCCTTTTCCTCATTCTTATCACCTACAGAATAGGCAAACAAAAATATTAAAAATATGGATAAACCATGACTAGCATCAATCTTATTATCTTTCTAAGTTCTAACTGCCAAGTAATTCACCAGAGTAAGCTGGTACAAGCAAGAACAAAAGCTTTAGTCAGCCAATGATAAACGTAAAACTTCATGAGAATGAGAAGCCACGGACTAACCTATATCCAAATCTTCTTTGCTAATGTCTACAAAATTCTTCTCCTTGTAAGATTTCAGACTTTGAATGGCAACTTCATCAATGGGGTCTACCAAGTAGAGCACCTAGAAGATGGGACCCAAAAAACAGTATCATTGAGAATGAAGCATGATAAATTTAGTCAGTGTAGCTTTTAATATTCAACGAAGAAAGGGATAATACTTCAAGATCCTTCTCAAGAAGTCTCTCCAGGAAAGGTGCATTCCGAGCACTGCTCACACTGTCAGCAGCAATGTAATAGATATCCTTCTGCTCAGGTTTCATGTTTTCAACATACTCATCCAAACTTATCATCTCATCCTCACTTTGGGAAGAGAAGAATCTGAGCAATGGTGCAAGACGCTTATGATTTTCACGATCTTCTATGCATCCCAATTTCAAATGTTTTCCAAAATTCTCCCAAAATGTCTCATAGTCCTACAATGCAAGCAGATTTTAGCACACTAAAGCATAATAGCAGAACAAACTGATCAATTAGTGTTAGCTAACAAAAATAAAAATAAAAGTAAATTCCCTATTAGCCATGCGTTATTTAAGTCTCTCTTTACAGTAAACATAGTTCCAAAGTGATCAATTAGTGTTAGCATGAGAGATGTGGAGGGAGAAAATGAGGCAGAAGATGAGGAGAAAAGGGAAAATATAATGCATACCCCTTTATTTTCACTCATTGATATTCCCAGAATCATATCAAAGGTTTTTCGAACCAATCGTTTCCTCATTATTCGGACCTTCAAGAAAAACACAAAGTTACAGTTAGAAGAATGTTAACCAAGAAAATTAACTTTTTTCAACATCTAACAAGAATTCTGGGGAAAATATAGGCCGTACAATGCGACTTTCTTGAAGAATCTCACGTGAGACATTGAGCGGGAGGTCATTCGAATCCACGACACCCTTTACAAAGCTTAGATATCGAGGGAACTACTCAACCAAAACAATACAAGGTGTGCACAAGTCAGATAACATTTGAATCAAGTATAATATTCCTCTAATGCATAAAGGAAAGACATTTGATTACCAATTCACCATCAAAATCATCTGAAATGAAGACTCTTTTAACATAAAGTCTTATATTCTTCGTCTTGGGATTGGTTATATCATCCTTTCCCATAGGAGAAATGGCTGGGACATAGAGTACAGAACGGAACTCCACCTCACCCTGCAAAGTGCAAAGCCAATGTTTTAACTTTTTCAAAAATGAAATAAAAAGCACTGGAAGAGTGATGTAAGAACCAAGTTAAAATTGCTTATATTTTCAACAGTATCATCTTCGAAGGAACATTAAAGCCACAGTCCAGCTCCTCTTAACTCAAGATAATTGAATAAAGAGTGCAGAACGTTTTCGAAGTTGATTTAAATAACTTCCCAATCCCCACTAAACAATGGCATTACCTCAGTTGTAAAGTGTGATGATGCTAATGGCTCGGAATATTCATTAAAAGTCTTTTTGTAGAACTCATTGTATTCCTCTGTTGTCACCTCCTTAGGATTACGAAGCTGTAATGATGAAGTTAGTGATAGTATCACATATAAAACATTTTAGAAATACACAACTGAAACTTAACAACTCACCCAAATTGGTTGTGTCTCATTTGTAAGCTCCCAATCCCAGTACCTCTCAACAACCTTTTTTGTTTTCTTCTTCTTCTGTTACATCGAAGTCAAAAAACAATCAACCACACGCACATTGCTAATGAGCTTGTAGATGACAAAACTAGATAAAGTTAACCACCTCAATATTTTCATCTTGATTAGCCTCTTTGGCTTCAACTGGGTCGTCATCAACTTCAACCTGTGACAAGCGAAGCGTGACAGGTTAGTTATCCCAAAAACAAGTTGATGCATTTTGTCAAGAAAAATGCAATTGTTGATATCGAGTTGAAAGACCTCTTTAGTGATTCCCTTCTCCTGCCATGTGTAAATTGGGAAAGAAACAAACTGCGAATAATTCTTCACAAGTTTTTGAATCCTTTCTGGATGGGCAAAACCTTTGTCATCACGCTGAAGGCACACGGACAAAAAGAACAAGAGATAAGTTCAAGATACTACAATAAACAATGGTACTAAAATATTCTTAGTTATTTAAGAGACCTTAAGATACAATGTAAGGCGTGTTCCTCGAGGAATAAGATTCTCTGAGTTTGTCTCCTCCCGAATAGTATAGGAGCTAGCATTTGCCTCTCCTTCCCATACGTATTGTTTATCAGATTTTGGACTCTTTGTTGAGACAACTACCTACAATTACAATAAACCAGATGAGCAACTGCCACTACAGGAACTTCTGAATGCACAAGCTGAAATGGCAAGTAATTAATACCTTATCAGAAACCAAAAATGCTGAATAGAAGCCAACACCAAACTGACCAATCAAGTTGTTGTCTGTACCAGCATCTTTACTTTCCTGCAAAATTGTACATTTTGTTAAAGCATATAACAAGTAACCCTAGAATTAGGAAATAAAATGTTAGTTAAATTATTAGACCTTCACAGCCTTCAAGAACTTAGCAGTTCCACTCTGTGCAATTGTTCCAAGACAATCAACAAGTTCTTGTCGTGTCATACCAATGCCTGAGTCACTGTAGAAAACAAAGTAAGAATAGTGTACTGCTAAAACAAATCTGCAACCAAAGCATCTTGAGCTCATATACTTACGTAATTGTTATTATCCCATTGTCTTTGTCAGTTTGGATACGAATGTCAAGATCAGCAGCTTCCTTTAAAAGCTGAGAATCAGTAACACTTAGATACCTTAACTTGTCCAAGGCATCACTTGCATTGCTGCAGAAACAAAAAATATATATATATTTAAGGATACCAAACATCATGCAATGGAATTTAGCAGTCTCTTAGGTAACTTTATCTTAAAGATCAATTATTGAAAAGACAACTCTGTATTATTCAGGCATTACTGGCATCTCTTCAAATTACATAATAAAAAATATCTGACGCTACAATATATAGTTATCTTGGATTTCATCCAGAAGTGAAGCAGAGAGAACAATATATGATAAGAGTATGGAATGATTGGCCTATCCAAAATGGAAGATGTTAAAATTGCAAATTATCCCTCATGTTCAAACAACCAAATAATAATCCAAGGATGGACCGATGAATTCTCAAAACATGCCTGATAAGCTCCCGAAGGAACACCTCTTTGTTGCTGTACAAGCTGTTGACAATAAGATCCATGAGACGACTAACCTGTCAACATGTATGTAACAGTAAACATCATAAAATAGAACTCATCAAAACTCTAAATAAAAACTTTATACAAATCAGGGCTTTAAAATACCTCAGCTTGATACTCATATTTCTCAGCTGGAGGTGGAGGTGGATTTCCTGAGTCAGATGCAGCCGCAGTTGACTCGTATCGGCTTCCCAAAAACAAATCATTTTTCAAGTTCAATTGAGATGAATATCTGCCCGTGTTACATTTCCCTCCAGTTATTGCCGAGTACCACCTGGTGTTATTATCACTCCCTTCTGCCTGCTCACGGTCCAAAATACATCAATTATAAAGAAAGAAAGGTCGGATACAGAATGTAAAGGGGAATAATTAAAAGGCTTAGCTTTTTCATTAATTTCCATTAATCCTCACTCACAGGACAAAGCAAAAAAGAAAATTTATACTTTCTCCTTTAGTTTTAATCAAACGGAGCGCAGATTTATACAGTGAGAAACGAGAGGTAGAGAGTACCGAGACATGAATTTGAGTGGAGGAGGCGATTGGAGAAGCCGCAGCAACCCGGTAATGAGTAGCAGGGGCGCGGAGGGCGGCGGAGACTGAGCGCCGGGAGAGGCGATGCATCATTGAGGATTAGAGGAGAGAAGTGAGCGTACTAGTTTCAAGAAAGTTGAGAAATTGTGACTCAGTGAGTTTAGTAACTTCGGGAGCGCTGACGATGAGAGGGGTTTTAGTAGGGTTTTGGTTGGGGTTTTTCCTTTTCGGAAGCTTCTGGAGAATAGATAGTTCAGAACAGTTAGGTGCTGATGGTGGAAATCCGGTACGTTAGGGTCTACGCTGGCTGCCGTTTACTGTATATTAGGATGAATGGCTGTAATTCTGCCACGCCATCACTTGAGAAAATGATAAATGGATCGCAATCATCACATACAAGCAAAAGCCCAATCAGAAACACTGAACCTTAAGCAACATGAAATCGATAAAGCCCAGACTTGTCTTTTTAAAACTTACAAAGCCTACACCTTTTGAACATTGAAAATAATATTCACCTAAGAAATTATTAAGGACTTTGACGTGTAACCATGTCCAGAAGGATAACCCTTGAAACATTCGGTATTCATCTCCAACATTTTTATATTAAGGACAATTAGTTAAGTGTTATTATTATTATTTTCTCTTTTCATCGTAGGTAGAGTGGTCATCCAATCGAGTTGAGTCAAAATTTGAGTTAGTTGAGTTGAGTAGTCTTGTTATAATTTTATTTAAAAAAAAATCGAGCCAAGTTCAAGTTTTTGTTGAAATTTAATTGTAAATATTTATAATGTTATTGTAATTTGTATTGATTAGTTTCAATTTAAATAATTTCTATAACCATATACAATTGACATATATATATATATATATCTTCAAATTTTTTATATGTTATATATATGTTTTTGAGAGAGAGGGGGAAGGGGCAGAATTGAGAGGCTCAACTCAAACTTGAAAAATAATCTACTAATTAATAAAATTTTCGAGTTATTCAAGTTTTTTGAATTTACATTTTATAACTCAAATTTTATTTAAATTTTTTAATCAAATATTTTTAAATCAAGTCAAATTAAAGAATTTAATTTTTTTTAATGGAGCCAAGTTTTACACACCTATAATAGTAGGGCCAAAAGGATAGCAAGTTGAGGTAAGAGCAACGGTTACTATTCGTAGGTCGCATCGTATCTTTTCTCGAGAAAAAATGGAGTAAAAATACTTTTTATGTAGCCAAAAAATCCAACTACATCCGTATTAGTATTTGTTTGATAAATCATTATTATTATTATTATTATTATTATTATTATTATTATTATTATTATTATTATTATTATTATTATTATTATTATTATTATTATTATTATTATTATTCAAACGGTAAAATTAAAATATTAATGACATGAGTCCAAACTATAATATTATAAATGTATTATACTAGGTTGGAAGGGTTGTCTCATATTAAACATTTCAATAATTAATTTAGATTATTCGATTAATAACTTGAATATTGATGTCTATATATAGAAAATAATTAGTGAATATGATTATGAGGTTTGTCAATGGTAAATCTTGATTTTTCAAAAAGGTAAACTGCATGAACAACTATTGAAATTTGAATTAAGTTTTTTTTCATCGCTAAAGTTTAAAACTTACTCAAGTTTTAATGATCATTCATGTAGTTTATTGTTTTCTTAAATTATATATGAGGTTTGTCAAGGGTAGATCTTGATTTTTTTTTAAAGATAAACTACATAAACAACTATTGAAACTTGAATAAGTTTTTTTTCATTACTAAAGTTTGAAATTTACTAAAATTTTAGTGATCATTCATGTAGTTTGTTTTTTAAAATTATTTATGAGGTTTGTCAAGGTAGATCTTGATTTTTTAAAAAGGTAAACTACATAAACAACTATTGAAATTTGAATAAGTTTTTTTCTCCATCACTAAATTATTTATTTAAAATTATTTATTTAAAGGTCAACATTGTAGATGGTTAAAAGCTTTCTGTTGAGATTATTTGACAATGTACACACATCTTGCAAATAAAATGAATCGAATTCAGATTTTTTATAATCAATATCATCCATTTTTTTTACCAAAACCACTCATTGAATTAAAAAATATTAAATTTCTATTACAATTTAGATATTTTATTGTAAATATGAGTTTTATAAACGTAACATCAACTATATTTTTAGCATCAAGCAATAATAATTGTTTGCTACTTATGTTGTATTTAAGAAAACAATAATTATTTACTACTTATTTTGTATTTAAGAAAAAAAATATAATATAATTTTCAAGTATATTTAAAAGTAAAATTTTGCTACACAAAACCTTGGTGGCTGCATATAAGAATCAACAAGAATCATATTATTAATGTTTATTTTATTTTTAATGGAATCTACAGAAATGAAATTAATTACATTTTTAAAAGTTGTAGTTTATTAATTTATGGTGTTTAATGTAACTAATAAGAACCTAAAAGGATTTAAGATTTATGATTTATGTGGTTATAAGTGTTTGGTTTTAGTGTTTAAGGTTTAGATTGTGTGGTTTAAGGGTTTAAAATTTTAAGGTTTATGGCTTATGTGTAGGGTTTTAAGGCTTAGGGTGTATGATTTATAAATTATGTGGTTGTAATTTGTAGTTTATGGTTTATGAGGTCGGATTTGAGTTTAAGGTTTATGAGATGTGCTTTAGGGTTTAAAATTTAGGGTATATAGTTTAGAGTTTAAACGATATTCAAATGTTATAAATTTTATGTTTGTTTTTAAGATAATTAATGGATTAATATTTTTTTGCTAAGCCTTGATTATATATACAATTAATTTTATATTAATAGATTCTATTAAAAAAAGAAATAGACATTAATTATAGAAATTTAGTAGGTTTTGAACACATTCATGTATAGCAAAACGATTGAAAGTATTTTTTTTATTAAACCGGCCAGTTGTGTTTATTTATTATAATAAAGGAAGTGTCTAGATACAAGCAATCTTGAAATCTAAACCGTCACACAATCCAACCACAAACCCCGATTCTGGACGACGAGGAAATTGGGGAAAATAGAAAAAATAAAGATAACCCCATTCATAGACCTTCGGAGATCGGAGAAGCTACGGAGGGACGAGGAAACGCCGGTCCTCTGCTGCAAGCCGCTCCACAGACGCCGGAGCCTCTTCTATCCAAGACGTGTCCATCGATGCCTGAAACCCCAACTGAGCTAGGTTATGGCCGCCTTATTTGCGTTCCGATGGGCGTAGCTACACCAGCACCGGGAGAAACGGTCTCTCAAGAGCTTCGCCCGGTGAATAATCGGACCGATTTCTGATGTATCATGTGGAGACGAATCAACACGCTGGATGACAGATCTGGAGTCGCTTTCGACGACGACCGAATGAAGACCCACCTCTGCCGCGAAAACCAAACCGTCCACGACCGCGAGAGCCTCCGCTGCAAACGCCGATTGAACCCGCTCCTTCCGCCGGTGACATGCACCCAACAGGTAACCTTTTGTGTCCCTAATTACAACCCCTGAAATTGATATTTTCTGGGATTTTGAATAAGCCGCATCCACATTGATTTTCGCCATTGTTGCAAGGGGGGTTTCCACCGTTCCACTGCCGGGCAAGACGGCACCCGATGCAGTCGAGGAGTGCCTTCGATTTCCAACAGAAAGCTACGAACGAAGGTAACTAATCCCTCTTTACTTTGATGAAACCCTTCATGCCATAGCTTGTTTCGAGATTGCCAAATAGCCCATAGTGTAACCACGACTTCTGTCCTTCGTCTTATGCAATTATTATCAAATAACCACGATAGCCAATCTTTAAAACTGAAAGACGAAACTTCGATAGGCCATGTTATCTGCAAAATCCTCCAAATATTAGAAGCATAAGAACAATCACGGAAAAGATGTTCACAATTCTCTACTCCATTATTACACGTAAAACATGATGAATCTATAGCCACACGCTTAATGCAGAGATTAAGCTTGGTAGGGATGTAATTATGTGTGAATTTCCAGACTCCAATTCGTATTTTAGATGGACACTTAGTCTCCCAAAGTTGCTTATAGAATGAATCCTGGGAACCTGAGTTAGTGGTTCCTTGCTGAAGGAGACGGTAGCCACTCCTAACGGAGTACTCACCGGTGTGCTCGCTAGACCAAACCTGCACGTCCGGCCGAGGATGAGGAAAGGTGGGAATGGCCAGAATATCCTCTGCATCGTCCGGGTTAAATTGGGCTTGAATACGATCTATATCCCAGTCTGTAGAATTAGGAACCATAAGCTCCGAAACCCAGTTAAGGCCCATAATCCTCGGAGATTGAATTTTCCGAGGCGGGTGACCCAATAGCCAGACGTCGTCCCAAATGGATATACCATAGCCCGAGCCCACTTGCCATCTCAAACCCATTTCCAGAAGGCCTCTCGAAGACCATATACTGCGCCAAATAGCTGATGGATTACAGCCCAATCGTGCATGCATAAATGAAGAACCATGGAAGTACTTGGCCCGCATGATCCGCGCTACTAAGGAGTTGGGCTTCGTCACCAGTCGCCAACCCTGCTTGGCGAGAAGGGCAATATTAAATTTACACAAATCTCTAAAGCCCATCCCCCATCTTCTTTTAGGTCACATAAAGAAGCCCATTCACACCAGTGGATGCCTCGCTTATCTTTTTCCTTTTGCCACCAAAATCTAGCTTCCTTAGCTTCAAGAGCCTTGCAGAAAGTTTTGGGTAGAAGGAAACAAGACATAGTGTAGGATGGTATAGCCTGGAGAACGGACTTAATGAAGACTTCCTTGCCCCCAACTGAAAAAGGCCTGGTTGCCCAATTACCAATCCGCCCATCAAACCTATCAAAGATCGAAAAGAAAGCCTGCTTTTTGTTTCTGCCCACCACCATAGGAAGGCCCAAGTATTTCTCTGGGCTTGAAGTACTGGAAATACCCAACAAACGACGAATGCTAATATGTGTTTCCTCGGCAACGTTCGCACCAAAAAATAGGCCCGACTTGGAAAAATTAACCAACTGTCCTGAGGCCCCCGCATAAACCGATAACAAGTCCTTAATGGATAAGGCTTCACTAACCGATGCCTCTCCAAATATTAGGGAGTCATCAGCAAATAATAGATGTGAGACCACCGGAGCTGACCTCGCAACCTTAGCACCACTTAAGTCTCCTCTTTGTACCGCACTTCGGAGTAGAGCTGACAAACCCTCACTACAAATCAAGAAAAGGAGAGGGATGAGTGGGTCCCCTTGCCGAATGCCCTTGCCGGAGAAAACCGAGTACTCACAAAACCATTTACAACTATAGCATAAGACACGGAAGAAATACATCTCCCAATTAGACTGATCCAAGCCTCTGCAAAACCCATTTTGGCCATCACTTCTTGAATAAAACGCCATTCCACGCGATCATAGGCCTTGCTCATGTCAAGTTTTAGAGCAAAGGAGCCCCGACGGCCATGTTTTCGGTGTTGGAAGGAATGGATAATTTCATACGCAGCGATGAGGTTATCCGTAATAAGGCGTCCAGGGATAAATGCGCTTTGGGCCTCATCTATGCAAAGGTGGAGAGCCTCTTGTAACCGGGTAACCAGCATTTTAGAGATAATTTTGTAGAGTACGTTACAAAGACTAATGGGCCGAAAGTCCATCATAGAAGTTGGGGAACATACCTTTGGGATAAGGACTATGTGAGTTTCATTAATGGGCTCGAAGGACTCTGAACCATTAATAACCGAGAGGCAGAAATTCCCAATATCATTTCCCACAATGGGCCAGAACCGTTGGTAAAAAACAGCTCCCAATCCGTCCGGCCCAGCAGCTTTCAGAGGCCTCATTCCTTTAACCGCAGTCCAAACATCTTCCAAAGAAAATGGTCGGCCCAAACCCATATTAGCTTCCTCCGAGATCGAAGGGGTAATACCAGCCAATACAGGGCCCATATCAGCAGGAGCGTTAGTCGTAAATAAAGATTTGAAGTAATCAATAGCTACTTTTTCCATACCAACCTGGTCGGACCAGACTTGGCCCGTCTCCGATGTGAGGCTTTTAATTGTGTTAGTACGGCGCCGTTGAGACGCGAACCGGTGGAAGAAAGTTGTGTTTCTATCACCGTGAGCAAGCCAGTTAGCTCGTGCGCATTGCTCCCAATATAATTCCTCCCTATCAAGCTTCATGTTCAAAGCTAGCTTAGCATCCAACGTCTCATGGATCACTTCATCAGAAGGAAAAAGACTATTTAGATGAACAAGCTTTCGTCGGACGTCATCCTTCGAAATATTCTTTTCTCTCCTAATCCTCTGAAACCACAAAGCAAGCCCCTCACTTAGAATTTTCAGACGATCCGGGATGGTACCACTAGCTTGGGACCAGAGTTTACGTACCTCCAACTCGCAAGATTCCTCCATCAACCACGAAGCCTCGAATTTAAAATGCCACTGTCTGACTGGAATAGGGGCCACGTCGGACTTGAGAAGAAGCGGGCAATGGTCAGAGAAGGAATGAGGGAGATGAGCCAGCTCAAAATGAGGAAATAAATTCCTCCAAAGATCATTCGCCACCGCCCGATCAAGACGTTCTCTTATGTTCGATGAGGAAAATCTTCCCTTTTCCCACGTGAACCAAGTGCCTGTGTAGCCGATATCAGAAAGGTTACAATCCTCCAAACCTTGCCTGAAATCATCCATTTGTCTAGGATTCCTTAAACGACCCCCTCGCTTTTCATGAGTGAACAGTAACTCGTTGAAGTCACCAATGACTAACCATGGGACCTCAGGAGAATCATCTAAGGATCTCAATAAATTCCAAGAGTCAATACGATTTGCTTCCTCCGGAGCCCCATAGAACCCTGTGCATCTCCAAATGGTATTTCCAGAATCATCAAGAAACAAAAAATCGATGTACCTATCAGATGCAGACCGAACAGAGATGGAACACGAGTCTTTCCATCCCAAAGCAAGACCACCACTACGACCCACTGAGCTGACCTCCCAACCATGAGAAAAACCACATCTTCTACGGACCCGAGTGATTTTATCAGCAGATAATTTTGTTTCAATAAAAAAGAAAACATCCGGGTTACAGTCTCGAAGCGATTGCTTGAGACGACGGATAGTTCGAGGCTTACCCAGGCCCCGAACATTCCAACTGATGAGTTTCATTGCGAGCGGCGGGCCTGATTAACAAGGTCGGCCGATAAAGTTGAGGGGGTGGTTGTAGAAAGATCAACGTTCGAAGAAGTGTCTACTAACCCAGATTGGATACGAACCCGTTTTTTGCCCTCAGGTTGGGCTATTGGGCTTTCCTCCATCGCATTTTCCATATTCACATCTGCCATAAAGTTTTCCTTATTAGAATCCCGAAAATTCATTTCGCTTGAAGATTGCCTAGATTGGATTTTATCCTTAATAGAGTCTCTAACCGTCGACTGATTTCCTTGAAAGCTGCCTATGAAATTGCTGGAATTAAGCCCCAGATTATCGCTATCATCTCTGAGCCATCTGTTAGTCGGAAATTGTCTGCGCTCTGGCGCCCGGAGGGAGATGTCCCAATGAAAGACCACGTCCTTTGGATCGATAGTAAGGCGCAACGAACAAAAACCTTCGCCATGACCCAATTTCCCACAGAGGAAACAAAAGAGACGAATGCGTTCGTATTCAAAACGAGCATAGAATTGTTCCCCTTTTTTTGAAATCAGTTTCTTCTTTCGTTTTAGTGGCAATCTCGTGTCAAACCGAACATGAATTCGCATTACCCTGTTGAAAATCGAACTTGACATTTTTGTATCATATTCCAGGAAGCAACCCACAAAATTCCCCAGATTTTTGGCAACAACCTCAGACATGAAACCCAGAGGCAAGTGGTGAACACGCACCCATAAATCAATAAAAGACAACGGGACCACAAGAGGATCTTCCCCATCGACAAGCCGGTGCAGAAGAAGGAGATGACCATTGAAGTTCCATGGGCCTCCATCCAAGACTCTCTCCACATCAATATTATGGAAGAACCGGAAAAGAAATCTGTCCTCGCCCAGATCTGTGACAGAGACACCACCTATGGGCTTCCAAACAGACGATAAAGTGTGACGCATGGCCTCAAACTTGATGATACTTAAAGTCAAAAAAACATCCAACCAAGCATAGATCCAGCACGATAGAAGGGGAAGTGGGATCATCATCAACCTGTAACGACTCCTCCTCTCCATCATCAAGGGCCAAGGATGCAAGTGGATCCGTCACCGTCTCCATTATGTTTCAAGAGAGAAAAACTTTTGAGAAAACGTTCTATTCAGCAGAAACGTGCTATTCAGCAGAGAGAAAACGTGCTATTCAGTAGAGAGAAAACTAAAGTATTAAAAACATTTAAATGCAATGGAAACATTAGAAGATTTAAATTTTATTCGTATACGTTAAATTAGCATATATTAATGAATCTCAATATATATCATTTATTTAAAAATATAATTATTACATTTAACAACCTATATATATTTCTTAAATCATTAGGTGTTATGTTGATTTTTTAATAGTCTAAAGATGATTATAATGTAATATTTGTTCATACATATTCTTAACTCATTGGCAAATCACACCCATTATAAACAGAGTGATTGAATCTGAATCTTTTAAAATGAACATCTTTTGCTTTTCTATGACCACTTGTTGGATTATCACCAGGGTCTCATATGTTGTTAAACACTTTCAATCATACACCATCTATGTTGTAATAATAGCAATGTTCATTAAATTAAGATTGGATCGACTTATTTTTAATTATAAGATTGTGTATTTAGTTTTTAATGGTATATCAAATAAAAATTATATTGTCAACAAATTTTAATGTTAGTGGTTAAAACTACCATTAGACTCTAATAATAAAATAAAAAAAAACTCCCACTAGACTATCATTTCTATTAGAAAAAGAAGAGAAAGAAGAAAACTTAGTGGCATCAACTTATTCATTTCTCATTAGTGAAAAATCTAGTAACAATTCATAGAAACTTAACAAAAACAAAAACAAAAGCTATAAAGAATTTTATGATCATTTTTTTCAAAGTATTAAAAAATGAAAATATATTGGAACAAAAAAATGAAAATATAAGATAAAAGACGACGAAAACTCAAACATTCACGGGCTTGCAAAGGAACATTAGCGACGATGGTGAGGATTCCCCGACGAGTCTCCCGTTACTATTACTCCCACCAAGCCTTTCGTAGTAATCAACGCAGAACAAAGACAACGAGAGCTGGACCTCGTCCCGAGCCCAAGAAGCTCTCCTCACTCGTCCGAGTCGGCTCCGCACCGGTCTCACGCAACCCATGTAGAGGCGTTTGTAGCCGCCCAGGGCAAGAACCACTGACCGCACGCTGGGAGGTGGAGGAGATACGTGTCGAAAGCATAGGTTTTCCCAGACGGAGTCGTTGCGAGCAATGGTGCACCAGAGACGGCAGACGCTGGCGGCGACGCAGAGCGAACGGCCGTCGAGGCGTTTGAGTATTTCTACGAGGATGTCCGTGTGGTCGTTGATAAAAAACTTGGGTCTTTTCTCCTTGTTATCCCCGACTGTCTCGTGGTGGTCCTGACGGTAACAGCTCCGGTGGTGGTTTTGCGCCATTGTTGAAGATAAAAAAGAGACGGTGAAGAAGAAGAAGAAGATAGCGTTGAGAAGTTGAGAGGCAAAGGAAAAAACAATGGTGGGTTAAATATATAGGAGAAGTGCCATAGGTGTAACGTAAAGTATGAGAGATTTGACTTCAGGGGAAAAGAAAAAGATTGTGTTTGTATCAGGGAAAGAGACACAGAGGCAGACTCAAAGACAAACAACAAACAAGAAAGATTTTATTTTTCTTTCTGGGTTTTTGAGACAATTTACATACATTTAACTTAAAAAAAGCATTACTGTAATGTAGAATTTGCTGTAACTCAATCTATATGAAATATCATTATTATTAGCGACGGGAGAGAGAAAGGGGTATCGGGTGGGGTAAGAGAAGAGGCCAAGAGAAAGGAGCCAAGGCAAAGAACTGGAACCGATGCCCTGCCCTTTTCTTTAATTACTTTTGTAATTTCTATATTGTTTTCAACCTTTGTTGTTTGCGTTGTTTCTTGTGCATTAATTCCAAGACGCTTTTACAATTCCTCTTTTGTTTTAGCTTCAATTGGTTCAGGGCCGTTGCAAAAAGAAAAGCACTGCTAAGTCTAACCTTGTGAATAGACGACGAAATGAACCCAAAATACAAAATGACAGTAAAAAAAAAAAAGTCTAGTTTCAAATGTGAGGCAAAAGAATATTAATTTGATGTGGTGTTGATCTTAATAGCCATTCACTGTATACTTATTTGGCAAACTTCACTTTTGCTTTAGCCAGTCCCTTCAGTTTCAACAATTATTGGCACAGGAGGGCTACAATGTACAGTATAAGCAGAGTTGGATTTGGTGAGATTTACACTGTCTGCCTCTGCTTTTGTCTGTTAATACCAAAAATTTACTGAAATTCCATGTTTTTGGTGATAAAGCAGATTGATTTTTGAATTCATATGCATATCAATATGTAAAAGCTGCAGCCAAGTATGAACCAAAAAAGGTCATATCAGAGCATCTTATGTTCCATCTTGAAATGAATCTCTTTGGGTAACAACCAAAGCAAAAGTGAAAAAGGAAAGAGCATTGATTTGAGATCAAGGGTTGGGGATGCTAGTGCTACTATTTTGGTGCTTGTCTCTTGGGGTTTGGATTTTGGCCTACAAAAGGAAACCCCCAAACCCTTTCAAGACAGAGAGCATATAATAAAAATATCATTAAGATAAAAGGGCCTGAAATTGACATTAGATTCACAAATGTGAGAAATGCCCCTCTTTTTTCTCCTCTGTCAAAAAAAAAGTGTGAAGGGTGGCACCGGGTTGGGTTTTTGGACAAAATCATTTATAATTCAAGCTAACACGAATGGAATCGAATAAAAAATTCCGGGTTCGGACCATGGCCACTTCTGGTCCTAACCCCATCGATATCTGAGAGAGTGTTTCTCAAGGGAGATGAAAGTTTGTATCTTTGTTGTTGGACTGATATGAGGGGCACTGTTCCCTATTCTTTCTGGGAGGAATTTGATACTTGCAAGATTACAAGGAGAAAACCAGTGAAGTGCGTAAAGATTAAAAATTCACAGTTTCACTCACTCTCCTAACGACTACTTCTATCACCTTGTACTTTGAGTCCTTAAAAAGAAAAAACATTGGCTAAATGTTCAAACATTTTCCTACGTTACAGTTTTCACCATTTCTCTCAAGTCATTCACCCATCTCCTTTCTGCAGATTTGTACGACTTTCATAACAAAACATGGACCATTCACTCCACTTTTCATCCATTTATTTCAAACTCGACTTTAATGCATAAATCTAGGGTATGCATAAAGTACGTGTATAATTAAATCTATCATATATATATATATTCATATCGAACATAGCAGAGTAAAAAAAAAAAACCAAACCAAATTTATCTGTTTGAAGGTATCTACATGAGCAGGTTCTTTCTGTAGTTTCTGCAGGAAAGGGGGCCCCCTTTGCATTAATGCCATTAAGTATGCAATTGTTTAAAGTAATAAGCAAGGTCAATAGACATAAACAAGTATTGGTTAACTTGGATTTTATTGCATTGAATCCATGGAAGAAAGTTTAAACAATGGAAAACAAACAAGGAGATCAAAGGTAAACAGAAGAGGAGCTGGAAAAAACAAACAATGAAATTACATCCAGCTAGGGTTCTAACTCAAAATGACATATTTCCCCTAACCACTCTCTTAGCTCCAAGTGATCCACCATGGAATCTCGAGTCCTCATTGTTTTCAACGATTTAAGCTGCAAGCCTGCAACTGGTTCTGGTTGTACATTTTCTTGGTGGGTTTTTGTTCTTCCAAAGGGTTTCAAGAGATTTGGTTGGTTTTTCCCTTGTTTTGTGGGTTACTTCTGCAAGGAAACTTCTAATCCAACTTGCAAACTGATGTTAACATGCTGACAAAATTTTACTGTTGGATTAAACTCTGACATGGGGCACCTTTTCTTCGTTTTTTTATTTATTTTTCAAGCTAATTTTTTCCCACCAAAATTTGGTATGAGTTTGCTGGGAAATTAAGCATAAAAGCAAGGTGATTGGGTGAATAAGGAAAGATACAATTAATTATGTGAGTAGTCTTCATCATGCTTGGTTGGTTGGGTACTAATGTGACAACATATATAGTGTTTGGGTTTCAATAAGAGCGATTTATCTTTGATTTAGACCAAAATATAGCTGGAGTGGAAGGGGTTAAGGAAATTTATGAGGAGCCAGGATTTATTTTGTCAATCATTAAAAATTAAAAAATATATCATTAATTGAACTATACAACCTGTCAATCATTTACATATAGGGTAAATCAGCTATTTAGTCTCAAATGTGTACATATGTTTTTGTATCCACCAATTATTTTTTGACAAAATAATACCTATCATATGTTTTTGTTTATATCTTGATATTGTGTGTTAAACAAATTAACGGTATGTTAACTAGAAGAGAGAATCATATGTTTTTGTTTTTGAAGGACTTTTTTTGCTATTTAGACCTATTTTTTTCCTTCACTTGTTTTCAAGCTATATTTTTTTCCCACCAACTTTAGCTACGAGTTGGCAGAGAATAAAGCATAAAAGCAACAAATAATTAATCATGTGATTAGGTTTCATCATGCAAGGTTGGTTGGGCACTAATGTGACAACATATAGTGTGTGGGCTTGAAGAAAATAAGAGCATCATTTCTTTGATTTAGACCAAAATCTTGCTGTGAAAGAACGGGTTAAGGGAATTTCTGAAGATCCATGGAGTTATTTTCTCCACATTTTCAAACAGATTTAACACTAAAATTTTGTCCTACATCACGTTTCTGATCAACTTCAAGAGCAGAGGGAAACAATCATGACTCGAAATTTCAGATTAAAACCTACATCCGACCCGAAACGAATAGAATACTGTATGTATTTTTTCATTTTTATTAAAAAAGGATAATAGTATAAAAAATGTAAAGAGATATATATATAGTAATTATTCATAGGATTAATATCCTATATACTGGCGGTGAAAACTGAAAGTTTTCACAAGAGCCTTAGTTTTAGGGTATAGGGAGTTAGTTTAGGGTATAGAGTTTAAGGGTTTAGGTGTAGGAGGTTGGAATTTAGGGATAGTTGTTTCAATTTAAGGTTTAGGGTTTATAGCTTAGGGTTTAGTTTTTAGGGTAATATGGTGAGAATTTAAGTTTTAACCTATAAACCCTAAATTATAACCCTAAACCTTAAATTGAAATAACTATCCCTAAATTCTAACTCCTTACACCTAAACCCTTAAATCCTATACTCTAAACAAACTCCATATACCCTAAAACTAAGGCGCTTGTGAAAATTTTCAGTTTTCGCCTCCTGTGTATAGAATATATATATATATATATATATATATATATATATATATATATATAAAGAAGTTCATTATAACAATTATCTCTAAATATATAAAATAATATACAAATATCTCGAGTAGGGTTCGGTCAAAACTCGTCGAGTTTGGATCCCATGTCCATCCCTAGTATTTATATTTAACTGTAATTATAACGTATTTGAACAATCATAGTCTTGCGAGTATGTTAAATTGAATGTTATTAGAAACTCCTGATTACACTTTTCAACTTTTTTTTAAAGAAGAGTGAAAAATAATTTAATTACACAAATAATTACACTACCCGATTTTAGTATTAAAAAAACTGAATCGAAAAAAATGTGTTTGAACATGTACAAAACATATTACTTTCTCTCTCTTTTTTTGAAAGTTTTAATATTATTGTAAAGAAGTATTAGAAGAATTAAAATATGAGAAAATAAGTAGAAAATAACCAAATCACTTTACCTAAAATTTGTACATGACCATAGATTATAGTTCATAGCTAAAGGAAGGGCAAAAAACAGAAACAGAGAAAAAAAAAGAAGACAGATTAACATAGTACATTATACCGAAACCAATACATAGTGAGCACGGAGTTACTTCCTCAGCAGCATCCTTCCAAAATACTTGACAAATAACTTGTGTTTCCAGGGGTTGAAGAGGTACCCTAGAACCAGACCGTTCACTACCCCACTTCCATACCCCAACATGATTGCCTTCTACCCAAATTCAAACCATGAATCTCCCCCTTCGTCTTTCTTTGACATTGAAGCCCATGGTGATGAGTCCGACCAATTGATTATGAGAGACGCTGAAAAATCCAAGGAAAGTGAGTTGCGCTAGCACTTGAGGGATCTCTCCTGAGAGCTTATTCTGAGAAAGGTCCAGAGCTAGAAGTCCTGTTAGTATACAAGAGGGAATGAAAAGTATCTCAAGAACAACCGTACTTTATTCATCAGCCTAAGCTGGTTTATATACAAGAGGATTAGATACAAAGGCTTGAATAACTAACTCATAACAGACTTTAAACAACTATAACAGACTCTAACGGTAACATTAATACAACGGCTAATACACTTCCATCTTCTCTCTTTTTCAGAAACATAATACAGGCTAACATGCTTTCTGCTTCTCCTTCTTTCTTTCCTTCTTTTAAAACAGGCGAACATTCAAACTAATTCTTTACTTGTCATACTTCGAAGACGTATCTCATCCGCAGAGAATACTTTCAACTTTTCCCTAAGGTGAACAAAAAAGGATGCTGACAAAGGCTTCGTTAGAACATCTGCAATCTGGTTCAAAGCTGGAACATAATTAATCTTAAATGATCCATCTACCACTTTCTCTCTTACAAAACTCAGATCTAACTCAACATGCTTCAACTTCGCATGATGCACTGGGTTTGCAGAATGAGCTATAGTACTAGTATTGTCACACCACAACACTAGAGTTGAACTCAGCTGGACACCAATCTCACTTAACAGTGATTTAATCCACATAGCCTCACACATTGCATTAGCAAGGCTTCTAAACTCAGCCTCAATTGAGGATCTAAAAACAACCCCATGTTTCTTTGAACTCCAAGATACTAAATTCTGACCAAGAAACATACAATATCCTGCAGTAGATCTTCTGTCATCAGAACTAGATCCCCAGTCTGAATCAGAGTACCCACTCAATGTAGTCAAAGCAGGTTGCATACTAAAAAACAATCCATGATCTATGGCTCCTTTTAAGTATTTTATAATCCTCCTCACATCTTTCCAATGTTTATCTAAAGGTGTCTGCATAAACTGTCTTACCTTATTAACAGCAAACTGGATATCTGGCCTGGTAGTGCAAACATGCTGCAAAGTACCAACAACTTGCCGATAAAGCTTTGCTTCTGAACATAGATCTCCACCAGTTGCAGAGAGAGAAGGCGATGTAACCATAGGTGTAGGAGTTGGTGAAGCTTCAATCATGTTTGTCTTCTCCAAAAGATCAACAATATGTTTTCTTTGACTGAGAATGATACCTTGATCAACACTCTGAATAGTCATTCCAAGAAAGAAATTCAACTTTCCAAGATGTTTTAAAGAGAATGTTGAATTAATCTCTTTAACAACAGCATCAACTTCCATATTATTATCTCCAGTGATCACTACATCATCTACATACACCATGATGTATAACTTGCAGCCTTCAGAAGTTCTAAAATAAAGAGAACTGTCAGCTAAAGATGCAGTAAAATGCAAACCATCTACCAAGAAATTTTTGAATTTTTCAAACCAAGCACGTGGTGCTTGCTTGAGACCATACAAAGATTTCTTTAACTTGCACACTAATGGTTCTCCACTTTCACCAATCTGTTCAAATCCAGGAGGCTGCTCCATGTACACTTCTTCAGTTAAGTCGCCATTCAAAAACGCATTATCCACATCAATTTGCCTAAGACTCCATCCTTTGCTAAGAGCTAGACTAAGAATAACATGAACTGTCACTAGTTTAACAACTGGACTATAAGTCTCAGTATAATCAAAACCAGCCTGCTGAGCATACCCTTTGGCTACAAAACGAGCCTTGTAACGAGCAATACTCCCATATGAATTTCTCTTTATCTTGAACAACCACTTACATCCAATAGGAATCCTATCACTAGGCAACTCAACTAAATCCCAAGTGCCCTTTTTTATCAAAGCTGTGACTTCATTCTCCACAGCTGTTTTCCAATGTAACACCTTCATAGCCTCATGTATATTCTTAGGCTCCTCAGAATCAGAATTTAAAACTTCAGTACTGTAAACCTTAGGTTTGAAAACCCCAGCTTTAGACCTTGTAACCATATGATGCCTTCCTTGATTAGAACCATGATCAGCTGAAGATTCAGACATACCTTCACCACCTTCTTGACCAGATTGAGACCCAGTAGATGAATCTGTAGAACTTGAATTTGCAACAGGAGTAGTACTTGACCTAGCAACAATAGGCTCTGTAGAATTTGAACTTGCAACAGGAGCAGTACTTGACCTAGTAACAATAGGCCTTACAGTTGTTGCATCAGAAACATCATTTGAACTTGGTTGAACCATCACAGGAACTTGTGATGGATGTGAAGAATCAGGAGAACATGAAGTATCAGCAGATGTTGAAAAGGAATCGGTTGCACCAAGATGAGATGTACCAGGTGAACTCGTAGTATCAACAGAAACATCAACTTGACCACCAGACTGTTGAGATATAAAACTGCTACTCTTAACCTTGGGACAAAAGAATTTTGCTGAAGCAGAAGGAACTTGATCTGCAGTAGATACAACTTGCCTTGTAGAAATGGACTCCTCTCGATCCTTAACTTGAAAAGGAAACATATACTCATTAAACTGAACATGCCTTGATATATAGACTCTTCCATCATCATTGAGACATTTGTATCCTTTTTGAGTTTCACTGTAACCCAAAAAAACACAGGGTTTTGACCTGAACTGTAGCTTGTGCTGATTGTAGGCTCGAACTAGAGGAAAACACTGAGCTCCAAAGACTCGCAGAGAATTATAACCAGGCTTGCATTTGAACAGCTTCTCATGTGGTGATAAACCACCTAGAACCTTTGTAGGCAACCTGTTAATAAGAAAAACAGAGGTATAGAATGCATCAGTCTAGTATTTAAAAGGTACTTAAGCTTGAGCCATAAGAGTAAGGCCAAGCTCCATTATATGCATGTGTTTTCGCTCAACCATACCATTTTGTTCAGAGGTATGAGGGCAAGAATTTCTAAAATAACCCTGCTGATTAAAGTAAGGAATTAAAGACTTAAATTCAGTACCACAATCAGTTTGAATTGCCTTAAGCTTACAATTAAGCTGTCGTTCAGCAAGCTTATGAAAAGAAATAACAAGATTATAAACATCAGATTTCTTGGACAGAAAATAAATCCAGGTATACCTGGAACAAGCATCAACAATACTCAAATAATAACATGAACTATTAGACAATATAAGAGCAGGTCCTCATAAATCCATCTGAACTAATTGTAAAGGTTCACTATAAACAGTAGAAGAATTATGAAACTGCAACTTGTGACTCTTTCCTAATTTGCAAGCAACACAAGAGAACATTTTATTGATATCAACAAGAACATTACATGACTTCATGAGTTTAACCAGAGTCTCAGCAGAAGGGTGACCTAACCTTCTATGCCAAGTCTCAAAGTTACTCGAACTAACAGCATTACAAATCAAAGCATCAGAATCACCTATCTCAGAACCAACATCAACTATAGTTTTAACAGTACAAGGTAAAGTCCTAGAAGTACAATCTATAGACTTCCTAGTACAAGACAAAACATCAGAACCAGTCGAATTAGAACCAGAAGATTCAACATTAGATGGTAACACGCAATTAAACGCCAAACCAGCAGTAGACTCAGAAGACAACTTGTAAAGCCCTTCAGTTTGTACCCCTTGAAGAATCACCTGCTTTGTTTCCAAATCCTTCACAGAACAAAAGTTAGGGAAAAAATCTATAGATACATTATTATCCTTAGTAAATTTAGAAACCGATAACAAATTCTTTTTAATAGACGAAACAAGTAGAAGATTTTTCAAAAATAAGGGTTTGAACGATGTATGTAAAGAAGAAACTTCAATCTGAGAGATCGGAGCAGTGACCCCATTAGCCACAGAAACTTTACCAGTTCCAAAATAAATTCTAGGGTTAGAAACAACACCTGCATCGGGAGTGATATGCGTTGTGGCTTCTGAGTCTGGGTACCACGCCGCATCGTTAAAACCAGGCAGATTACCAGAAAGATTACATTCTTCGGACATAGCAGCCAGATTCGCTACAGCTCCTTGATCAACAGACGTTGGAGCAAACGAAAACTCATCAAGACCTTGATCTTTAACCACTTCATCACCATAGTGACAATTATTAGCCGAGTTAACCACACCATCAAAGGACTGATCGAACCGAAAGAAGCACCGATGGCAAGATGACCAAGACGCCCACAGATCTGACACTGAGGCCGAGATCGTCCACCAAAACCTCTGCCTCGTCCACGAAAAACAGAACGACCGCCATTATAAACCGGAAAACTTCCTTGAGACCGAAACTCTTGATCAGCACCAAGCCTTGACGAATCTTGCACCCGTTGAGAGAAATTAACAACACTATTGTGAGATAAGACCCCATTAGAAAAATTAGGGTTACTATTAGGAAAATTAGAAAAAAACCGTGTTGCCCTAGAGATAAACGGACCACTCTGATTTGGGCCACGAGCCATATTAACCGAAAAGGATTGGGTCAAAAATTCTTGATGCCTCGTCTCTGTATCTAAAAGAACATTACAGACTCCATCGATCTTATACGGCTGCTGGCTCGAGGTAATGACGGCCACCACCGGCTCATACTCCGGCGGTAGACCAGACAAGATGGCAGAAATGTGCATCGTCTCCGAGAGAGGGTGACCACAAGCAGCAAGACTGTCACAAATGGACTGTATCTGGGCCAAATACTCCTTCATAGATTGATCTCGTTTACGCAGAGTCTTCAAAGAGTAGTGAAGATGCATCAATTTCGTAGTGGACGAGACCGAAAAATTCTGTAACACCCGGATTTAGGGGTTAGGTGAAAATAATATTTTAATATTAATTTAGGTTCGGTTTTATAATTAAAATGATTCTTTTAAAATTCTGGGTTTCAAAATAAACATTGAAGTGGGACCAAATTGATTTAATTTCAATAGTGAAGAGCCATTCTAAAAACAAGGGAATAGCCATTCATAAATGGCCTTTTTGTAATTTACCCCTTTTCTAATTTAAATCCCCTTTATACCATAAAACACCCATTTCTCATATTCACTCTCTTCTTCACTAACGGGAAAGGGAAGAGCTCTCCACCAAGCCACTATTCCATCCCATTTCTCACTCATTTCAACCCCAAATTGAAAGGTAATGGCATTTTTGACTTCCCCTCATCTTCCTCTCCATAAAAGTACTCTTTATTTTCATTTCCATGAAAGTTTTAGAAAATGTCATTTTGGAAAGTTTGGATTAAAGATGAAAGCTTTGTGTTGTAAAACCAAATATTTTGATTTAATATGCTTAGTTATGGTATATAGAAGTCAAATGGTATATCATATGTGAATTTCAAATGATTTTGGGAAATTTCCAGAATTGGGTTTCAAGGGGGTTTTTGGAGGGTTTTAAAGTGGGTTTTAGGGTTGTTTAATGTTGGATTTTGGGGGCTGTTGGTAGTATGATATATGAGGGTCACTTTGGGTGTATTTGATGGTTGTTTGGATGCTTGAAATGGAAGATTTCGGTGGGTTTTAGGGGCAGCTCGGGAATTCTATTTTGGGCTTGTTTTTGAGTGTTGGATGCTTGCAAATGTTGATCCGGGTTAGTTCCGATGATGAGATATTGATTGTGAATGTTTTGTTTGTGTTTGAGATTGATTAGAATCGAGTTTGGGCATCGGTGAAGCATCGGAAGTGAATCCGGGAAGTTGAAGGTGGTTGCTTGCTTGGTCTTTGAGCTTGGAAGCTTAGGTGAGTGGTTAATTGTCTTAAATGGTTTTAAAATAGTTGGTTCGAGTATATGGACTAGGTTGGGCTTGGTAGACCCACCTAGAGTTAGGATTAGGGTGGTAGCCTAATCCTAAGCTTGATCTAGAGCCTTTGGATGAACTCATTATGTGGTTGTGTATGTCTCGTATGAAATGTGGTATGAATGCTTGTGTATATTGTATTATACATGTGTGATGAGATACGGCTTGTGATGCTTGAGACATGCATGATGATGGTTGTTGGTGAGTACGTGCTAAGCACGGAATTGATTGAAATGAGTAATGTGAAATGAGTAAATGTTGGCACTAGTATACTTGAATACAAATGATCGATCATTAGGATGTTAGTGTGTACACATGAGTCAAAAGTCGCGCGTGGCCTTGGTGGCGTTGAGTCACCAAGGAGGAGTACGAGTTCGCCCGGAAATTGTATTTAAATATGGTCGGTGATGAGTGGAATCCCCTCCGCAAGACCGGTGATGAGTGTAATCCCACCGTGAGGTAATGAGGTTGTTGGATGTGAGTTCCAACGTGTCTATCCGCGTATTCGGGTCATAGCTAGGTGCCAATGTTGTTTGATAAGTATATCAATGTGTTGAGGTTTAAAATCATTTAATGGGATACTTGTATGTGATTACATGTATTGTGGAGTTGAACTTATGATCATGGCATTTATATTGTATATTGCTCATGCATCTTTATCTTGTGGCTCTTATGGATCCTTGGTATAATTGTGTAATGCCTTGGCTAGATCGTGCTCGGACCCTGCAATGTTGAGGTTTGTTTTTAGAGCTTACCCTCACTAAGCATCATTGCTTACGCTCTCTTTGTTCAACATTGCAGATCCTTAGTTCGCGGGTTGCTCGAGCAAGTGGAGGGCCTCCAAGTGTGGTTGTTGACTTGAGTACATCAAGTATGACTTTCAAATGTTGAACATGTAATAGTTTGAGCAATGGGACGTGTGTTGTTTTGATGGATAATTGCTAGTTGTTTAGGAGCTTGTTTAGACTCCTTGATATCTTGCTTTTGTATGGTTTGTGTTGCCATGTTGAATTGTAACTCATGCCTAAATTGCTCATTTTGAATGTTAGCCATGTGCCTTAAAGGTTGTCTTTATGTTTGAATGTTGTTGTATGAATGCATGGTTTGTGAAGTCTTACCTTAGCGTTTAGACTCGTCTAAATCTTGTTAGAGCATGCTAAAATAGTTGGGTTGCCTTAAGTTTAATTGTTATGGTGTTGTAGGGTGTTTTGGGGCACCCTTGTGCCTTAAAACAGCCAAAATGAGTCTGCAGACAGGGGGCGTTTCGGAACGGGTCACCCTGTTCCGATACGGTCCCTTTGCAATTGGCCTGCCGTTTCGAAACGGATGGGGGTCGTTTCGGAACATTTTTTTGCTACTGGAATTCTGAGAAATTGACGAGATAAAGGCGTTCTGAAACGGGTCTTTGATGTTTCCAAACGGTCAAATCTCGTTGACCATGAGAAATTGACCGTCAGGGTCGTTTCGATACGGGTCACCCCTGTTTCGAAACGGTCACCCTATGGTTGACCCTGGCCTATTGACTAAGTCAAGGCATTTCGGAACACCCTAAGGGCGTTTCGAAACGGCCTGCTGTAAAGGACTAAAATGAGCTGTTTAATGTTTTGGTTGGTCGGAGTATGTTGCTTTGTTGTATTTTCCGCTGCTGTGTCCTACATAGGATTTAATTATGCCTATAGACAAGATAAATAAAAAGGAAATTTTCTGGGTCGTTAACCGAGGGGAAGCCTTAACGGGTTTCGCTTCGGTTTTCCCCGTGTGGCCCACTCGGATCGGTCATCCGACCAGACCGGGACGAGGGGGTTACACTTGTTGGTATCAGAGCCTAAGGTTACCGAGACCTTGGGCAGGTAAGTGAGGTAAGTTCAAGTTTTTGATTAATATGCACGGTGTTTGCTTGCCTTGTAAGAATGGTTGCTTGTTTGACAAGTATGATTGATTGTTTATTCAAAAGTATGTGTGTGTGAGTCCCATTGCTACTATTACATTGGAAAAATGATTTTTTTAAGAGAGGGAACGTACTTGAACACTTGGAAGCCTTGCCTTGCTAACCCAGCTTGTATGTTTTGTTGTTGTGGTTGTAGTTGATAACTGTGAGAGCGATGTCTAGACCGAGAGGTAGACCGAGGGTGGTTCGTCAGGAACCACGGGTTGCGGCTCCTGTTGAGCCGGCAGTTGGTGTGGAGGCTCACATAGAAGGGCCGGTGGCTGCGGGAGTTGGCGCTCCTCCACCACCTCCACCACCACCACCTCCTCCACCTGGAGTTGGGGGCGAGGATGGAGCCGGAGGAAATGGACCTCAAGGTGGCCAAGGTGGCCAAGGTCCAGCTGGAATTGACATGACTCCGCTAGTGCAAGCGATAGCGGGAGCATTTCAGGCCGTAGTTGCGGGAGCTCAGGCTGCAGCTCAGCCTAGGTGTGACGATGCTAGTCTACCTTTGGAGAGGCTCTGTAGCTTGGGGGCCGAGGAGTTTAGAGGATCTACTCCGGAGAGGTCGGAGTTATGGTTGGAGAAGACAGTTCGTATCTTGGCTCAGATGGGTTGTGCGGGCGCACGTAGATTGGGTTGCGTGATCTCGTTGCTTCAGGGTGATGCCTACACCTGGTGGGTCACCATTACTACCGGGGTTCCAGAGACAGGGATAGGTTGGGATTTCTTTGAGTCCGCTTTCAGGAAGAGGTATTTGGGACCGAGGTACCTAGATGAGAAGAAGCGAGAGTTCATGGCTCTTACTCAGGGAGATGCTTCTGTGACTGATTATGAGATCCGCTTTGTTCGCTTGAGCCAGTATGCTCCAGAGTTGGTTCCTACTGAAGTGGAACGCTGCAACCGTTTCCGTTATGGATTGAATGAGGAGATTAAGAGGTACATGTTGGCTTCTGACTACTCAGACTTTGATGTATTGGTCGCGAGGGCCAAGGATTTAGAGCATAGTTTGGGTTTGGCCAAACGATCTGGGGGTTCTAGTTCTGGCAAGAGGCATAACCACTTTGATGGTAGAGACGCCAAAAGGCACAGAGGTGGCAGACATCAGTTTGACCATAGACGTGGCGGTGGCCACCATGGTAGGGGCCATCAGGGCCATAGAGGAGGAGGGCGTTTGCCCGAGTGTACCCGATGTGGGAGACATCACGCTGGTGAGTGTTGGGGTAACTTCCATGCTTGTTGGAACTGTGGTTCGAGGGACCACTTTATGAGGGATTGTCCGCATCAGGCGGCTCAGGCACCAAACATTGCACAGGCTCCTACGAGAGCGAATGATTTTCAGAGAGGCCGTAGGCGTGGTCGTGGCTACTTCCAGCCTAGGGCTGATGCACCTAGGGTAGATGCTCAGAGGAATCTTGCTCATGTTGTGGCTGTGCAGCCAGAGGCAGGAGGACCAGCGAGGGTCTATGCTTAGAGAGAGGCCGGGAACGACACCGATGTGATAGTAGGTAATTTCGAGTTACGGTCTATGTTTTTGCCTTCTTTGGTTGATTCGGGTTCTACGCATTCCTACATTTTGAGTGAGCATGCACAGAAGTTAGATATTCCTGTTGAGGTCTTAGATGCAGGTATGCATGTCACTAGTTCTTTTGGTGAGACAGTTGTGGTTAGACGTATGTATAGGAGGTGTCCACTGAAGATTCAGGGTCATGTGTTCTCAGTTGATATGATGGAACTTCCTTTCTATGGTTTTGATATTATTCTGGGTATGGACTGGTTGGTTGAGCATCGGGCTAGTGTGGATTTTGAGACAAAGAGAATTTCTTTGAAGCTTTCTGATGACTACGAGGTAGTAGTAGTAGGCGAGAACATTAAGTTCTTGTCTAATGTGGTGTCAGCTTTAGAGGCTCATAGGTTGATGGACTCTGGATGTGGGGCTTATTTGGCTTATGTTATGAATCCGGATATGAGTGAAGCTAGACCGAAAGATATCAGAACAGTGTGTGACTTTCCAAATGTGTTTCCTGAAGAGTTGCCGGGTTTGCCTCCTGACAGAGATGTTGAGTTTGTAATTGAGACAGTTTCAGGATCTAATCCAGTTTCGATAGCTCCGTATCGTATGGCTCCGAAAGAGTTGAAGGAATTGAAGAGTCAGTTGCAAGAATTATTAGACCGTGGTTTCATTAGGCCTAGTAGTTCTCCGTGGGGTGCTCCCGTGTTGTTTGTGAAAAAGAAAGATGGTAGCATGCGCATGTGCATTGACTATAGACAGTTGAATCAGTTGACTGTGAAGAACAAGTATCCGTTGCCTCGTATAGATGATTTGTTTGATCAGTTGAGAGGTGCTTCAGTGTTCTCGAAGATAGATTTGAGATCCAGGTACTATCAGTTGAAGGTGAAAGAATGTGATGTTCCGAATACAGCTTTTAGGACTAGATATGGTCACTATGAGTTTCTTGTGATGCCATTTGGGCTCACGAATGCACCAGCAGCATTCATGGACATGATGAACAGAATTTTTAGAGACTATCTAGACCGTTTTGTAGTTGTTTTCATTGATGATATACTTGTGTACTCGAAGACAGAAGAAGAGCATGATGAGCACTTGAGATTTGTTTTACAGAGATTGTTGAGCAACCAGTTGTATGCGAAGCTTAGTAAATGTGAGTTCTGGATTCGAGAGGTTGTATTTTTGGGCCATGTTGTTTCGGCCGAAGGCATCCGAGTTGATCCATCGAAGATTGAGGCTATTGTTGAGTGGAAACAACCTAAGTCCATGACCGAGATTAGGAGTTTCCTAGGATTAGCCGGTTACTATAGGAGATTTGTTGATGGTTTCTCTAGAGTAGCTGCTCCTTTGACTAAATTGTTGCAAAAGGGAGTCAAGTTTGAATGGTCAGATGCAAGACAGAAGGCCTTTGAGAAATTGAAAGAAGCTTTGACGAATGCTCCAGTGTTAGTGCAACCTGTTTCAGGTAAGGAGTTTGTGATCTACAGTGATGCTTCCTACGTAGGCTTAGGATGTGTTTTGATGCAAGAGAGGAGAGTTGTTGCTTATGCTTCTAGACAGTTGAAGATTCATGAGAAGAACTACCCTACTCATGATATAGAGTTGGCCGCAGTTGTTTTTGCATTGAAGATTTGGCGTCATTACTTGTATGGTGAGAAGTGTATTGTTTACACCGATCACAAGAGCTTGAAGTACTTGATGACACAGAAAGAGTTGAACTTGAGACAGAGAAGATGGCTAGAGTTGTTAAAAGATTATGATTTGACCATTGAGTAACATCCGGGTAAAGCAAATGTAGTAGCCGATGCTTTAAGTAGAAAAGTGGCCGTTGAGTTGAGAGCTATATTTGCTAGATTTAGTGTGTCCGATGATGGTGGTTTGATCACCGAGTTGCAAGTGAAGCCTTCCTTGATTCAGTTGATTAGAGAGAAGCAGTTGCAAGATGCGAGTTTAGTTCCTCATGTTCAGGACATAACCGAAGGAAGACCGACCGAGTATACTTTTAGTGGTGAGAGCTTGTTGTGCTTTAAAGATAGAATTGTTATACCGGAAGATGTTGAGTTGAGACATCAGATTCTGAGTGAAGCACATTTGAGTCCCTTTTCTATGCATTCGGGTAGTACCAAAATGTACCGAGATTTGAAGAATGATTACTTTTGGGTTGGTTTGAAGCGAGATGTAGCCGAGTATGTGAGTCGTTGTATGGTTTGTCAGAGAGTGAAGGCAGAACATCAAGTTCCTTCAGGTTTGCTACAGCCTTTGAAGATTCCGGAATGGAAATGGGAGAGGATCACCATGGATTTTGTGTCGGGGTTGCCTTTGTCTCCTTCGAAGAAGAACTCCGTTTGGGTGATTGTTGATAGGTTCACTAAGTGTGCTCACTTCTTAGCAGTGAACACTACTGATTCTTTAGACAAGTTGGCAAACTTGTACATTCGTGAGATTGTGAGACTTCATGGAGTTCCGAAGTCTATTGTTTCAGATAGGATCCTAGATTTACTTCGAGGTTCTGGGGTTGCTTGCATAGTGCTTTAGGTAGCCGGTTGCATTTCAGCACATCTTATCATCCGCAGTCCGATGGGCAGTCAGAGCGAGTGATACAGATTCTTGAGGATATGCTTTGTTGTTGTGTGATTGATTTTCAGGGTTCTTGGGAGAAGCACTTACCGTTGGTTGAGTTTGCTTACAACAATAGTTATCAGTCTAGTATTCAGATGGCACCTTATGAGGCTTTGTATGGTAGACGATGTAGGACTCCGATTTTTTGGGCTGAGACAGGTCAGAGGTTGTTACCTATGCTAGACTTGCTTAAGGGAACTACCGAAAAAGTGAAGTTGATTTGTGACCGTTTGAAAGCAGCTTCCGATCGTCAGAAGTCTTATGCAGATTTGAAGAGGAAAGAGATTGAGTACTCAGTGGGTGAGAAAGTGTTTCTGAAAGTATCTCCGTGGAAGAAGGTAATGAGATTTGGCCGGAAGGGCAAGTTGAGTCCGAGGTTCATTGGTCCGTATGAGATAGTTGAGCTGATTGGGCCTGTAGCTTATCGTTTGAGGTTACCTTCTGAGTTAGAGAAGATCCATGATGTCTTCCATGTGTCCATGCTTAGGAGATATAGATCGGATCCTTCGCATGCGATGCCCGTTGAGGAGATAGAGTTAAATCCGGATTTGTCCTATAATGAAGAGCCCGTTGAGATACTTGCTTCTGATAGCAAGGTGTTGCGTGGCAAGACCATAGAATTGGTCAAGGTGTTGTGGAGGCATAGAGGTGTGGAAGAGGCCACGTGGGAGAGGAAAGCGGATATGGTCGAGCAGTTTCCGTATCTGTTTCCACCAGGTAATTTCGGGGACGAAATTTCCTTAAGTGTGGGAGAGTTGTAACACCCGGGTTTAGGGGTTAGGTGAAAATAATATTTTAATATTAATTTAGGCTCGGTTTTATAATTAAAATGATTCTTTTAAAATTTCGGGTTTCAAAATAAACATTGAAGTGGGACCAAATTGATTTAATTTCAATAGTGAAGAGCCATTCTAAAAACAAGGGAATAGCCATTCATAAATGGCCTTTTTGTAATTTACCCCTTTTCTAATTTAAATCCCCTTTATACCATAAAACACATATTTCTCATATTCACTCTCTTCTTCACTAACGGGAAAGGGAAGAGCTCTCCACCAAGCCACTATTCCATCCCATTTCTCACTCATTTCAACCCTAAATTGAAAGGTAATGGCATTTTTGACTTCCCCTCATCTTCCTCTCCATAAAAGTACTCTTTATTTTCATTTCCATGAAAGTTTTAGAAAATGTCATTTTGGAAAGTTTGGATTAAAGATGAAAACTTTGTGTTGTAAAACCAAATATTTTGATTTAATATGCTTAGTTATGGTATATAGAAGTCAAATGGTATATCATATGTGAATTTCAAATGATTTTGGGAAATTTCCGGAATTGGGTTTCAAGGGGGGTTTTGGAGGGTTTTAAAGTGGGTTTTGGGGTTGTTTAATGTTGGATTTTGGGGGCTGTTGGTAGTATGATATATGAGGGTCACTTTGGGTGTATTTGATGGTTGTTTGGATGCTTGAAATGGAAGATTTCGGTGGGTTTTAGGGGCAGCTCGGGAGTTCTGTTTTGGGCTTGTTTTTGAGTGTTGGATGCTTGCAAATGTTGATCCGGGTTAGTTCCGATGATGAGATATTGATTGTGAATGTTTTGTTTGTGTTTGAGATTGATTAGAATCGAGTTTGGGCATCGGTGAAGCATCGGAAGTGAATCTGGGAAGTTGAAGGTGGTTGTTTGCTTGGTCTTTGAGCTTGGAAGCTTAGGTGAGTGGTTAATTGTCTTAAATGGTTTTAAAATAGTTGGTTCGTGTAACCCCCTTATCCCGGTCTGGCCGGATGACCGGTCCAAAAGGGCTACACGGGGAAAACCGAGTGAAAACCCCTAAAGGATTCCCCCTCGGTTAGCAACCCTATTTTTTTTTCATTTTAAATCTCGTCTAGATGAGTAATTAACCCTACATGATCAAACAGCGGAATAACGTAACCAAAACAATCTAACGAACCTAAAACCACATCCAAAGGCAAATTTTCAAATTTAATTGCAGGGGTATCGATACACCTAAGGGGTGTATCGATACGCCTTGACTAAGTCAAAGGTCAGAGTCAACCCGTGGAGACCGTATCGATACACCTTGGGAGGGTATCGATACCCTCGTCAAAGGTTGACTTCCCACGGTCAACGCTAGTTGACCGTACCGATACGCTTGAGGCCGGTATCGATACCAAGATGGACAGTGGCTATAGTGGCCAAAAAGGTATCGATACGCCTCCCCGCGTATCGATACGGAAGGCCTGGAATAAGAAGGCCGTATCGATACGGGTCTAACCGTATCGATACCCCCTGCCCAGCGACACCTCCTTTCACCGTTTGGTAACATCTTGCAAGGTTCTAGATGCATACTTAGACACCCTTAAGCACATACAAGCATTCATGCACCAACCACAAACAGGACTTAACATGAGGGCATTCAACCCAACGATAACATACCAAACAAAGCTCCATACAAGTCTACAAGAAGCATACATAGCAAGCATAAGTCATCCATCACAAAGTAGACAACATAAGGCCTACCTAGGCCAAAATCATACAAATTCAGGCATAAGCAATTAAACCACATAAGTAGCATAGAACATAATCCGAGAAGCAAAAGCATAACATGCAACATAAGTTTAACAGTTTCAAGCATGACTTCCTAAGGAGTTTGACCCCAACTCCTAACACTCTATATCCCATTGTCTAGACATTATTACAAAAGCAAACCATACATAAACTTGCTTGAGAACTCCAAAGGTTCCTCCCTCGCCCGCTCGCCTCCCGAACTCTAACGATCTGCACATTGGAAACGAAGAGCATAAGCAATCTAGCTTAGTGAGAGAAGCTCTACAATTTACAACATGCAACTTTCCAAAATACAATTTGTATGCAAGAAAACAATGGATGCATAAGGGTCCATCTCAACACAACTTTTGGTTTGCACTTGCACAACCAACATACACTTACGGTGGGACTACACATCACCGTTTCGACTAGTGGATGCCCAATGGGACTACACATCAAAGTACTACCCTACTAGTCACTACCGGTGGGACTACACGTCACCGTAGTTTAAACCACCATCACGTGAGGCACGAACTCAACACGACTACTACATTGACAACTTGAAATGCATTTAATGGTCACAATGTATGTAAAATCAACTTGTCACAACAATTTATGAGTAGGGAGACTTACACACGGGTTTAGGCAACCTCTCAAGGTTCTACCCAAACCCCAAGGGAGTCCATATCAAGTACAATGCAATAACCAATGATCCTACTCACCGTTGCTACCCAAGAGAAGATTGAAGACCGAGCTCAAGACTCCGAAATCCCCGGATTTGCCCCCGAAGCTTCACCAACCAAATTCCTTGATTCTTTGCGAAATTCTTCAAAACGAGCAAGACATTTGATGAAATAGTAACCAAAGGAGAGGGTGGGTTTTTGGACGTTGGAGTGAATAGTGAGGAGGGGTGAAGAAGATGACTCTAGGTAATATTTTAGGTTTATTTGAAAATAAAAGGCTAAAGACCCAAATGCCCTTAATGAATTTGGGGAATTACCATGGATGACACCCATGGCCATGTGGGCTTATTTAAATATAGCCCAACTAAATAAAACCCGAGGCCCAAGTCATTATTTTATTATTTAAAATTTGAAACCGAAACCCGAACTATTTTTAAATTAATATTTCCACCCGACCCCCGAACCCGGGTGTTACAACTCTCCCCTACTTAAGGAAATTTCGTCCTCGAAATTACCTGACGGAAACAAGTAGGGAAACTGCTCAAGCATGTCAGCTTTCCTCTCCCACGTGGCTTCCTCCACACCTCTACGTCTCCATAAGACTTTGACTAACTCTATAGCCTTGCCACGCAACACTTTGCTATCAGAAGCAAGTACCTCAATTGGTTCCTCATCGTAAGATAAGTCCGAATTTAACTCTATTTCTTCCACTGGCATAACATGGGACGGATCCGACCTATACCTCCTAAGCATCGATACATGAAACACATCATGAATCTTCTCTAGCTCAACTGGGAGTCTCAATCTATAGGCAACCGGACCAATTCTCTCAACTATCTCATAAGGCCCTGCTCAACTTGCCTTTCCTCCCAAACCTCATCACCTTCTTCCATGGTGAGACTTTCAAAAATACTTTATCCCCCACGGAGTATTCCACTTCCTTCCTTTTTAAGTCGGCATAGGACTTTTGCCGATCTGAAGCCGCCTTCAAGCGATCACATATCAACTTCACCTTCTCGGTGGTTCCCTTAAGTAACTCGGGCATCGGCACAAGTTTCTGTCCGCCCTCAGCCCAACAAATCGGGGTCCTACACTTCCTACCATACAAGGCCTCATAAGGAGCCATCTGAATGCTTGACTGGAAGCTGTTGTTGTACGCAAATTCCACTAATGGTAGGTGTTTCTCCCACGACCCCTGGAAGTCAATAATACAACACCTCAACATATCCTCCAAAATCTGAATCACTCTCTCAGACTGCCCATCTGACTGCGGATGATACGAAGTGCTGAAGTTCAACCAAGTGCCTAAGGCTCGATGCAAACACTCCCAAAATCTAGAGGTGAATCTCGGATCTCGATCTGACACAATTGACTTCGGTACCCCATGTAGTCTCACAATCTCACGGATATACAATTCGGCCAACCTGTCCAAAGTATAGGTGGTATGAACCGGTATGAAGTGTGCACACTTGGTGAATCTGTCTACAATCACCCATACTGAATTTTTCTTCGAAGGAGTCAATGGAAGTCCTGATACAAAGTCCATAGTGATACGCTCCCACTTCCACTCTGGAATCTTCAACGGTTGCAACAACCCTGAGGGAAACTGGTGCTCGGCCTTGACTCTCTGACAGACCATGCATTTACTTACGAACTCGGCTACATCCTTTTTCAAACCAACCCAATAATACTCTTCCTTTAATCCTCGATACATCTTCGTGCTACCCGGATGCATAGAAAAAGGGCTACTGTGAGCCTCACACAAAATCGTACGCCTCAACTCGGCATCCTCCGGAACCACTATCCTATCCTTGAAACATAGGATCCCATTCTCTCCAAAACAATACTCGGTAGGCCTATCTTCCGCTATGTCTTGCACGTGAGGTGCCAAGGACTCATCTCGCAACTGCTTCTCACGAATCAACTGAACCAAAGATGGCTTAACCTGAAGCTCGGCCACTAGCCCACCGTCCGTAGACACACTCAACCTTGCGAACATTGCTCGCAACTCAACGGCCATCTTCCTACTCAAGGCATCGGCCACCACATTCGCCTTGCCCGGATGATATTCTATGGTGAGGTCATAGTCTTTAAGGAGCTCCAACCACCTTCGTTGCCTAAGATTCAACTCCTTTTGGGACATCAAATATTTCAAGCTCTTGTGGTCGGTGTACACAGTGCACTTCTCACCATAAAGATGGTGTCTCCAAATTTTCAACGCGAACACCACTGCGGCCAACTCTATGTCATGAGTGGGGTAATTCTTCTCATGGACCTTCAACTGTCGGGAAGCATATGCCACTACCTTACCTTCTTGCATAAGTACACAACCTAGCCCCACGTAAGATGCATCACTGTAAATTACAAACTCTCTCCCCGGCTCGGGCTGAATCAAAATGGGAGCTTCGGTCAAAGCTTTCTTCAACTTCTCAAACGCTTCTTGTCTTGCATCTGACCATTCATACGGAACATTCTTCTGTAGCAACTTGGTCAACGGAGCCGCTATCCTCGAGAACCCCTCAACAAATCTCCTATAGTATCCCGCCAAGCCTAGGAAGCTGCGGATTTCTGTCACTGATTTTGGTTGCTTCCAATTTACAATGGCTTCAATCTTCTTGGGATCTACACTAATCCCACTAGCTGAGATCACGTGGCCAAGGAAGACCACCTCTCTAATCCAAAACTCACACTTACTTAGCTTTGCATACAATTGATTCTCAAGTAGGGTCTGAAGCACCAACCTTAAGTGTTCATCGTGCTCCTCCTCGGTCCTCGAGTACACTAGGATGTCATCAATGAACACTACCACAAACCTGTCCAAGAACTTATGAAACACCCGGTTCATCATATCCATGAAGGCTGCTGGAGCATTGGTCAAACCAAAAGGCATCACCAAAAACTCATAATGTCCGTAACGTGTACGAAAAGCCGTCTTCGGTATGTCCACATCCTTTACCTTTAACTGATAATATCCAGACCTCAAATCAATCTTTGAAAACACAGAAGCACCCCTCAACTGGTCTAGCAAGTCATCTATCCTTGGCAAGGGATATTTATTTTTCACTGTCACCTTATTCAACTGTCTATAGTCTATGCACATCCTCATGCTACCGTCCTTCTTTTTCACAAACAAAACCGGAGCACCCCACGGGGAAACACTAGGCCTAATGAAGCCTCTGTCAGTCAACTCCTGTAGCTGTGTCTTCAACTCCTTCAACTCCTTCGGTGCCATTCTATACGGAGCAATGGACACCGGTGCGGAATCAGAATATGTCTCAATAGCAAACTCAACTGCTCTGTCTGGGGGCAAACCTGGTAGTTCTTCCGGAAAAACACTCGGGAAGTCACACACAGTCCTGATGTCCTGAGGTCTCACCTCATTCATATCCGGGTTCATTACGTAAGCCAAGTAAGCCTGACACCCTGAACTTAACAATCTCTGAGCTTCCAAAGCCGAAACCACATTAGTCAAGAACTTAACGTTCTCCCCAACTACCACAACCTCAAAGTCATCAGCAAGCCTCAAAGAGACTCTCTTAGTCTCAAAGTCAACCCTAGCTTTATGCTCTACAAGCCAATCCATGCCCAAAATCACATCAAAGCCATAAAAGGGTAGCTCCATCATGTCGACTGGAAATATGTGGCCCTGAATCATCAAGGGACACCTCCTATAGACTTTCCTAACTACCACTGTATCACCAAAGGAGCTAGTGACATTTACTCCTACTTCTAAACAATCACAAGGTAGTCCTAATGACCTTGCATGCTCACCCAGAATATACGAATGCGTTGACCCCGAATCTATGAGAGAAAGCAAACTCAAAGACTGTAATGTGAAATTACCTGTAATGACATTAGTGTCATTTCCAGCCTCTCGCTGAGCGTACACTCTAGCCGGTCCTCCTCCCTCGGGCTGGACTGCTACCACATGAGCCAAGTTCCTCTGACCCTCATTCCTTGGCTGGAAGTTCCCACGGCCGCGCCCACGACCTCTCTGATGCTCAAAACCCCTCGCTGGAGCCGGTCCTCCTCTGACTGGGTGTGGACAATCACGTCTCAAATGATCTCGGGAGCTACAGTTCCAACACGCCCCAAACATACCCATGCACTCACCTGGGTGGCGTCTCCCGCACCTAGTGCACTCCGGAATGTGCCCAACAGCCCCTTGGCCCTGACGGCCCTGACCATGGTTACCACCCCTAGGCCTCGTATCCGGCTGATACCTCCTATCCCTATGCCTCTTGGCATGATCTCTATCCCAGTTCGCATGTCTCTTCCCGGAGTCAGACCCACCAGCACGTGCTCTAGAGCTTAAGTTTTGCTCTACATCCTTAGCTCTAGAAACCAAAACATCGAACTCAGTGTAGTCGGTGGCCAACAGGTAGGTCTTCACATCAGTAGTCAACCCATATCTGAAGCGTTCACATCGTTCCTTCTCATCCGGAATCAACTCTGGCGCATACTGGCTCAACCTCACAAATTGGATCTCATACTCGGTCACGGTCCTATGGCCTTGAACCAAAGCCATGAACTCCCTTTTCTTTTCATCTAAGTACCGGACCCCGAGGTACTTCCTCTTGAAAGCACTCCTGAAAAACTCCCATGTGACATCCACCTCGGCCATACCAGAGATAGCAGTGGTCCACCAGGTATAAGCGTCTCCCTGGAGCAATGAGACAGTGCACCCCAACTTACGGGCGTCCGAACACTCCATCTGACCCAAGACGCGAGTAGTGCTCTCAAGCCACCCTTCTGAACCCTCCGGAGATAACCCACGAAACTCAACTGCCCCCAAATTACGAAGCCTCTCTAGGGGTAATCCTGTCCCCGCACCCTGAGCTGGTGCCGCAGCTTGCATACCAGCCAAAGCAGTCTGGAAAACTCCGGCTATAGTCTGAATCAAATGAGCCACATCCGGGCCTGCCTGACCTTGGCCCGCTTGAGCCCCATTACCTCCCACATTAGCCCCAGCTTGAGGCCCATTACCATCACCTCCAACGTTCCCTCCGTTACCACCCGGAGCATTAAGAGCAGGAGGCGCGTTCTCGGGTGTCTGGTCACCCGCTCTAGGCCGTCCCCTCGGTCTCACCATAGCAATTAGTATAATCTAAAACAACAAACACACAACAACAAGGAACGTTAGGTTAGCAAGGGGCAAAGGACTCCGGTTCTCAAGCTCTTTAAACCAAAACAATTTTCCTTTTTATTTTGACAACAATGCCTAACAATGGGGACTCAAACCAACCCTCAAACAACAGAAAAGCCATCATAGCATGCATACATACACCGTGCTAAAAACAAAATTCAGACATACATGGCAAAACACTCATAATATCTTAACTTACCTCACTTACCTGCCCGAGGTCTCGGAAACCTCAGGCTCTGATACCAATAAATGTAACCCCCTTATCCCGGTCTGGCCGGATGACCGGTCCAAAAGGGCTACACGGGGAAAACCGAGTGAAAACCCCTAAAGGATTCCCCCTCGGTTAGCAACCCTATTTTTTTTTTCATTTTAAATCTCGTCTAGATGAGTAATTAACCCTACATGATCAAACAGCGGAATAACGTAACCAAAACAATCTAACGAACCTAAAACCACATCCAAAGGCAAATTTTCAAGTTTAATTGCAGGGGTATCGATACACCTAAGGGGTGTATCGATACGCCTTGACTAAGTCAAAGGTCAGAGTCAACCCGTGGAGACCGTATCGATACACCTTGGGAGGGTATCGATACCCTCGTCAAAGGTTGACTTCCCACGGTCAACGCTAGTTGACCGTACCGATACGCTTGAGGCCGGTATCGATACCAAGATGGACAGTGGCTCCAGTGGCCAAAAAGGTATCGATACGCCTCCCCGCGTATCGATACGGAAGGCCTGGAATAAGAAGGCCGTATCGATACGGGTCTAACCGTATCGATACCCCCTGCCCAGCGACACCTCCTTTCACCGTTTGGTAACATCTTGCAAGGTTCTAGATGCATACTTAGACACCCTTAAGCACATACAAGCATTCATGCACCAACCACAAACAGGACTTAACATGAGGGCATTCAACCCAACGATAACATACCAAACAAAGCTCCATACAAGTCTACAAGAAGCATACATAGCAAGCATAAGTCATCCATCACAAAGTAGACAACATAAGGCCTACCTAGGCCAAAATCATACAAATTCAGGCATAAGCAATTAAACCACATAAGTAGCATAGAACATAATCCGAGAAGCAAAAGCATAACATGCAACATAAGTTTAACAGTTTCAAGCATGACTTCCTAAGGAGTTTGACCCCAACTCCTAACACTCTATATCCCATTGTCTAGACATTATTACAAAAGCAAACCATACATAAACTTGCTTGAGAACTCCAAAGGTTCCTCCCTCGCCCGCTCGCCTCCCGAACTCTAACGATCTGCACATTGGAAACGAAGAGCATAAGCAATCTAGCTTAGTGAGAGAAGCTCTACAATTTACAACATGCAACTTTCCAAAATACAATTTGTATGCAAGAAAACAATGGATGCATAAGGGTCCCTCTCAACACAACTTTTGGTTTGCACTTGCACAACCAACATACACTTACGGTGGGACTACACATCACCGTTTCGACTAGTGGATGCCCAATGGGACTACACATCAAAGTACTACCCTACTAGTCACTACCGGTGGGACTACACGTCACCGTAGTTTAAACCACCATCACGTGAGGCACGAACTCAACACGACTACTACATTGACAACTTGAAATGCATTTAATGGTCACAATGTATGTAAAATCAACTTGTCACAACAATTTATGAGTAGGGAGACTTACACACGGGTTTAGGCAACCTCTCAAGGTTCTACCCAAACCCCAAGGGAGTCCATATCAAGTACAATGCAATAACCAATGATCCTACTCACCGTTGCTACCCAAGAGAAGATTGAAGACCGAGCTCAAGACTCCGAAATCCCCGGATTTGCCCCCGAAGCTTCACCAACCAAATTCCTTGATTCTTTGCGAAATTCTTCAAAACGAGCAAGACATTTGATGAAATAGTAACCAAAGGAGAGGGTGGGTTTTTGGACGTTGGAGTGAATAGTGAGGAGGGGTGAAGAAGATGACTCTAGGTAATATTTTAGGTTTATTTGAAAATAAAAGGCTAAAGACCCAAATGCCCTTAATGAATTTGGGGAATTACCATGGATGACACCCATGGCCATGTGGGCTTATTTAAATATAGCCCAACTAAATAAAACCCGAGGCCCAAGTCATTATTTTATTATTTAAAATTTGAAACCGAAACCCGAACTATTTTTAAATTAATATTTCCACCCGACCCCCGAACCCGGGTGTTACAGTTCGAGTATATGGACTAGGTTGGGCTTGGTAGACCCACCTAGAGTTAGGATTAGGGTGGTAGCCTAATCCTAAGCTTGATCTAGAGCCTTTGGATGAACTCATTATGTGGTTATGTATGTCTCGTATGAAATGTGGTATGAATGCTTGTGTATATTGTATTATACATGTGTGATGAGATACGACTTGTGATGCTTGAGACATGCATGATGATGGTTGTTGGTGAGTACGTGCTAAGCACGGAATTGATTGAAATGAGTAATGTGAAATGAGTAAATGTTGGCACTAGTATACTTGAATACAAATGATCGATCATTAGGATGTTAGTGTGTACACATGAGTCAAAAGTCGCGCGTGGCCTTGGTGGCGTTGAGTCACCAAGGAGGAGTACGAGTTCGCCTGGAAATTGTATTTAAATATGGTCGGTGATGAATGGAATCCCCTCCGCAAGACCGGTGATGAGTGTAATCCCACCGTGAGGTAATGAGGTTGTTGGATGTGAGTTCCAACGTGTCTATCCGCGTATTCGGGTCATAGCTAGGTGCCAATGTTGTTTGATAAGTATATCAATGTGTTGAGGTTTAAAATCATTTAATGGGATACTTGTATGTGATTACATGTATTGTGGAGTTGAACTTATGATCATGGCATTTATATTGTATATTGCTCATGCATCTTTATCTTGTGGCTCTTATGGATCTTTGGTATAATTGTGTAATGCCTTGGCTAGAACGTGCTCGGACCCTGCAATGTTGAGGTTTGTTTTTAGAGCTTACCCTCACTAAGCATCATTGCTTACGCTCTCTTTGTTCAACATTGCAGATCCTTAGTTCGCGGGTTGCTCGAGCAAGTGGAGGGCTTCCAAGTGTGGTTGTTGACTTGAGTACATCAAGTATGACTTTCAAATGTTGAACATGTAATAGTTTGAGCAATGGGACGTGTGTTGTTTTGATGGATAATTGCTAGTTGTTTAGGAGCTTGTTTAGACTCCTTGATATCTTGCTTTTGTATGGTTTGTGTTGCCATGTTGAATTGTAACTCATGCCTAAATTGCTCATTTTGAATGTTAGCCATGTGCCTTAAAGGTTGTCTTTATGTTTGAATGTTGTTGTATGAATGCATGGTTTGTGAAGTCTTACCTTAGCGTTTAGACTCGTCTAAATCTTGTTGGAGCATGCTAAAATAGTTGGGTTGCCTTAAGTTTAATTGTTATGGTGTTGTAGGGTGTTTTGGGGCACCTTTGTGCCTTAAAACAGCCAAAACGAGTCTGTAGACAGGGGGCGTTTCGGAACGGGTCACCCTGTTCCGATACGGTCCCTTTGCAATTGGCCTGCCGTTTCGAAACGGATGGGGGTCGTTTCGGAACATTTTTTTGCTACTGGAATTCTGAGAAATTGACGAGATAAAGGCGTTCCGAAACGGGTCTTTGATGTTCCGAAACGGTCAAATCTCGTTGACCACGAGAAATTGATCGTCATGGTCGTTTCGATACGGGTCACCCCTGTTTCGAAACGGTCACCCTATGGTTGACCATGGCCTGTTGACTAAGTCAAGGCGTTTCGGAACACCCTAAGGGCGTTTCGAAACGGCCTGCTGTAAATGACTAAAATAAGCTGTTTAATGTTTTAGTTGGTCGGAGTATGTTGCTTTGTTGTATTTTCCGCTGATGTGTCCTACATAGGATTTAATTATGCCTATAGACAAGATAAATAAAAAGGAAATTTTCTGGGTCGTTAACCGAGGGGAAGCCTTAACGGGTTTCGCTTCGGTTTTCCCCGTGTGGCCCACTCGGATCGGTCATCCGACCAGACCGGGACGAGGGGGTTACAAATTATGTTGAACTCGTTCCCAGATATCTAAAGCAGTCTTGCAACTCACCAAAGAAGGTAGAATCGAAGACCCAATCGAAGACAACATCCATGAGCATAGGGCACTATCTTACTGCCGAAAGGACACATACTCTGGATTCAATTTCTTGGAACCCTCAGAATCAAGAACATATTGAGAGGGAACTTTGAGAGTACCATCAATATGATCTAACAAAGCAAGACTCTCAATCGAAAAAAGAACTTGCTGACGCCAAAGAAGATAATTGGAGTCATCAAGACGAATCGAAATTGTTTTGTTTTTGAAGGGTTTTGCAGCGGATCCTTCAGCCATTTGAGAAACCTCTAATACCATGTTAGTATACAAGAGGGAATGAAAAGTATCTCAAGAACAACCGTACTTTATTCATCAGCCTAAGCTGATTTATATACAAGAGGATTAGATACAAAGGCTTGAATAACTAACTCATAACAGACTTTCAACAACTATAACATACTCTAACGGTAACCTTAATACAACGGCTAATAGACCCGAAAGCAAGTTGTTGGAGAGGTTGAGGAATTGAACTGCCTTTAGAATCTGAATGTCATCTAGAATGCCACCTTCAAATCTATTGCTTGACAGATCAATGGTTACCAAGAAGTCTTGAATCTTGTCGTATTCTGTTACCACACCTGCCTTTGTCATCGTCATTGAGTATGAAAAGCTACTACTCCACCATGGTCCTTGTGCATGAAAACTGACATCTGTTTCCAAGTAATTTAACTTGCTAAGATCAACGACTTGCATGTCCTTCCATCTTTGGAAATGATGAGATGGCAAACGACCCTCAAACTTATTGAAGGAGAGATCAAGGATTCGCAACTCGGGAAACTCATAAGATTATGGTTTTCCGATTCCACCATAAAATTCATTATGGCGTAGGATAAGAATTTTTAACTCTTGCAGCCTGCCCAACCAAGAGGGAAACGTATCCTCTATCTGATTATTTCCTAGGTTCAGAAGCTCTAGCACCTTGCAGTTAACCAGTGATCTATGGATTTGTCCATTGAATTGATTCTGGCCAAGGTCCATCACCCTCAGTTGGCTTCCTTCTCCGCATGCTTCAGGAATTGATCCACGAAACTTGTTGTTTCAAATGTTCAGTACCGAAAGTGATTTGCTTAGATTGCCCAAACATGGTGGAAGCATGCCACTGAAGCTATTATTTGATGCGTCAAGTACAGTTAAAGAAGGCAGATTGCAGATCATTGGTGAGATTTCTACCGTCAGTAGGTTGTTTGAGACAAAATACTGGTAAATAGAAGTGGGTGGAATCGGAAGGCTCCCTCGTAACTTGTTAGAACGAAGGTCCAGCATTCTTAGATTGGTCCATGGAGGGACAACAGTGGGTTGGTGCAAACCCGCAAGGAAGTTTCCATTTAAAAGCAACACTTCAAGAGTCTTAGCAGATAAACCCCATATCCATTTGGGGATAAACCCACCTTCGGATAAGCAAAAGAATAACCAGAAGCAGACTGGTTTAGAATGAAGCTTTCTTTCAGCTGCAACAAAGCAGAGCGTTCAGAATCCAAACAAGGCTGCTGCACAGAAGAAACACATTGAGTAAGAAAACGAGGAAGGATTAAGAAGAGTAAGCATCTTAGCACAAAGTGTTCTAAAAACAGCCTCATGTTAAATAGCTTAACAAAAATATATTTGATACTAAAATGTTGCAAATGACGGTTGCTTTTATAGACATTAAATCAAGTTGTGTTCTAAATACAATTCAACATTAAATGAAATTTCCATACTATGATTCTGACAGATACGTATAGAAACCCGAAGTATGCAACTCTCAGAGCTCATCATCGTGGTCCCATTTTTTAATGTATTATGAGTAGAAAAAACGAGTGTTCGATGAAGTCTTCAAATAGGCTAAAATGAACGTCCAATCTAGGACAGCACCAAGGTGAAATTAAGGTCCCATCCTGCTTTGGTTGCTTTCACAGGCCTAAGGTAATGTTTTAGTCAATGTACTCAACTTGAAAGTTGGTTTCACAGCATTTATAAATAAATTAAATTATAATAAAGCCCTTGAAAGTTGGAATAATATAGTTATTCTTGAATGTACTTAGTAAAGAATTATTGTGGGCGTGGACAACAATAATATATTAAGACTAATATGTAGTTGGTTGATGACAAAGTGTTGTTATTGACATAGAGATATCAAAATCAATACATAAGTATGTGTTAGAGAACGACATACTGAATTGACCCACTATGAGCATATTTCTTGGATTATTATGTGACAATCACAATATTGTCCATGGTGATAACTAAGTGTATGATCCTCATACTTGAGATCATCATTATTTCAATATCGAGAGTGACGTATTTTAATGCGATCAAACGTGTGTTGTAACAGACTAAACTATAAAGACTGATATTGGATATGTCACAATCTATGTAGTAAAATATGGTTGATCAAGAAAGGATTTGTCCCTCCTACATAATAGGAGTAAATATCGTAGGCCACTTGATTGAGTGGGACTAGAAAATGCATGGACATGCTCGAATAAATTGATATGAGATATCATAGTTATTCGTTTATCATAGTCTAGTCAAGATATCAAGAAATATTAGATGGAATGTACAAGTGTGATTAATCCATGACTTGTATTCGATCTAGATATGAGGATAAAAGGATGTAATACATAAAAGAAGTTAATCACGGAAATAAGTAAAGTCGAACCACGACTTCATGTGACTTAGGTAGCAATGATGTATTGCTAGATGTCACTCATTGCTTGTAATATTAGAATTGTTCTAGATATTACTACTAACGTTACATGAACCTACAAAGGTGACACCATATGATTGAAACGAACAAATATCGACTAGATAGCATGTGTACAAATTTGTTGTACACGTAATAATTATTAAAATGAAATTATTATAATTATTGTAATTATAGATAATCTCGTATATATATATATATATATATATATATATATATATATATATATATATATATTAGGGTAAAGTACACAAATGGTCACTAAACGATACCTGAAAAAACAAAATGGAAACCAAACTTTCAAAAATGACAAAATGGCAATTAAACTTTATGTTTTGTTACAAAATGGTAACTGTGTCGTTAACCTCCGTTAAAGAAGTGACATAGCTGTTAAATTTTTTTGTATAATAGCACATTTAGTCCTTTGTAGTTACACGTTCAATCAATTTAGTCATAATTCAAAGAAATTCAATAAATTTAACCGTTAAATTTTATACATTATTATAATTTAGTCCTCCTTCACTTCTCTGATCTGCAGCACAGAAAGAACAAAGAGTGAAAACATAGAAATAATGATAATAAGGTTATGTAGTTAATCCTTTCTCATGGTTTAAAACTTTAAAATGTCAAAAGGGGGTTGTACAAATATGCAAGTAGATAGTGAAATTCAAGCCGCATGCACGCACACTGATAAGAGCAGCCTAACAAACTTAAACCAACTCACATATTAATAAGTCATACAGATTGTTCAAACATTTTCTTGAGAAAGTTCTCCAACCCCTGTAAATTTATAACACGCCAAAAAAAGCCTCTAGTGATACAAAAGAAACAACATATTTAAACATTGTCGATTAAAATTCGAATCAACCAAAAAATATAAAAGAAACTTCTCACAGCCTTTACATCTTGCATTAGAGAGTGAAGAGTGTTACACTTATTACCTTGACATACATCAGATCATATATATGGGGAAGCTTCTTCATTTTTGGCCAAAGATCTTCTAGATTGTAATCCGGTCTGTCCTAAAAATTTTGGGTGGTCTCTTCATTTGCTAAGCTAAACACTTTCATTGAAGCGGAGTATCGCGAGTATTTAGCAAAATCAGGAGGTATTTTCCGATGCGGTCCTCATCAACTACTGAATCCTTGGCAGACCCTGCAAGAAAAATGAGTAGTTGAAGTTCTTTTAATTGGTACTGTGAAATGCAGTGAACTGAACTTACAATTTTTTATATTGGCCTAAAAGATTTAGACACATCATAAATCTTAAGAAATTCTTTGTTTTTTGAACAAAAAATCTTAGGAAATTCTTGAATTGACAATATTGAGAAAAAGAATGGAGCGGAATAGAGGGAAATAATAAATGTATAGCTTCTGAGGAAATTTGTCGAACAGGTTGTGTGCGTAGTATTAGAGTTGGATTATACACATGCAATTGAATTTTTTTCTGGGAGTGTTGTCGTGAAAGAGCGTAAACCATAAAAAAATCAATTTCGAAGGTTCATTCCTAACTAAGAAAGCATTGAATTTGATTAGAGGGTTGAATTTGACAGAGAAGTGAAGGAATACTAAATTATAACAATGTGTAAGATTTGAGAGTTAAATTTCTTAAATTTCTTCAAATTATGACTAGATTGATTGAATGTGTAACTATGAAGGACTAAATGTGCTATTATACAAAAAAAATTTAACAGCCATGTCACTTCTTTAATGGAGGTTAACGGCACAATTACCATTTTGTAACAAAACATAAATTTTAATTGCCATTTTGTCGTTTTTTAAAGTTTGATTACCATTTTGTTTTTTCGGGTATAGTTCAGTGACCATTTATGTACTTTACCCTTTTAATACTATATAATTATCAAACACTAAAGAAACCTAATTAAAATAGAATCAGATTCTACATATTTAATTGTATTCGGTTAAATATATTGTATATTTAATAATTCAAATTAAAGTAGAATCAAATTCTACATATTTAATTATATTCGATTAAATATATTGTATATTTAATGAATCCGGATTTAATTAGAATTAGGTTTTTGAATGTTATATAAAGACATAAGGCCAAAATATGCTTTTACGAAAAACTTCTCTAACAATTAGAGAAGAGAAAATATTGTTTGTTTCGTTCGGATGGACTGCGTAGAGATCAAAACGCTATTATGACGACTCGAAATCGATTTGGTTTATCCTAACTTCCTAACGATATCAAGATCTAGATTTATTAAGGTAATATTTTATCCTTATTCATCCCAAATTCGTCCTTTGTACATGAATCACTGGCGAAATTCGTCGAATAATTTTTCGCTGCGTCATGGAGTGTTCCGACATTTCTCAACATTAACAACGCTGATGTTGTGGTCCACTATGCAAATGTGACTGAGGGGTTACCGCTTCGTATTCATTATCTAAAAAATTCATCGCAAAAAAAATCAATGAAATAGTTTGAATTTTGTCATTTATGTTTTTTTAATTGAACTGGTGTCCCAAATCTGGATTTTCATTACTAGTTATCTATTTTGTCAAATATGCCCACCTTGAAAGTTTAAATTTTCTTTATTGGTTATCTATTTTACCGTGTGTACCTACCCTGAAATTTTATTATGCCTACCTTATAAATTTGAATTTCTTTTATTAATTGTTTATTTTATTAAGTATACCCACTGTAAAATTTTATTTGTACTAATTTACATACAAAAGAATTCGCGTTGTTAATGCTTAATATATATATGCCAACCCACCACTGCCCAAATTAATGCTAAGCAAATTCACTTGTCATCCTTAACTCACATCAACGAAGTCGAGTCAATGTCGTAACTCATGGGTCATTGAATAGTGGGCACGTTTACTTACTTTTTGGGATATAAAGATATAAATGGAATTATATGTGGAAGTTTTCGATATACCAAAAATTAAAATATCACAAAATGAAAGGTTATTAAAAATTTAGTGGTCTTAACTCACTAGTCCTTCGCGAGAAAATTAAACACCCATTAAAGACGTTAAGGGTAATTCCAAAAGGGAAAGCAACACTTCGTCGGAAGTTTCAAATCAATCCGTGTCCAACTCAATTTGTCTCATTTTCAAATGTTAATTAAAAATGTTACTTGGACAATATAATATACACGTATATATTGATAATGAAAAATTATTAGAATTCTGTCCACTACATTATCTATGGTCTCAGTCAATAGAGTTCACTCCATATCATTTTTTTTCAAGGTGAATCATTATATCTTTTTTACATGGTGACAGAGAGTGGGTAGTTAATAGGTAATTATTTTAAAGTTGATTAATTTTATTAGTTTGACCACGAATGACGTGGTGAACATGATCCATGAAATAATTTCTCATCGATAATAGAAGTGTAATTGTTAAATATTATAATAATAATCGTCCACCAATTAATCTCAATTCTTTGTAGAATAAACTTCAACTAAGTTTGTTTTCTTTTAAGAAAGTATTGTATTATTTTTCTATATCATTAAAAAATAATGTATCAACACTTAAATATTCATAGAGTATAGGTTTTGAAAATCAAAACCGTGTCAAAATATGAAATTATTCCATTTTGCATCGATCCATATTAATAATATCCGGTCATATTAATTGTTCGGGTGATAATTGAATAACTAACACGATAGAAATTCTCTACCTTTTTCGGTGCTCTTACTTATGTCTCACGCTCAAAATTAAGTTTAGAGTTTAGGGTTTTAGGTTAGGGTGTATTTTTTTAGCATAAAGTTTAGGATTTAAAATTTAAAGTTAGAGCTTAGAATTTAATTTTATAGTGTTTTTTAGTGTTGAGACATAAATAAAGACACCGAAAAAGAGGGAAAAATTTATCCTAACTAACAGTTTCTCCGTTGATTGTAAATGAAGTTCAGCCCATCTTCAAAGTGAAACAATCTTTTACATTTATAGGCATGATTTAGAAATAAAGAAATTACATTGTTCATCTAAATTGGTCATATTGTACTCGATTTAAGAATTACGATCAATGTACAAATAAAATAATCATAATACACATGAGAAAAATATAATGAATATAGTGAGACTGAATACTTATTTTTTATTCGTGTATAAAATATATTATATGATTTAGAATTGTATAAAACTTTTATTTTCTTTCAAGTCATCTCAATTTTTTTCATAAACTCTTAAATCTCTAGCCTCAATCTCAAATCTTTAAATTCATTATCTACCGTTGTCGAATCCTTCACCATCCACTCTTTTTATTGTCGGACCCCATTATCAATAACCACAACCTTTTACCGCCGCAAACTAATGATCGATGTGTCAATTAAATATCGAACAATGAACGAGAAAATAAATTTCATAAAAGGCTAACGCGTGAACGAGAGAACAACGATTGGGTTTTGAAGCTCATCTGAAGAGATGAGGAGAAACCAATATCGCGGTGATGGCGCTTGCGGTATGTCTGTGATGGTAAAGATTCTGGTGTTATTTAGATAAAAATATATATTTGGGTTTTTCTGAAAATTAAAATTAAATTTTTTTAAAAAAAATTAAAAAATCAACACGTGTCAAGCAATGACGAATTTTTTTAACCGACTAACCTTAAAATATAAAGAGAATGAAACATTGAGTACATAAAATATTGATTTTATAAATGTTAAACACTTACTTTTAGATTAAGCGAAAAATAAATAAAAATGCAAGGATTACAAGTGTGGATTCGCAGAGTAGTCGTCACTACTGGGCAAAAACAACTAGACAAAGAGAGTGCAAGGGCTATTCGGCCTATTGAATCAGAGTTTTTCACCATCCCTCGTATTTTTAAGTAATTGTCTTCGAATATTTATATTTTCCTTACATATTCCAAAGTAAAATTAGAATAAGAAATATAAAATGGTAAATACATATGTTCGAAATAAGCCTACATCGTATATGAGTTGGTAAAACCATTGCCCGTTTCTAATGATCGATGGCATACCGTGATATCCTTGTCTTGCCCATTAAAATTCCAAGAAAATACTATATAGACTAATTTCTCATTTATCATAAAATCTTGTCTTGCCCATTAAAATTCCAAGAAAATACTATATAGACTAATTTCTCATTTATCATAAACCATAAGTGGTGCGTGTAAAAGAGTCCTATTAAATTGATGCGTAAGTGTACACTCGTGTCAAGTTATAGCATAAAAGGTATCGTCTCCACAAAAATTGGGACGACTTCAGAATTAATTTTCCTGCACAAGAAAAATAAAAACATTGATAATTGAGAATTGGTTGAATTGAAGATAAACTAAAATAGAGGAAGAAATCAGATTGATAAAGCAGGCTGGTATTGATTTGTTCAATAGTCAGGTGTTGCACTGTTCAGAGGACTTCTGTTATGTATGTCGTCGTGCCTGTCGCGGCAGAGATCTATTGATGTCACGGCAGCGAACAACAACTCTGTACTTCAAGTTTGGCAATAACCTTGTTGTGACTTTTCCTATCCCTAAGTCAAAGTTCTGTCGATGAACACGTCTTGGATGATACCTCCCAGCGTGAATCAAAGGATGAATACCGATGTTTGCGAATTCTTCTTTAGCCACTTAACCTTGTACCTATCCATATGCCAAGATAGTTTAACCATAAACTGGAAAACTCGTATTTACTCATTTCGTATACTTAACTTTCCCGATATTAAGTAAATGGATAACCTCACAATGCTCTCCCGATACTCTTGTGAGATATGAAAATCAGAGTAAATAAACTTGAAATTTTATTGAATTGAAAAGAAAATCCTAAGAAACAGTTTAACCCTTACAACTACTTTACAAGATCAACCCTTAGGCCTTGGAGAAGTTTAGAACATGATGGAGAAGGGGGAAACTAGAGTTTATGATGGAAGACGGCTAGGAACTCAGTTATCCTTCTCTAGGTCGAAATATAAGCATATATATAACCTTGGGTGTAAGTTTTATTAATGGCCAAGAATATTAGTTCGAATTAAAGTACAATTTATTTAAAGACTAAATTTCTGAGTAGACTTCCTTTAATTCGCTCTATCTTCTTGCTTTGACTTTCTCTTTAAACTTTGGGCAAGCCATTCTTTGTGCTTCTGGACTCCAAAAATTACGAATGGTCTCTAAAAATTAGGCTTGAAATCCTCTATCAGTCGAATTCAACTTCGCATTTTCCATATTTTCTTCTTCACTGTCGCCACCTCTGTCACTGCAGAGTCACAACAGCAAATTATAAGGCAGTTTGCTTCAACATTGTTGCCACTTCTGTTATGGCAACTGTCACGGTAACTATCACGATGGTGATTTATAATGCAGTTTTCTTCAACCCTTAACTCCAGCTCTATAGTTATCTTCTGTTCCTTTGCTGCCCTAGATGCTGCCACGACAGGTACCTGCAAGAATTGACCGAAATCAGTAGTATCTGTGCAAAAATATCTATTTGTGATGTTTATGCAAATTTTATCCTAAAATGCAATTAAATATGCTTGAGTGCATCAATAATATGAATAAATTAGAGTTAAAATATAAAATATTTATTCACTCAACAATAAGGGTGAATTTGAAAAAAAAATGAATAGGAAAGTAAACATTTTTTTTTGATGTGATAACAATAAAGTCATTACTGTTATTGATTAGGGGTGTTTAAAATTACCCAACATGAACTACCCGAACATAAATAATCGGGTATTTATTCGGAATATTTTTACTCGGGTCGGGCCCGGGTCAAAAAATATAATTTTTTTTTCGGGTACACGGTTCTTATTTTTTATTTTATTAGATTACTTGATATTTTTACTTTAGAACTATATTTAAATCCCTAAATTCATTATATATTTGTACTATATGCTTTCATGTTTTAAATTTTTCAAAAAATATATATTAATTTGTGAATATGTAAGATTCGATATAAAACAAACAACAAGGTTTCTCTATTGCATTTATGCATTAGTAGGTTTCTTTAAAAAATATGAGTTTCAAAAAAAATCACGATCGAGATTAATATTTTTAATGTTTTTCTTATGGTTCAAATCATTATTTTTTTGTGTGAATAATTTGTTATGAACTTTTAAAGGTTTTTTAAATTTTAAAATAAAAAAATAAGAACTGGATACCCGATTATGGGGTACCCGGTATTCAAGAGTCGAGACACGAGCCGACAAACTTAATACCTGAAGGTCCGGGTACCCGAATTTTTAAAATATAAAATTATATCTATTTTTGTTATAACTTTTAAAATTGCATTAATCTATTTATAATGTATTAATATAAATCATTTTTAGTGTGTATTTTTAAAAATATTTTAAAATTAATAAAAAAATAATATTTATTCATGTATATCTGAATACACACCTTCCTTCAAATAAAGAGATTAAACTTAAATTTCTTAAGATGAACATCATTTATTTTTTTCATTAAAATTACTTCACATATATATAAGCATAATGAAGAGCCTTTGAAAATAGATAAATTTTTTTTCTTTTGTTCAAATGAGAATAGATAAGTTAAAAGCAAAAGAGATACTTCTTGTTTTGTCCCGAAGAATGCATTCTTTTACTAAAAGAAGAACACATAAAATTAGAAGAAAAAACACCCCTAATGAATTAACAAAAAGAAAGACCCTACACAATTGGCTACCTACCCCCAATTGCAAAAATCCCATTTCCATGGCCTTTTTTCACCTCAAATTAACTAGAAATATAAAAGAAACCAAATCTTTTCGGCAGCTTCCTTTCCCCACCTGATATATCTAAACCCCAAAGTACAAATTAAATTAAAGGTACCACCCGAAAGAGACAACAGACAATGCCCCAATCGATAGGTCACTACCCCAAAGTACAATGGCCCTTCCCCAACCCTAAACTTTAACCCTGCTGTCACCATTCTCCTGTATGCCCTACTGTGCACCAAAATTCCATAGATGTATCCTCCTGTCACTTCCCGCTGCTGCCACGTGCCTATCATCTGCCACCATGGCGTTCACACCCCCTACGTTATCGTTCAGGCTATACAACCGCTGACCCTGCTCTATTTCCCACACCCTTATTACACCCGCGGCGCACATTAAAGCGTACCCTTGGTTCATGCAACCCATGACGTTGACGTTCCGTTGCCTTGTGTTGAATCGGCACACCTCCTCTAGTGTATCCACTCGGCGGACGATGGCCAAGCCACGGCTGTCTACCATGATGAAGGTGTCGCTGTTGGTGTCGAACGACGTCACGGCGAGTCCTCTCCGGCACTCCTGATCGTGTAATGGAAACTCCGGATTTCTCAAGTCCAGAACCATGTACCTTAAACTAGTGCATGCAACAGCCGATTCCTGACTCGTCACCCTAATTCGGCCTATGGTGTCGGTCAACTCAGTCAAAGTATGCCACCCCATTACGGCTTCTGGGTCAGTCAGATTCGTGTTTACGTAGACTAGCCCTTCAGTGCTACCGTCCCAAACGCGAACGGCACGACCTGGAACGCCCGCGTAAAGGGCCACCCACCAGCGCCCGCAACCGGCGAAGTCAACCAATGCGCCGTCGTTCACAACGTTCCCCAAATGAGCCGTACGAGCAAGGGACTCCCCGTCTATGATCGCCACGTGGATATCGCCATCCAATGTTGCGAAAATGATTCTTGGGTCTGTGATAATAATGCCGGACACGGCACGTGAGAAGCGGCCGAAACGATCCCGGGGATGGGGGTCGAAGGTACCGACATGTTGACGGTTGGCTAGGTCGAAAAGCCTTACGGTACCATCGGCAAAGCCGCAAGCAAGGTGGGTGTCAGACAAGGTGAGGCAACGGCACGACAGCCCATCCGGGTTCTCCACGCCGGTTGAATCAAAGTGGAGGGTCTCGTAAATCGATCTCCCGACACGAAAATTCTGAGCCGTCCGATGACGGTACATGTATTCCTCACGCCACGAGTCGTGCATAGGGTGGACCCGGCCCCATATAACGCTTGTGAGACGGTGCCACAGTGGATCAGAACGAGAGACAGCTTGCCAAGTAGAACAAACCTGCATGCAGATAATTCCACGTCAGAAAAGCAAAAAAAAAAAACCGAAAGTACAACTTATGAGGTCATGCCACGTCAAATCTGCAAAAGCTCAGGGCTACAACTTGCAAAAAGAAAGACAGAAATAATGTGGAAGCTTAAAAAAGGCAAAGAACACGGTAGACAAGTTGATAAAACATTGAACAAGAAACGGAGAAAATTACGCAAAAGGTATTATAATAATTAAAATCGGTGGCAGATCAGATGACGAAATGCAGGGCAACAGCAGCACGTATTTAGGGAAAAAGGGATTCCGTTTATGGAAGCAATGTTTTGGCAATCGTGTTAACAGATGAATCAGCCATGGCATGCGATTTTTTAAAAAATATCGACAGGGTTGAAGGAAGCTGAGCAGAGACAGCCTAGGCACAGGCACAATAGAGAAAGAGAGTTGTTTTCGAGGTTCATATGTCAGGCAAAAATGCAGACTTTTGATGGGTTTGATTTTTGCCAAATTGGTTCCTTTTTCAAAGATATCAGCTTTGTCTCGTAGCATGGAACTGTATTAGTAATAGGAAATTGAAGACGTAATCTTGTAGGGGGACAGCTCTTTTCTTTTCAAACTTGCCATCTTTTTCTTGGTTTCGTTTTAGCTGTGTCCAAGACATCCACGGGTTCGAACATGAAAATGAACTTGTTTTTAATATTTAGTAGTATAATTTAGCAGAGAAAAAAGAGAGGGAAAAGGACAAGGGAGAGTATTAGCTGTGCTGCATGAAAGAGCAAAGAAAAAGCGTCATATAAATAAGATTGGCATTGGCAGCTTTGAAGCGTGGCTATGATGATAAAAATTGAGCTTCTCTTTCATTTCCAAGAAAGGATTGGCCAAAGGGCTGTCTCGTTAAAAGCAGAGAATCAAAGAGTCTTAACTTTTCTTGCTCTTTTCTTTGACTCCTAACCTGTTCCACCCTTCCATCTCCATACTCCTCCCCAGTGTTGAATATATACATATATATGTATGTATGTAATGTTTCAAAGTTGCTACAATTTGGGTGGTGATTAAGATAGCACAGGAAAGAATATATATAATTAACACACATAGATAAATAATCCAGTCGTTGAATTGTGTTATGTTCTGACAGAAATAAATAGAACAATTACATTAAAAAGAGGACTAGAATTGTGTTTAAATAATAATATATGGGGGAAAGCAACAAAAAGAAAGTTGCCAACAGCCAACAGGGCTGTGGGATTAAGCAAATGGGGAAGACCTTATCCATGAGACAGACAAAGAGAAATCGAGTTTAATACTAAAGAAATACAGCAATGGGCTCCATGTCCTTTTTGCCTTTCGGCATTCGCACATGCTGGCTTTTGACTGCTATTCTCATCCTTTAATAAACACCCAACCAATAGTGAGATCTAACTAAAGATTAAGAAACCATAATAAAAGCCTTAAGCAAAGCTTTGAATGTTTCTCAAAAACCAAACCTAGTTCCATTTCTTGAGATTATCAAAGCTTTTTCCATTAACATGCTCCAGCATTAAAGCTTATTACGACTTGACTGTGCTGATAATCTGCACAAGCGCCTGATCTCGCATGACACAGAAAATGACAGACATTTATTATTATTACTATAATACGGGATTGAACCCTGAAGCTCTGACCAAGCTGCAAACTTGGGAAGCTAGAGGGAGAGAGGTCAGTACCTAGACCTAAAGGCTAAAACACTAAAGTACTATTTATATATAGTATTATATTAAAGAAAGGAGAAGAAGAAGTCAGAGTTCACATATATGTCTAAGAAGGTTCGGGCATATGCAAGGGCTAAACCAAATATAGAAATGTTGCGACCTTTACTCAAGCAAGGTCAGAGACATACAAAGTAAAAGGGACCATCGCCTTAAATCATGCTAAATGTTATATACATAATGAAGGGGGGTAGGCCACAAAGGTCTCTTTCTATAATTTAGCATTAGGAAAGAATCCCATGGATAATGTACCAGATGATGGGGTCAACAAAGGTGGAAGGATTTTGCTATACTTTAGAAAGGGTCATTCCAAGAAAGGGAAAAAAGGGTAGGCAAAAACCAAAACAACCCTTTATTTTCCTCTTGACTCCAAGCATGGAAATAGGTCCGAAAATGGACATCTCAAAAGTAAAACACTGTCATGATGCATCAAAACTACATCATCCCGAAAGGGACGAATTTGTAAGAAATGGACCCATCTAAAGTCAGTTCCCTTATCAAGGGCAGTTTCCCCCTTGGATGCTACCACTGCTGCATCCAAGATTTGACAGAATATATATCTGGATTCACTCTGGGCTATTTTTCAGTCAATGGAATTCCTTAAGTAATGGTAAATAAAGATGGAAACTTTTTTTAATATCCGGGTACCAGCCTCTGGATAACATCAGCACATTTTCAGGGTTCAAACGATATTTTTGACCGGAATAAGATTTTGTCATTTACCAGAAACTTGTTATCTTCCCATAATGCCATGAAGATTGAAATAAAAAAATAACAAAATCCCAATCATGAACACCCCAATTCAATCAATTCTATTCATTAGAAAATCCACAGGGCAAAAAAAGATGAAAAAGGGTATTGAATATGATTGACAGAAAACCTACCTGAAACAAATTGGCAAGTGCAGCAGCTGCTGCAAGGCGGCCAAGAGAACGAGAAGCGTCAATGGCAACTTGAACAACAAGATCTTCAACAAATGGACCTGGCCAGATTTCGTTATTGGCACGTCTTCGGGTCAAAGATGGGGCTCCGAAATCACCACCACCTCTTCTTGCACTGCTGCCATTGACATCTTCAGAAGAAGAAGATGATGATGATGAAGAAGAAGAAGAAGAAGAAGAAGACATCAATAGTGAGTGGAGAAGCTATAAAGGGAGAGGAAAGAAATGGGAAACAAGGACAAAAAGTTTTAGATAAAGACACGAACTGAGGGCCCCAAAAGAAGGTGTTGGGATTCTTGGATTTTTATACTATAACTTGGTCACTCCATTTTTACACTACGATCAATGCATGAGTATATCTACACATTAAATACTTGTACAAATTACAGTAAAGCAGTTATGTATAAATAGTTTTTTCCCTAAAAATTCATACAAATCATTTAATAAGGACTGTTTCAGGACTCAGGAGTATTATTAATATATTACTATTTATGATAATATTTAATGGTTAGATATCGATAATTATATCTAAAACATGGAATCAAGCATGCATATGATGCATTAAATATTAAAAATAAAAGAACATTGAAAAGCTACATGATAATTAAAGAAGTGTTAAGGCGTGTTTGGAGTGGATTTGATTCAGTACAACACCTCGGACTTGTAAACACAGGCACAGGCCACAGCTGCATTGGACTCAACTCTCAAGTAGTGTGGTTTGAAAAAAGCTGCCTGCTGAGTGCTGATTGCATTTCTTACTTGATATTGTATTTACTATGAAAACCAGCCATTAAAGAATCTATTTCGTGGGAAACCCAAAGCATGGGAAGACCAGAATGAAAAGACACTTTAAATTGCTGGTATTGTACTTAACGTCAAATGAGAAAATTAAAGATTTGTACTTCATAAATCAAAATATGAAGAAAAGGAGAATCTGCTTAGATTGGCTTTGGCTAAGCCTAACAACACCAGTCTATAGGGCTCCACACCACCATTTCCTTGCCAAGCATCTGTCTCACCTAATTATTATAACAATTTAAAATAATGATAATATATTCTCAATTAAATTAATATTCAATTAACTAATCATTCAAACTCAATCAAAGAATTTTATAATAATAGAGATGTACTTATATGGCGGTTTATTTCTAAATTAAGGGTGTAAGTTATATTTTTTAGATTTTAAACATGTTTCACTTCATTCGGATTTTCAAATTTTATTGTAATGTTCATTTAAAAAATGTTATTCAATGGATATGGGTGAATTTTGGCATGACGATTTTGGGTTTAATCAAAATTTTCAATTTTTTAGAGGTCTAGTTAAAGTTTTTTAAAATTTGAAGATTTAATGAGATTATTTGTAAAAAAAATGAAGGCTTAATTATTTTTTTAAAAATAAAAACGATAGTTTTAATGAAATTTTTAATAACTTCCGGGGATTATTTTAAAATATTTAAAAAAGCCTTCATAAGAATTTTTTAAAATTTTGAGTGTCTTAATTAAAAATTTAAAAAAAAACTTGAGGGGTGTAATTTAAATTTCCCCTAACCTTAGCTCTATTAAGCATTCGCCTCTGCCAATGGATAAATAACATGCGGCATTTGTTCATCTTCTTCCATATTTCATTTTCTCTGGTTGGTTTTTCCAAATTTGATATAAAACAAAATTAAAAAAGAAAATAGAGATAACTTCAGTCTTCAAATCACCATTCATCACTTTTATAGTTCATTATACCTCAGTTCAAATCAGCATAAAGTTTGATCTATGTCCCATTGTTTTTTTTACAAAAATAATTTGACATTTTACAAAGTATTTAAGACTTAAGATTTTATTTCTCACAAACAAAATCAATTTTTGTAGAAAAATATATAAAAAAATCGCATATCCAATTTGATGTTGATAGTGAACAAAATGGTTGTTTGAACAAGTGACAGATTTAAAAATATAATGATGGGTTTACATTAAATTTTTTTTTTCTAAATGAATATACAAATGTCTTACATTTACACATTAAATTTAAAAAACAAAGAAGAAAAATTAATATTAAATTAAATATAATTTCTAATAAAAATTTATAAAAATAAAGATTGAGAAATCAAATATAAAAGGAATGAAAATAAAAAAAACAACTTGTCATATATTTATTGATTAATATGTTTTCTTCTGGCGGGCTTAACATAATAATCTTATGATGTGAACTAAAATATTACGCTATTTTAGACTTTGATACGGAGGTTAGTACCGTAAACGAACTGAACGTTCAGCGAACCATTCGTGAACTGTTCGGCGGGAATTCGTTTATCTTCGTTTATTTATTAAATGGGTGATCATGAATAAGATTTTTTGTTCGTTTAACTAAATGAACGAACACGAACAAAGGGTTTGTTCGTTCATTTATGTTTGTGAGCGTTCGGTAATTTGTTCGTTTATGTTTGTTTAAGTTCATTTAAATTTATTCACATATGTCTAGTGTGTTCATTATTCGGTTAAACCAACCGAACTAACCGACCGAACCAAAACAAAATTGGTTAATCTATTAGATTATTTTAAATTTCGGCTAATGATCAAGAGTTTTTTTTTTCAAATTTCAATTATCGATTAGTTCGGTTTAAAAGCGGTTAATTAACTGAATTAATTGAACTAACCAAAAATATTAAAATTTTAACAAATTATATATGTTCGTTTACCATTTAAACGAACGGACATGAACGAACACGAATAACCTACATTCCTTAATGAACGAACATGAACAAGAAATTTTATGTTCGTTTATTTTTTCGGTTAAAGTTAAACGAACGAACATGAACACACCATCGTTTGTGTTCGTTCGGTCGTTTACAGGCCTAACGTAGATAGAGCATGGATAAAAATCTTCTATTTCTTTTCGGTGTCCCAACTTATTCCCAACACTAAAAAAATATTAAAAAATTAAATTTCAAGCTCTAACCTTAAATTTTAAATCCTACACCATGTACCCTAAAAAATATATCATACCTTAAGTTTCTTAAACCTTAACCATAAACCTTAAACTTATTTTTGAGTATTGGGGTATATATAAAAATAGTGATAAAGGATAGATAATTTCCATCTGATAGAGCATAGATAGTTGCATGAACCAAAAAAACAAAACAAAAAAAAGTTTTATCCTTTATAATATTGTAATATTATAAAATTAAATTTTACGTTCTAGCTGGATTTCTTAAATCCTAAATCATAATTAAAAAAACATAAAATTTATATTTAACAAAAGAACAGAGAAGCCGAAAGAATAAAGTGTTGCTTTTGACCAGAAGAGAAGAGGTCAATCAAATCCAGGCTGAGACAATGAAACGATAGGGGTGTCATGTCATGTCATGTCTTCTCAACCATTCTCCATGGAATACTACTACTACTAATTACTCTACGTATTGATAATTTTAATTAAAAACCAGATTAATTTCAATTTTATTACAATATGTTTTACTCTCTCCGTCCCACTAAAATTGTCACATGTTAACATTTTTTGGTCAACTTTTTTCAACTTTGACTATAATTTATTTAAATATTTTAATTAATTAAAATTATAAAAAATATATTTAAAAACTAGTTGATTCAAAGTTTTTAAAATATATTTTTTATATTTTTATCAATAATAAATTTTAAATTATAAGAGGTCAAAGTTGAAAAAGTTTGACCCAAAAAAGTCAATATGTGACAGTTTTAGTGGGACAGAGAGAGTACTTATTTTAATGATTTTTTGAACCAATACTTTTTTGAATGATAAACAGACTATTATCATTAAAGATGAGTTTATCACGTGCGTCGAACACAGTTAAACGCCACTAACGATTAGGGATGGCACGGGTCGGGTCGGGTTTTTGGCCCACCCGAACCTGACCCGAAACTAAGTATCCTAAAACCGATCCTGACCTGACCTGATTTAATTTTTTTATAAAAAAAACCCGACCCGAACCGACCCGAAAATAAATATTCTAAACCTGACCCTGACCCGACCTATAGAAAAAAATTAATTTTAGAGACCTAATTGTAAAAAAATAATTTTAAGAGGCATAATTATAAAAAAATAATAAATTTAAAGACTAAAATGTAAATAAAAATTAATTTTAAGGACCTAATTATAAAAGAAATACATAAAGAGGGGGTATTATTACAAATATCCCTAAAAATTTAAGAGAAAATTACACTATTAGTCCCGGATCGGGTCGGGTCGGATTTTTCACCCTAAAACCCGAACCCGACCCGACCTCACCCTACATAAAAATCCGACCCGACCCAAATTCGATTTTTTCATAAAAATACCCGACCCGATCGGGCCGGGTCGGGTCAGAACCCGTCGGGTCCGGGTGAAATGCCCATCCCTACTAACGATGAACACCGATAAATATCATTAATTTAATTAATAAATATTTAAAATTTTAATGACTCAATATAGAATTAGAAATTATTTAAAATAAAATTTTAATTAAATTATTATATATTTATATATATTTTTATTTTTAAAATAATTAAATCAAATATCAACCATAGTCAATCCCTAATTTAAAAAACCCTAAACTTTTTCCCCAATTTAGAACCCTAATTCACGAACGCATCATTGGGGGAAAATATTTTCTCAAGTCGGCTGCTCTCATATATGAGATACCCATCTTGGTTTTCTTCCTGGGGGATATTTTATCTTGCCAACAGCCGACTTTTTCTTTTAAATAGAACCCTAATTCATAAATTAGAATTAATTATTTAGGGTTTTAATTTGAGAATTATGGTTCTAATTTAGGGGAAAGAATTTAGAGTTTTTAATTTAGAGATTAATTATAGTTGGTATTTGATCTAATTATTTAAGAAAAAGATTATATATATATATAATTTAATTGGAATTTTATTTGAAATAATTTATAATTATATGTTGAGTCTTTAAAAAATTTAATCTTTATTAATTAATTTAATAGTATTCAGCATTGTTCAACGTTAATAGTATTTAACAGTGTTTGACGCCCGTCGTAGAGTTTTCGTATCATTAAAAAGTAATTTTAAAGACTGTTATTACAATCCCAAACATGCCGGAATCATTTAAACTTCATTATCCAGTCTCACAAAGAGGTATTACTACCATCTTTAACATTTCCCTTGAAAGTATATATATATATATATATATATATATATATATATATATATATATATATATATATATATATATATATATATATATATATTACGATTTTCAAGTAATGTTTTCAGTGACATTTCCCTTTTTCAGTTCCCTTAAATCAATACTTTTACCAAATGTTAGTGGAAGTTAATATATTTATTTATTATTATCAGTTTTTCACACTTAAATTTTAGAGTTAAATATCGGTTCATTTTAGTTAGATTAATATTATTATCGATATAATATATAAGAAAATGTGATATTAATATTCTCTGATTTGGGGAATCTATATAACTCAGATACTGTATTGAAAGAGAAACTTGAAAGCCAAGTGTTGAAACACTTGATTTCAAATGTACATTCGATTCGGAAAATTTAGACAATATAAAATTTCTGGATAACTTTATAGTAATAAAATCTAGGAAAATTCTACAACGGGCGACAAATATAGTTGAACACTACTAACGATGAACACCGCTGAACACCATTAATTTAAAAAAAATCATGCGAATTATAATTGTAATTAAAATTTATTTTAAAAAATAAAAAATAAATTTAATAAAATTGTTATATTTTTTTATTGTATTCAAAATTGATAGTTTTGAATCAAATATATCCAAATTTCATAAACCCTAAAATTTCAATTCTCAGCACTACCTTGTTGAGAAATCTGATTCATCCACACACTTTTCGAAGAGAACTACATAAAAGAAAGTCTTGCGGTTTGAAAATTAAATATCTTTTATCAATTTATATCAATAAGTGGAAACCAAAGTATCAATTTTTTAAGTTTCTGCTATGTTTTACTTTCTTTTCTCTTTGTATTTCAAAATTTAGATTTTTATGTCTATATCTTCAAACCTGCTTCTTCTGCACGGCTAGCATTCGAAGTATTGGGTCGATTGAACCGGGTTTTGAAGGAACACAAATGATTTGGATTGACAATGATAGGTTGTTTCTTGTATCTAACAACTTAGGATCTGGTTTTGACTTTATCAGCAAGGTAGTGCTGAGAATTAGGATTTTAGGGTTTATGAAATTTGGGTATATTTGATTCAAAACTATCAATTTTTAATATAATAAAGAAATATAACAATTTTATTAAGTTTAATTTTTATTTTAAAAAAATAAATTTTAATTACAATTATAGTGCTCATGATTTTTAGTTTTTTTTAAATTAATGATGTTCAGCGATGTTCATGATTTTTAGTTTTTTTTTTTAAATTAATGATGTAATGGATTTATAAATATATAAATGCAAGTAAAATACTATAAATTAGTAATATTTCAAAATTCATATATTAACTGTATTTTTATTACTTTTGTTGGGTTGGTTGCCCCCTGCTACCGTTTTGGGCCTTAAAATTTTAAATAAAAAAATAATGTTAGAGCTTTTTCCTTTGAATTCATTGACCCAATAACATACGTTGAATTGACCCATACATCCAAGTCCAACGATGCCTTTCTCTCTCCATTTCCCTAATATTTTCTCTAATTAAAGTTAATCGTGTTTGTTCACTTCATCTTTTAATTATGAGATTAAAAGTTCGATTCATACCAATAAAAATAGAGCACATTTCATAGTCAACTGTTTATCTTTTAGCGAGAACACCCATGACGAGAGAATTAGTCACTGCTATCGGCGGTGAATACATTACTTCAAATAAAAGAAGTGTTGATCGTGTTTATTGTTTTTTTCATCTCTACCATTCTCTTTCAGATCCTTCTGCCCCTCCAAAGAAAAACTAGACTCAAAATAGTACATGTGGTCTGGTGAATCTGTATGGGCCGTCAGTCGACTCTGAAAAACAGGGTTTCTTTCAAGAATTATTGTCAGTATTGAATAATCATCAAGTGGCGTGGTGCCTCGGTGGTGACTTTAATGCAATAGTTGGACCCGAAGAGAAGATGGGTTTTTCATGGAATTTCTCTGCAATGGAGATCTTTCGCTCTTTTATGGATGCAGCTAAGTTAGTGAATCTCCCGTTGATTGGCGGCTCTTATACCTGGTCGAACAACAGGGACCCGCCAACTTTCGTTCGCTTGGATAGATTTTTAGTGGATGTGGGTTTTCTCGAGCTCTTTCCGAATTTGTTTCAATTCCTGCTCTATAAGTCGATTTCGGATCATAACGCGGTGTCGTTAAAGAACAGTAAGATTTCTTGGGGGAGAAGACCTTTCCGTTTTTACAATTATTTCTTAAAAGAAGAAGGCTTTGTGGACATGATGAAGGGAAGTATAGAGAGCCTTAAACAGAAGAATCTGGGATTTTGTAGTCTCTTGAAGGGCATGAGCGATTCCGTGAAGACTTGGTACACGGCTTGGAAGAAACGGAATGTGTTTCAGTCAGTGGTTGTGGAGAAGCGTATTGCTGAGTTGGAAGAACAATTTCAGAATGGGCGGGTTGAGGCTTCGGATCGAACAGAGCTTTTTAGACTGAAATCTGAGTTGTGGAAGCATTTAAGACGGGAGGAGAGTATATGGTTACAACACTCGAGAGTTCGCTGGTTTCAAGAAGGCGACAAAAACACCAGGTATTTTCATTCGATCGCATCTTTGAGGCGCAAATCCAATTCGATTCTTCAGCTTAAACAGAATGGTGTGGTGATTTCTGAACCGAGGGAGTTGAATTCCTTTATTTTTGATTACTTTGCTGGGCATTTTAATAAGAGCAGCACCTTGGAGGTAGAGGAGTTGGATCTGAAAATGAATAGTATTAATAGAGACCAGGCTATTTCTATGGAGAGGGAATTTACTGAAAGTGAGGTTTGGAATGCGATCGCTTCTTTCGATTGCTCTCGGGCGCCGGGTCCAGATGGATTTAATATGGGGTTTTATAAGGAGTTCTGGCCTGTGTTGAAGGAGGAGATTATGAAATTTTTTCAGCGTTTCTACGATGGGCTTGAGTGGGATCAGGAGGTTAATCACTCTTTTATATCTTTAATCCCGAAAAAATCTAATCCGGAGTCAATTGAGGATTTCAGACCGATTAGTCTGGTCGGGGGAATATATAAAATTCTGTCTAAGGTTTTATCTATTAGACTTCGAGGCACTATGGACACAATCATAAGCAAGTCTCAATTCGCGTTTATTCCCGGTCGGCACATTACAGATTGTTCATTTATAGCGAATGAGGCAATAGATTACATGCGGAAGATGGGTTTGAAAGGTGCTATGTTCAAGATTGACTTTCAACGAGCTTATGATTCGGTGGATTGGTCTTTTCTCTTCAAAGTAATGCGCAAAATGGGTTTCGGGGAAAAATGGTGCAAGTGGGTGCTCAAGTGTATTTCGTCGGCGACTATATCTATTTTGTTCAATGGGTCACCAACTCCACAGTTTTCGATGGTGAAGGGGCTTAGACAGGGCTGCTCTTTGTCGCCTCTTCTTTTTAATATTGTGGGCGAGGCCTTGCATTCTATGTTCGACAAGGGGGCGGAATTGGGTCTATTCTCGGGCTGGAGGATTGGGAGAGGCGAGCAAGCTGTGAATGTTAGTCATTTGCAGTTTGCGGACGATGTTACTATTTTTTGTGGCGATTCTTTGAGGGAGGTGGAAAATGTACGAAGGATTCTTCGGGTGTTTGAGGTCGCGGCGGGTCTAAGGTTAAATCTCAAGAAGAGCGTACTGTTCGGGGTTAATGTGGATGAAGCTACGGTGGCGTCTTGGGCGGTAAAGATTAAATGTCTTGCTGGAAGTTTCCCCACCGTGTATTTGGGTTTACCGTTGGGGTCCAAGGTGAATTCCGCCTCGTTGTGGAATCCGGTACTTGAAAAATTTCAAGTGCATCTCTCTAGGTGGAAATCTCAGCAACTCTCGTTCAGCGGTAGGCTGGTGCTGTTACGTTCAGTTCTATCGGCACTTCCTATATATTTTATGTCCCTTTTTAGGATGCCGGCTAGTGTGGTGAAAAAGATTAATAGCATTATGGCGGGCTTTTTGTGGGGGGATTCTGCAGAAAAAAAGAGGATACATTGGGCGAATTGGAACTCGATCTGTCAACCCTTGGAATCGGGCGGTCTTAATGTGATAAATGTTGATGCCCATAATCGAGCGATGCTCGGGAAGTGGGCATGGAAATTTGCAGCTGAGAAGGAGGGCTTGTGGAAAGCTTTGATTTGTAGTAAGTATGAGATTAATCCTAATTCTCTAGAGTTTGGAAACAAACCACACAGACTTACATCGTGGCTGTGGCGGGGTGTTGTAAGAGCAACAGGGGCTGCGGACGTGGGGGGAGACATTCTTCGGTCGAACTTTCGCATGCAAGTGGGGAATGGCACAAATATTTCCTTCTGGTCGGATTGCTGGATAGGGAACCAGGCCTTGCGCGATAGGTTTCCGAGGATCTTTGCTCTCGCGTGCAACAAAACAGGTAAGGTTTCGGACTTTGGGAGGAAGGAGAATGCGTCTTGGTCTTGGGCGATTCAGTTACGGAGGCCATTATTTGACTGGGAGATCAACCAATGGGAGGAATTTTTATCAGTCATTAACAACTTTAATTCGGACGGATATGGGCATGATTGCTTGGTTTGGAAGGGGTCGGGAGATGGGCAATTCTCGGTTGGATCGTTTTATAAGCTAATTGTAGAGAGTGGTTCCAAGGAAAGCTTTTGGAAGGTGTGTGTGTGGAATGGCTTGGCTCCACCCCGTGTTGAATTTTTTGCTTGGCAAGTTGTTTGGAACAGGGTGGCGGTGAAGGGTGAGTTGTGTCGTCGCGGGATGGGGGAAATCGTAGAGTCTGGCTGCACGTTCTGTGAATCAGAACGCGAGACTGTGTCGCACTTCTTTCTCGGCTGCGCTGTGTCTTGGAGACTGTGGATGAAGTTTGCAGCAGTGTGGAATTATTCTTTGATATTGCCGAAGGATGTCAAAGCTTTGCTAGCCTTGTGGTTTGCTAATCCGCTGAATGAAGGTGAGAAGTCCATCTGGTTTTTCATCCCAACGGTAATTTTATGGACCCTATGGTTGCATAGAAACGATGTTATTTTTCGGAAATGCAAGCTAGATGAGAATCAAATATTCTTTCTGGCGAAGTCGAGACTAGCTATGTGGTATTGTGCTAGATTTCCTATGTTTCAGGTTACTATGGCGGATATTTTGAATAATCCGCGGTGTGCAAATGGGCGGTTCTGTGTGAGTTTGAAGGGGATTGAGGTGGTTCGATGGTGTCCTCCAAGGGAAGGTTTCATTAAGGTAAACGTTGACGGCGCAATGCTGGCTGATGGAAGCGCCGGTGGTATTGGTGGCTTGGCTCGGGATCATAGCAAGACGGTTTTCTTTCAGTTCTCCGAAGGGTGCGGTCCAGGGCCGCCCGTGCTGGCTGAACTTTTGGCAGTAAAGAGGGGATTGTCACGTCTTCTCTCTGAGGCAGCGTGTTGCAGGGGAAGGCCAATAGTCGAAAGTGATAGCTCCTTAGCGATAACCTGGATAAATAACCCGGGTTCGTGCCCGGCCTGTTTCTCTGAGTTGGTGGGTGATATTACGGCTTTAGGTAGGACCAGGAGCTGCATCTTCATTTTAATTCCTAGGGCCTGCAATGTTGATGCTGATACACTGGCAAAATCGGGCATAGGGTAGAAAGTGTTTGGAGTTGGGTGTGGGCATTTGGCCAAGCTTTAGGCGTGAGGGGTAATTTTTAGCCTTTTGGTTCTGGTTTTCGAGGGTTATTTATGTTTTTGGTTATTTTTTGTCGTTGTTTCTCGGATAGTTCATGTTTCTCTTATGCTTTTTTTCTAATAATAATATATTGGCACTCTTTTTCCCCTTCCGCTTTCGATCGGTCCCTTTTGGAACGGTCGATATGAGGGGGGTTTTTAACGAGGCCGTTCTTTCGATCAAAAAAAAAATAGTACATGTCAATCTTTTTATAATTAAATATATTTTATGAATTATTGTTGTCTTAAAATTCTTAAACAAGATTAGAATCTTGACGTATGTACTTACATTAAATTTAAAATCTAATGCAGAAGAGGACTTTTTTAGAAATTTAATGCATTGAGTTGACAATGATAATAAAAATTTCGATTAGTATACTTTCAAGGGTAGGAAAGTCAACAAAATACAGAATCCGATAATAGCTATAAATATCAGTATTAAAAACCTTGCTTGCGTTACACTGTCTCATTATCAATGCTACGTGGAAGACAAAACAATGGTAGTTACAATTTTTTTAATATGCATATTACTTTATAAGATAAATGAGGTGTTTGATTAAAGTTTAAATATATTTATTTATCTAATTTTATTTTAGTTATTATAATTATTATTTTAAGTGATTTAGATTCAAGTAATGTAATTTACATAGTGTGTATGTTTTTAAAAGAGTAAAAAATAAATAAATATCACTATAAAATTACACCGGAAAATAAAAAGTATTTTTTATTTAAATTCATACAACTTGTAGGGATGAAATAGATTTAATTTCCAAAATTTACCATTTTTCTATATTAGTCTATGAGCCAAACCTCTTGAATAGATATAAATAATTAGAATTTTGGAGAAATGTAATACAACACACACCATCCGAGTAATATAATATAAACGTGTGTTTTTCTTTCTTAAATACTATGCAAGGCAGGGATGTACCGAGTTGAACTGGCGGGGGGCCGTCGCCCATCTAAAAATTTGAAAATTTTATACGGCTTAAAATTTTTTAATTTTTTTTTATATTTTTTCTATTGAAAATTTATTTTCATCTTACCCTAAATTTTTATAAGTTCACCCCTTAAAAATTTATAGATTCACTATCTTAACTTAAATTTCTGTGTCCGTCTCTAATGTAAGGCAGAGAGAAAATAACTGAAAGAAGTAGACGCCGAACCTTCCCGAGCAGCCAAACATAAGTTTCGTTGAGACCAACGGGTAATTTCCAGGAATTAAGTCCCCCGATTATTTTGTACAAATCTATTTTTATAAAATGAAAATTATGCTTTTTCATCCCTCAAAAGTTTTCCGCACTTCAGTTTTGATCATTAATTTTTTTTTTTGAATATGCTGGTGCGATGCAAAGGTAGCATCTGTTCAACTTTCTTAGTCTTTTCGAAGACGGCACACACAACATGCATTATTGGTGCTCGAACCCGGGTCCCAAGGGATGATAAACATCAACCTTTGCCACCAGGACACAAGGAGATGAGCTTGATCATTAAATTTTAAATCTTCTAATTTGATTATTAAAATTTTGAATTGTTTTACTTTTTCTAATTCATACATTAAATAAAAAACAATATGATAATGTGATTGAATTATACTGACATGAATACCACTTGTTGTCAATGTAGTTTATTTTTGTTGTTTACTTTTTCTTTTTCAGTACAAAGATGGACATTCATCCTTGTGTCATATTAGTAGTATAATCGCCGTTCTCTCTATTCTTCTTTGATCATTCAATACATCAAAAAATTTGTCCCATCGTCCCTATCACTATGTTAATTTATATTTTTTTAAAATTTAGAGAAAAATGACTTTGATCTATAATATATATATATATATCATTTGATCAGTGTGAAATCAATATATATAGAGTAAAGTACACAAATACTAAATTATACTAAAAATATAAAATGGTCATCAAACTTTCAAAAGTTACATAATGAGCATTAAACTTTAGTTTTTGTTATAAAATGGTCACTGAGCCGTTAACTGTCGTTTATTGAATGACGTGACCGTTGTGAAAATTTTGAATAATAACACATTTAATCTTCTATATTTTCACATTCAATCAATTTAGTCCTAATTTAACCCTATTCTTGATGTCTAAATTGATTGAATGTGTAAAATTAAAGATTAAATGTGATGTTATACAAATTTTGAAAGTTTAATGACTCAGTGACTTTTTTAACAAAAATTAAAGTTTACTGTCTATTATGTAACTTTTGAAAGTTTAGTGACCATTTTATATTTTTTTAAGATAGCTTAGTGACCGTTTGTATACTTTACACATATATATAACACGTCTCATCCTTCTTCACCCTACTATTGAAACTTAGAAAAAATATTTTATTTTCAAAAAGTTAAAAGGAATATAAAATTATGAGTTTTTCCCATAAAAAACAAGAAAGATTTGAGGTCTTTTTACCATTTTAAAAAAATAAATATCCCGTCATAACATAGTTAATTTTAACAATGAAGTGGTAAAACCGAGTAATTCAAAATTTAATGATGAAATTAAAGTTTTGTAAAGTTGGATAGCCAAAAACATCAAAATTGAGTAGTAAAATTTGTAGTTTACTAAAAAGCCCCTTTTTTATATAAACCTTTTCCCCAGACTTTTATATAAAGCTTTTACGTCGTCTCCCTTGAGCTAATGTAACTAAATAATCTACTCTCCAAAAGCTCTTCAAATCTTTCTCCCCAGCCCCATCCATACCTGAATTGAGAAGAAAGAAAACATGGAGATTATCAACAAAAACCAAACAATCCAATCGATCATCAGCTCCCACTTCCTGAAGCTTGTCACCAAAATTTTGCTCCCATTTTCTCTTCTTTCTGCAATATTATCATACCCTTTGTTCTGCAACTCCCGAACTTTGGCATATGGTTTACAACTCTTTAGTTTCAGCGTTGGCAAGAATTACATGTTTCTGCTCTGCAATGGACTTCTTGTTTTCATTGCCACCAGCTCTGGTTTGATCGGTACTTCTGGGGTGGAGTCTGATATTAAAGAAGACAAGATTCCGAGGATCAGTAAGGGAGTTGGTCCAACAGAAGTGGAGGTTGAGTCATCGGAGCCAAATGGGTCCATTTTGAAAGCAAAAGTTACTGCAGAAGTTGACCAAAGAGAAGATCTGCACTTGGTTGTACAAGAAGAAGAAGAAAGATGGAATGAGCTTGTTCCAGTCGAGGAAGATGAAGCTGAAGATGAAGAACTTGGGTTGTTGAGTAAAGAAGAGTTAAACAAGAAATGTGAAGATTTTATTAGGAGAATGAAAGAAGGGATTCAATTTGAAGCCGGCAATTGAATTTGGCACAACATGAAGACTTTAGGCATCAATCTGCTTGTAGTTATAGATTACTGTAACTTGTTTCTATTTCTTTTGCTTGTCGCTTGAAAGCTCCTAACTTTGACAATAATTTGGTTCTCCCCTGTTTTTTCCCCCAGAAATTTGATTTCTGGGTTTTGGTTGCTGTAAATTAAATGATGTTTTGAAGTGATTTCTGATGCAAGTAATCATGTATTGGCATTTGATAATAGTAATGAAACTTTTCTGTTTGGACATTATAATTAAGCTGTTGTACTAGTTAGGTTTTAAACTATGAGTTTGGTGGCAAGTATGAGGTTTATAAGCAGAGGACATCTTAAAATCATTTTATTTTATATCCTAATTTTCGTTTTTTTCTTTAGTCTTATGTTAGATGCCGTTGATTTTTTTTAGCAATGTACATGTTAATTTTATGATCTATTTTCAGAATTTGTAATTCTCTTTCAATTATGTTGTTTTTAAGATTTAGTCTTCAATTCTTTCTTTAGGAGAACAATGTATTTTGTCATCGCAATTAACTTTTGTTGGTTATAATTCAGACAATCTTTGATTAAACAACCGTTGTTCATAATTTGTTGTTTTCCATATATTTTCTTCTTTATTTCCCCTTTTGTTTTTCCATGTGTTATTTATTTATCAAGTTTTATTTTGTTAAATTAATAAATCTTTTCCTTTTCTAATGAAAATGAGTAAAAGCTTTTTTATATTTTTTTGACTTTTTTTAATACAGTAGTGTGGTTACAAGATAATATCTCTTTCGACACTTTTTAGAACAAAAGTTTTTTGCCCACTAATCATGCCCCTTTTCTATGCTCCACACTAAAAAACACTAAAAAATTAAATTTTAAACTTTAACCCTAAATTTCACATCCTAAACCCTATACCATACACCCTTAAAAATACACTATACCCCTAATTTCCTAAACTCTAACCACAACCCCTAACCTTAAACCATAAATCCTAAACTCATTTTTTTAAAGTGGGGGCACCAAAAAGGGCATAGTTTAGGAGCAGAGGATTTCCATCCTTTTTTGTTGCTGCTTTTGTAGTATTTTTCTTTTTTTCATATTGCATGTGTTTGCAATCACGTTTAAATTGTGATAAAATTAATTATTTTATTCATATTAATATTAGTGTTGATTGTGCTTATCTTTCACCACCGACAATAATGTTTATTCATATCTTCTATTATTTTGGGTAGTTTGGTTAAATTTTTTAAACCCTTTTTATGTATGATCCTATTTTCGAGTTTATTTTAATTTTATTAGTTGCATGATTTTATAGTTAATTAACGTTGGAGTTTTTAAGTTTCATAAAAATTAATAAACCATCTTAATTCTCATTTATTTACATTTTACTTTTAGTCTATCAATATAAAAAAAATCCAACAGTAAATATACGAAATAATTATCCTGTATGAAAGTGTTGACCCTTTGCCTTGCAGCATGTGTTTGGTTGTTGGCCGGTCGTTATTTAAAAATCAGCGGAAGCGACCGAGCAATTGCTCAACTGACTTGAAGTCATCCATAAAGTTAAAACCATCTTTAAAACACTGACCAAACTTTTGTCACCAATCACACTTCTACGAAAGTTTTTTTTGTCTAAACCAACCCTTAATCATATATTCGTTGAACAACCAAAGTTCAAAGTTTGAATTCTTTCTATTCTAGTCACTTCCCAGTTGGAGACATTATTCCACAAACGTACGAATATCCCTCCATATATTCGGTTATTCGAGTTCGAGTAAAATAGTTTTTAGCCACACAATGAGGTGCTCAATCCAACTCAAACTTGGGGGGGCATTGAGAAACGTTTGCATGTACAATTGAAGCCATTTCACAAGGCATAAAGGGTCGAAGATCCTCAAATCCTACAGAGGGTTAATGTTTGATTTCACAGTTCACAATGAGCTGCCCAGCATTGTTCTTGTTCCAGCTGAAAATGGAACAAAAAGAAAGAGACCAACCCCACCACTAAAATCAACTTTTCCCCACCTCAACAACACACCTTCTCTCCTTCATGATACCTATATGTGGTTTCTAAGGGTCCCATTAGGACATCTATTTGTCGAGAAAGAAAAAGGGCAAGCCTTTTATTGCCTTTTGCACATGCACCACACAATAATTGTAAGAACAATGAAACCAATGCTGACTCTCCATTGGCTTGGGTTCCCTTCAACCCCAACAGTTTCCATATATGTTAAATTAACAGCAAGGAGAGTGGCAGACAGGAGCTTTGCCGTGCTTGACCTGCCCCAATCTTAAGACCCCACTGCTGGATTCGGTCCTCCACAGTTACCAGACATACATGCAGTGAAATCAAGTGATCTACTGACTAATCACTTTAGACAAGTCCAGTGTTGACCTGTGTTACCCTGAACCGAAGTGCACGTTCGATAAACGTACAAGTCCAACACCGGAATTATTTGGAGGATCCTACTCTCTCAAGATGTGTCGGATACGTATACTTTAGAGAAGAACATAAAGAGTCTGATGTTCACAATTTTCATGACAGCATTTAGCATGTTATGACTAAATGTAAAAGCCTTTATCATCAACAATTTGGTTAAACAATTGTTGAAGAACATATGTCACAACTCGACAAGATTCTATTCTTAAAACCTATGAGACAGAACATAGTGTGGGAAATTCACTTAATTTCAAAGACAGAATAGATACAGGATGATGGTGGCATACACCATTTTTCGCATGAATTGTTGTTGCTGCTGCACCAAAGACCGTGGCAGTAGGCTAAAATGCCACTGCAAACAATTTTTGCAGACTGATTTCGATTTTCGAGGGTGCAAAATCTAAATTCAGCAGGAGTTACTGATTCTGTTAAGATATATTAATCATTCAGAAGAAAGAAGAGACATGAAAAGAAGGGAATCATACCCTGATGCCCATAGGAGAAAGGTGTTTTTGTTCTGCTTTCTAAACTAAAACAGTGCATTCATCTCTGGACAAATCCCGCGCATGATGTTGATATAGTTTATAACATTTTGCTGTCCTATTGCAGCGATTGACATTGTCAATTCCCTTTTTCCAGCATCTATCTGTAAATGCATTCAGCAATGTTACACCATAAATATAGTTGTTTTTATTAAGTTGGAGGATAATGAGTGCTTGAAAATGTTCGATTTTACGTTTTTTTGTGTGTTGTACCCACAACAATGTCAATCGAACTAAACTCATTCGGTTAATATGTCAATTTTAGAAGTAAACTAGTAAGTACAATTAATCACAACTTTAATGTTTTTTTTGTCAATTTTACATAATTTTAATTGGTATAATAACAAATCTAACCTTCAAAGTTTACGCCTTATGTCAAATTGAGTCCAATCCTAAAAAATCAACATATAATTTACACATTTGAAAAAGGGCTAAATTATTTGAATTTTCTAGACAAATTGACATGATGTGCAAACAATGAAGGACTGAATTTGTTGTTATGTTAATCAAAATTATATAAAATCGACAAACACTAACATGGTGATTAATTGTCTTTAATTGTTTGCTTTTCAAAATTAACAATGTCTATATTATTTTTTCCCCCGAGGAACCAATTTATCCACTTTCGTAATTGAGAGGGACTAATGCGGACATTTTACCCTAAAATAATACGAAAACTTGTAAAAAAATTAGAACAGAAAAATTAATCAAAATTGCATATAACATTGGGCCACGTTTACATGAGTCCATAGGTTGGCAAAGATAAGGTTAGTATCTCTCAGCTTAGCAATTCCAGATATCAGCTGCCACACATCCATATCCAAAACCATTGAGTTATATTATATGTGATACTCAAGCAATGGCCATTGGCCAAGCAGATTGCAGAATCTGTTCTGGAAAATGGCAGCCAAACTGGCACTCTCTTCTTCTCTTACCACTCAGATTCCTCTCTTACACAAGCCTTCACCTTCTGCACCAGCTTTCCCCTGTGCCCTCACTTCCCATAACACTAGGCTCCATCAGTTCAAAATTCATGCAAACTCAGGTAATTCACATTTTCCATTGGATACTCTTTTCTTTATTTTTAATTGGGTGGTTTATATATTCTAAAGTTTTTAGAATTTGGGTTTCTTTGAACTGTGATGATGAAGAGACTGGTTTGATTTGTTAGGGGAAGGAGAAGGAGAGCTCAAGCCTAAAGGAAAGAAGAAATTCATAACAAAAGAACAAGAACCAGCACAGTGAGTACTATTCTTCAGCTATTTTATCAACTAATTTTCACACAATTTGGATTATTTTCCTTGAGATATAAATGGAAATTTAAGTTCCAAGTGATTGAAATGCAGGTATTGGCAAACTGCAGGAGAAAGGGAAGGAGAGAATCCCATGAAGACCCCTCTTCCATACATTATCATATTTGGAATGTCAACACCCTTTGTAATCCTAGCCATTGCTTTTGCTAATGGCTGGATTAAGGTACCGGTTCGATGATTTGAGAATGCGAGACTCGGATCTTCGGTGTCGATTCACTCGAAATGCATCTTTAATTCAGCCTTCTCGGCTTTCTAATGTAAGAACATGTTAATGTTAGCACACTCTTCTTCTGAGTATTTGTGTTGTAAATTTATCAAGCTAAAGAGTTGCAAAACCAAATCTTTTTTCTGAGTAATAATGGTTTTGTTATCAGCTTTAGAGACATGGTTTTTGTTCAATCCAAAATGGCTTACATGAGGTTTGTTACTTGTTGAGATTCGAACTTCAAATCTGTTTAATTCGACACAACTTTTTCCTAGGCTAAATCTTTTCCTTTTCATTGCGTCAACAATATCAAACAGTAATAGGCAGTGTTTATAACATAAAAGATATAAAATGTGTAATTTACCTATGCACGGATTTGTATAGTACTACAGTTACATATTTTTGACGAAAACGTTGTGTTGTGCAAAGTGCCATAGACTGACCATCATCACCATCTTGCTTGTAAAGATGGTTCAGCAAAGTATGAGAAGGCCTTCGCGAGGCCTTTGGCTTCCTACTAACAAATGATCGTTCATCTAATATCTTTGTCGGTAACTGTGGTGGCAGTTCAGGAGGAGGTTTGCTGAAATCACCATTGTTTAGCGGTTGATTGTCATAGCTCGATATAGGGGAAGGAGGAGGTTCGAACTCTGAGAGGCTTTCGGGAGCTTCTTGAACAAACTCCTGTTACAACATGCCAAGATACTGTCTCAATTTTAATGCTGATATTATAGCAATGAATAAGGTACTGCATCATTAGACCGTCAGCTACTTAAACATGTGAATGGCTTATCATAGCTTTATACAAATCTGCGATTTGAGTGTAAAAAGAAGCTTGAAAATACCTGCAAATCCAGAAGGTTATAAGCATTCCCGGACGCATCGAATTCACACGGTAAGTTCGGAGCATATCTCCTTAGATCATCAACAATGAAGTGGTAGTGGTAAACACCACATGGGAGCATCTTCATGATAATGAAATCTTTATCCAAAGAGTGCAAGGGTTCTCTGAAAGGAGAAGAAATAAAAGCTCTGCAATTTAGACTGTGAAAAGAAACTGCTAAAGCTAAAGAATGAAACTTCAAACATAGATTCCAGTACATGGTCTTCCAATCGTTCCATGATCCGGTAATAGCTACTTGCTTGCCACCGAAACACCATGTGATCATCACTGCTCTCTTCTCCTCTTGGTGGGAGTCCTTGTAGCGTGTTGACTTTTGTACCGGTGGATCATTTCCGATTTGCATCATTTGACCAGGTCTAGGAAAGGGAGCTTCAGAGATCTGGGAAAAACATGTACAATCAACATTCACTGCACTTCATTTACAACTGGAACTCTTCAAAGATCAAAACAGTTCACAAAAGACATAGAAGCCTATTCCTTTGAAGCAAATGAGAAAGTAGAAATGCAGAATTACTTTACCTTGCACTATAATGAATGGATTGTAGGCTGGTAACAAAATAAATTTACAAACATCCTTTTACTTGGATCAAGTGTTTGGCAAACAAAGAGTACAATGATGCAAATGGCTTGGTTTGAGTGTATTTGCAAAAGCAACACAATCTTTCAAGGAGATTTTTAGAGCAAAATTGAAAAAGGCTATGATTCTTTGTTCTTTTTGGTGGGGACAGGGTATCAATTAAAGAATCTCATTCTTAGTCAGGTTCCACTAGCTCAGAGAATCCAATCACTGCCTTCAACACACCTAGTGTTCCATGAGTTACTTAAGTGGAAGGTAAAAGGTCCATAGATGATAATTTTATCTTTTTTTGCAGTGACTAAAAAGGCAGGCACCCAAATTGAAAGGAGGAAGAAGGAAAACAAGACAAAATGTGCTTGAATACATGATTTAACTTCTTTGGCAAGTAAGAAGCGGCATTAAAATTTATATAGCAAGGTTCCAGTCTATGTGCAGCAGTAGAATATAGAATAGTTGAAGCATAATGAAAATTTCATGCACAAATATTCAGAAAAGGAGATGCTTTGCATGCACTGATCTGAAATGTAAATCTAATGTGTGAAGTTCATAGAAACGAAAAAATGATATATATATATATAGTTCATGTATGCTTCCATCATATATGGTTCAGATGGTCCAGAAGCATCATAATGCAATGCCTATGCTTTTAAGAAATCTTAAAAGTTGATACATATACATATATATATTGAGGAAAATGTTCACTCAGTAAGTGGAGTACTAATTCAAACCATGTACATATGCTTTACAAGCTTATGGTTTCAACTCAAGTTGGCTCAGAATAGAATCAGGAAACTTATCATGAATCCAACATTCTGTCTCAACACCACTTGCTTTGTAAGAAATATTAAAGACTTGGTCCAAGTAAACAATGGAAAAGGAAACAAAGAAACAGAGAGACCTAATCATTAATAACAGACCAATTTTTTTTAAAAAAGCTTCAGAATACCTGTAAACTCAAAGGTCTGCCTGAATCATTGTATTCTGATGGCAAGTTACTTTCACCGCGGAGATCATCGTAGTGCGTAGTGTTTTGCAGTAACACATCATTTTGGGCTTGGATCATTTCAGCAGATCTTAACCAGGGAAACACAGGGATCTAAAGATGCAAATTCAAATATGAGCAAGCACTTCAAATGTCAAATTCTTGGCATACCTATGCAATGACACTAAATCTCTATAGTGATCAATCTGATCCGAAATCACATGCATATCGAACAACTTTTACATAAATCAAGTATCTAGCATTCCAAAAGATTCAACTGCAGCAAATACTATGATACAGAACATGTCAAAGTAAAGTATATGCAAGAGCCATTAAAATCAAGTTTCTCCCCCATGTTATTCAACCCTTCAACCCCCCAATAACACTAACCTGTGGAGGGAATAGGAAAGGAAGCTGATGAGCCTCATTATTAGGACTATGGGGAGGGGAATAAAGCATTGGGTCTGAATTAAGTTGTTCATTATCCACTTCATATCCTTTCTTCTTTGTTCCTGAAGTTCCTTCACCATCCTCTCTACCACCAACATTTCCCATTACTTTAAAACACAAAAAAGAATTTTGTTAAATAATCTCAACAATAACTACTAAGCTACAAAAACTCATTATTTCCCATTGAACCAAATTACAAGATAAAAAAGAAAGAAAGAAAAGAACCAGAAAACCAGAAAAAGCAAAACTGATGGAGTAAAGATGATGTTTTAGAAGAGGGGTAGTTTTACTCACCCATGAGTTTAACTGGACTGCACAATCACAAGAAAGCAAGCAGGGAAACAAGTCAAGGGAAAGCACCATAATTTCTGCAACTTTAGATTTACATGTATGCATTTGATTGATTGATTGATGTTTTTAATGAGAAAGTGCTACTTGTCTACTCCATCTCTCTCTCTCTGCTGGTATGAGTTAAAGAAAAGTAAAAGAAAAAAGTAGGAACAAGTGAGTGAATAATGAGAAGTGAATTATATATATATATATAATATATTCTCCAATGAGTTTGGAAGAAAGATCCTACGGTGAAGTCATGGACCAGCCAAGTAATGATGTTTGGCTCCAAAGAATGTCGTTTTTTTGGCTTTTGTCCACCGAAACCCAACTGTTCCCTGGACACGCTGTGCTCTTCTTTACGGTTGATTCCTTCAAGGAATCAACTCCTGCCACGTTTCATATATACCCATCCAAACATTCACCTGTGGCTGTCACTCTTATTCATTTTAGAAAAAGAAAACAAAGGAAAATGTTTGTTTCTCGAGAATATTACATCAAAATATCAGTAAAGTTCATACATACATACATACATACAAGTGGCACCTAAACTCCATAAAATCCGGCATTCCTTAAGAAAAACTTTCCATAAAATCTAATCTTAATTTTACCTATAGGGGAAGGGAAGGGGGTTTTAGGGGAAGAAAAGAGAGTACTCCTAATGAGTCTAGAACGCATGACCTAAGAGGATATGAGGAAACATAAATGTGCAGCTTGACCAACCGGCTAAATGTGTTTGCTCAACTTGAAGTATATATACGGGAAGGAATCAATCAATTTGTATTAAAAGAAAGGCAAAGGCAAAGCATGAAACAAGTGGGCATCTCATTTAGTTGAAGTATTCCTATTTCCTGCAATGAGTGATGATAAGAAGCTAAAAGATGCTTAATTACCCCATGGCTGATCCTAGCTCGTAAAAGAAATAAAACCAACGGGCGGTTTCAGAATCTGATGACAGTTCTCTTTAACAATATCAATTGAAACAAGCAAATGGATATTTACCAAAAGGAATAAAAGTTAGCCACTTGTGTGGATTAAAGACGGTACAAATGAAAAGTGTATTCTTTTGAGGACATGAAATTCTTCAAAATTATTATGCTTAGGATTCAATATATTTTCTTTCTTTTGGGTCTACATTATTTTCAGTAATTCTCAAACTTTAGCTAATATAAATCATGTGATAGTTTATGTGTACTTCATGCTGACATGACATTATTTGTCTTATATTTTATATTAACATTTTTTAAAAAAAAATTATTAGCATGTCGTATGTGGCCACCACCTTCACTCACATCGATAATTTTTCTTTCAACGTAAATTAATTGACTTTTTTTAAAAATATCATTGGTCAAATTTAACGTAATTGATTTGTTTATTGGTATTCCATACAAGAACATTTATTAGTAAACATTAATGGTATGCATAAATTGGAGTGTTTATGGTTTAAATTTAAGTGTTTTTTGTGTAAGATAAATGATAAATCATGTAAAATTCATGAAGTTAAATGATTTTTTTTTATAAAAATAAGAATGCAATTTAAAAATACAAAAAGTAAATTATAAGTGTTTGGAGGACCGACACAAATTTTTATGTTAGAGGATGAACTTGTAAAATTTTGGAGGGACAAACATTAAAAATTTTAGGAGGCGAAAATAAAATTTTAACAAAAAATACATACAAACTTCTAAATTATATATAAATTTCAAACTTTTAGAGTCTCATCAAGCTGATATATATATATATATATATATATATATATATATATATATATATATGATGACAGATTGACATAAATGAGTGAGCTAAGAATCTACCACTTGTAGCATGGGTCGGTTTTCATGAATCAAATTTATGCGACAACGACACACACATACAAATATGAAAGTGAACTTTTTTTTTTAATAATAGGCGGTTGTGTTTTATTCCCAAAATAAAGAAAGTGAGCATTCTGGTTGGGAAACAAAGTCGTTGGCTGCATAAATCAATCATTCCCTTCCATATTTTGTTTTTTGATTTGGACCGTAGATAAACGATGTCATATCAAATTGTTACACACTTGATTTAAAATACGAATAAAAATATTAAAATGTAAATAATAATTAGAGATTTTTTTTATTGGTATCGATACGATTAATTGAATATATCAAGAAGGGTAATTTTTTTTTAAAAAAAAATTGTGAAAAGTAACCGAAAAATGTAAAATAATTTTTACATAATTTTATTATATCAAAATATTAGCTCAACATTTTTCTAAACATTATTAAATTTTATCACTCTCGTGATACGGATAAATAAAAACATTTTATGTTAAAAACATATATTTAGAGAAACAAAAACCAACAAATGATCGTAGGGTAGAGGGCTAAAATGTTTATATACAATTTTATTGGTAGTATGTTTAATTTTTAAGTAATAGTTTTTAATTCTCTTTGTTTAAAGATTATTACTCCATTTTAACAATGTTTAAAGATTATTAATCTTAAAAAAGAGAGGAAAAATTTACTTTTAATGAGCATTAAAAATTTATAATATTTTGAGTAAGGATGGACACGGTCAATTTTTTGACCTACCCGAACCCGACCTGAAAATAAATAACCTAAACCCAAATTTAACCCGAACATTTTTTTTCCAAAAAAAACTTTATCCGACCCGAAAATAAATACACTAAACCCTACCTAATTGTAAAAAATAATTTTAGGAGACTTAATCATAAAAATTATATTTTTAATGACTAAACTGTAAATAAAAATTCAATTTTAAGGACCTAATTATAAAAAAATATATTAAGAGAGATTATTATTATAAATATCCCTACAAAGTTTAGGAGAAAATTACACAATTAATCTCGAGTTGGGTCGGGCTGAATATTTTCTACCCTAAACTTAAACCCAACCAGACCAAGCTTTACCCTTAATAAAAACTTGACCCGAACTCGATTTTTTAATTAAAAATTCAACAGGATCGAGTGGGGTTAATGCCCATCCCTAATTTTGAGATTTGACATACCAAAATAAACACCAAGTGCTAATAGTTAGCCCCATTTATTTCATGGTAATTTTTTTTGAAATATGCTGGTGCGATATAAGGGTAGCATCTGTTCAACTTTTTTAGTCTTTTTTAAGACGGCACACACGACATACATTACTGGTGCTTGAACCCGGGTCTCAAGAGATGATGAACATCTACCTTTGCCACCAAGACACTAGAGGATGAACATTTCAAGGTAAATTTAACTCCTCTATTTGTTCCGAGATTATTTCATCTGTGTTTTCTAATAATGTACACACGTTTTGATTTATTTTTTTCGAATTACATTTTGATTTATTTTAATATATATTCTATTTTCAAAAAAGAAAAATAAATTGAACTCCTCACTAGTTACTTCACGTGTCTAAAGATGAGCCCAACAGGCTTAAATTGTGTCCAACACCACCCATTAAACCTAAAAGAAAATCACTAACATAAACCCAAAATACTTGGGCAAAATCTATTTTGGGGCCTACATATTTATATAATATGCATAAAATTATATGTTTTAATTTTAATATATCATTAAATTTTGAAACACTTACACGTTCGGAAATTAAAGTAGAATTAGTTCATTTATTCCATGAATGAGATCATACAATTTAAAGAAGGATAAATTCTTTCAACACATGAACAATGGTTTCAACCTCATTATTGTAACATACGTTGACAACCGATTTTATCACAATTTAAATGCGACTTATTAAACAATGAGGGTGACAACCAATCCATTTTTAAAAAACACTTGCAAATGTAAACTATTATTTTTGCCGGGTAAGATAAAAACTTCCACTGTTTTTGTAAGAAACTAATCGACTTATTAAACAACGAGAAACACACAAAACCACATAACCAACTTGTGAAAACATTTATTATTCCAAAATTCCCTCAAAACATCCATAGATATAAGGTTTGCGTATATGATTTATGCATTAAATATATATTCATATTAATTATAATATTTATGATCTATGTTACACACAAGATCATGCACAAGCGTTCACAAGCGTCTTAATTTTAGGGGTAATTATTTGATATATTGACGGTGAAAATTAAAAGTGTTCACAAGCGTCTTAGTTTTAGGGTTTAGAGGCCTAGGTGTATGGGTTTTGGATTTATCGATAGTGGTTGAAATTTATAGTTTAGAGTTCTAATTTAGGGTTTATAGATTTAAACCTAAATCTTCACTATATTGCCTAAAAACTAAACCCTAAACTCTAAACCCTAATTTGTAACTATAAACCCTAAATTCTAACTAATATCCTTAAATTCTAAATCCCTACACCTAAACTCATAAATCATACACCCTAAACTAAGCCCATAAACTCTAAAACTAAAATATTTGTGGAAACTTTTAATTTCTACAATCAGTATATAAAATAATATTTTTTATTATAGCTTAATGCATAATGTGATTGTGGTGAACAATATAGTTCATATATTTTACACATAACATAAATCATGGATTTAAAATGAATTTGGATAAATTCACTCATGGTCGGTTCATGGTTCCCATATCTACACGGTAACTAAAAGTTTTAGTTAGAATTACGTTAATACATTAAATAATAATTTATATTGCATAAAATACTCTACTAACAAACCGCCTGTCTATTGGTTATATATTGTAAATTTTAAAACTAAGCTTAATCCAAATATATTTTTCTGAACTTATGATCTAAGTGAATATGAGGAAACAAAGATACTCACATTAACTAACCGATTAAATATGTTTTTCTGAACTAACATATAATTATTTATAATGTTTCTCACAAAAAGTTATTCTATGGAGGCAAATGATTAATTCAATTAAACATCTTTAAATTATGAGTCTTATTTTAAATTTAAAATAAATATTAGTACTGTTAAATGCCGATTTGTATTAGATATGATTATTATTTTAAACATCCATGGATTAATAAGTATTCGGATATGTCAACTATAGAACTTCCCATGTAACATCCAAATTGATAGTTAGACTTGTATGATTGTAACCATGTTTTAATTTGAAAATTAAATATTCATTACGTACAACACAATTAAGTATATATTTTTTGAAATAGCTACTGAATTTTCATTAAACCATAGAAAAATTCAATTACAACGCAATTAACAAGAAAAAAATTTGGGTTAAAATAAACCAAAAAATTCTTACAACTCAAAAACAATGAAAACGAAAATTCCTATGGAAATACGCATACCAACGAAAATTCAAAAGCTTCTTGAATCGCATTGTCTCTGTCCAAACGAGACGCATAAAGAAGGAAGGAGTAGTGCACGATCCATTCTGTCAGGCAAAAAGTACCGCTACCTAGGACTGATTTTATCGGCATACAACCATCAACGAGTGGGGATAAAACATTCCAAGTGACCACCGACAACACCATGAATAAGAAACTAGCGCCGAGAGAATCTCTGTGCGAACAAAAATCGAACGCTAGGGTATGCTGAAACCTACCACAAAGACAGATGAACCAAACAAAAAAACAAAACAAAAATATGTCACAAAGACAGAAAAAGAAGCGTGTCACTAGGACAAAAAAAGAGCGTGCTACAGAAGCAGAGATTCTTATTGAAATAAAAACAAGAAAACTGATAAAATCGGTGGTCGACAATCAATACGAAGATTAATTACCGACCACCGATTAAAGAGATTGAACAAAAGAAAGAGTGACTAAAATTGAAATAATTTTGAGACAGCAGCTAGGGATTGTGTGAAGGTAAATTAAATTAATCCAATTAAGTATACTCGAAAGGGCACAATTATAGATTGTTTTATATCATATTTCCTTTTTGTGCCAATTGATCTTTTCATATATATATAACCTAACCTTATAGGCTTATACAAAACGATGGATAACTTATTTCCCCAAGAAAAGTCAACAGTTATGGTGAACTATGAATGTGGAAAAGGCATTGCAACCTCATAACCAGAAAATCTGAGCACAAGATTCAAGACAAAAAGATGAAGCCAACCCAAAAGATTTGCAAAAAACAATGAAACAAAGAAGATGAAGATGAAGAGGAAGACGAAGATATGGTCCCCGCCACAAGTGTGGTGAGCGCTAAAACATTCGGAGTCCCCAACGTCGGTCGGATTTGTTGGTCTCAATCCATTTATCAAGACAAATGCTGCTCCCGTTTCCATTAATTAATTACCAAAACCTATGGGTTGTCGTCAGAATGTTGAGCAAAAGGTGTTGTCGTTAGGGTTTCATGCGGCACTGCTTTACTTGCACAGCTTCCCGACAAGTGGCACTTGCTTCTTTTTTCCATCCTTCAACTCTCCTCATTTTCTATGTTAATTTAATGCTACAAATTGACCTATAGGTTTCTTAGCTACTCTGCTAGGGCAGGGACCATGCAGGTAAGGGGAACATGCGGATACTTGCACATATATATATTTTTTCTTTTGAATTTGGATATCTTGGGATAATTCAATCAATTCGAATTTAGATAGTAATGCATAAAATCTAATACGGACCATAAATATGAATGTTACAAAATGGTAAATATTTGACTCGTTATGATCCATGCTTACGAGTAGTACATTCATTTAAATTAATAGAGAATGTTTATGTCCTTAAATTTTGTTTAAATTCGTTCAGATTTAAAAAATGGTAACTCATGTTTTAGTTCCATCTAATTATTGGAAATAAATAATATTTAAGCTATTTGTAAAATATTTTTTAATAATGTTTTACATTTTTCTTTTATTAAAAATTTTAAACATAGATAACCTATTTTAAATGTTTACATTATACTTTTACAGTATTATATATTGTTGAAGAATTAATTTTATGTGAAATAAATTACATAGTGTATAATATAACTTAGAGAGCAAACAAGCTGAAATGTTGAAGTTTAATCTTAACCCATATTTTAAAAGATCATAATTTTTGTCCAAATGTTTCCAATCTCAAATGGAACTTTGGACTTGGATGAATAACTTTATCTTTGAACAAGTTTTATTTTTTTTATTATCTTGCATGATTACAAGATAATATTTATCCATGAACATTTTTTTAAAAAACATACTCATATAAATACTAAATTTATTTAAGTATATTAGAAAAAACTTTGATATTTATTTCACCACTTTAAAAATTTAATACTCGAGTTAGATTTAAGGTTTAGACTCAAATTACTATTTTTTTTGACAAAGCTAAGGTGATTACAAGTAGTATCTGTTCTGAATATACTCTCAACCATTTGACAATGAACACTCAATCACCCTGCTGCAACTGCTGGTGCTCGAACCCGTGACCTCTAGGAACAACAACCGTTCCCTTAACTATTGAGGCAAGTTGGTTCGTGCACTATTTTTAAAATAATTTAATTGGCATATTTCATTGTTACCATTAATGTCATTCAACACGTCTAAAATTCAAATAACAAGTAATCGATCTTATCTTTAATTATCAAACAATACAATTTCCATTAACCATTTCTATTCATCAAATAGTATAATTATATTTCAATATTCAATTTTCACTAATATATCAAATCATTTTTACAATACAAATTTAATACATTTAAAATTCAATATTATAAATAATAAATAAATTTTCAGTGTATTAAATCAAACTAAATTATATGAACAAAAATCTTATGTCTCTTTTCGGTAGCCCTTTTCTATGCCCAACTCTAACAAATTAAATTTTAATATATAACCCTAAATTTTAAATCCTAAATTTTAAACACTAAAAAATAAATCATACAACCCTAAACCTAAATCATAAATCATGAACTCTAAACATAATATTTTAATGTGGAACATAAATATATGCACCGAAAAGTAACATAATTTTTATTCAAAATTATACTTTGTATCAATACATGCTTTGATGAACTTGAATTTCTGAGGTAGCCTTTAGAAAGTGAAAAGCCTCAATTATAATGATTAATAAAACCCAGCACAAGGGCATAGCTCCATATTCTTATCAAAATCATCATGATTTGAAGAAGAGTAGGGCATACCGTATGAGCCGGCCTGACGCACTTTGGATAAAGGTGAAAAAAGAGATTCCGATTAAACTGAGATGCATAGTCTGCCCATATTTTATAATATAGTGCCGGTAGGAGCCGACGGCGTTGCACTGCTTTACACGAGACAGTGGGTGGCCCTGCTGGTTTTTGGTAGGGTATGTGGACACATTTCCGTCGGCATACACAGGCTTAAACCATACTTTTCTAAAGGGGAAAAAATCAGTACGGAATACAGGGAATCCATGTGATTTTGACGATGCGCTTGTAATTGATCAGATTATATTTCAACTCAAAGTGTTTGAAGTTGTCATATATACAGTGAATATCGTCCCCTTTATCTGTTATAATCTTTATTTATAGTGTAGAAGAAAGCCCTTAGCCCCTTATAGTCCTAATTAGCTTATAGTCTCTCGTAATTGCATGTAAAGTTTTGATGTCGAAAGAATAATAAAGCATTCTGAAGAAAAGCTGTCTCTAAGTGGGATTGGTGGTTCAGAAATGGAAAGAAGAAAAAAAGACTCAATTCATATTTAATGGTGGGTCAAACAATGGTGTTCTTCTGGTTTTTGATAATAGGGTTCTTGGCTCTTGGCTCTTGGGGTTGGCTGCAGATAAGGAGTAATATAATAATCGTCTCTTTGTTTTCTTAACCCCCTGAAATTGGAGGGAAAGTGCCATGTGGTGAGCTCAGATGTCTGCACATGCCTTCTCTCATTCCCAAGCTTTTGAGACTGTAAAATCAAATTATCAATACAGGGAAAACAAGGGTTTTGTGGTTTCCAAGAGAATCAGTTTCTGTAGGAAAACCACCTGCTTTTTGTGTTTAGGAATTGAAAACCCCAGTTTAATGTATACTGTATAGTGAGCAATTGGGAGGTTCTGGGAATCGGTGATGAAAATGAACAGTGCATGAGAGAAACAACCCAGAAATTTAGTCTTTCCTTGCACAGTACAGTTTGTGTAAATCCAAAAACATTTGACTTCTTTCTTTATATTCCAACTTGCATGCTTCCTCTTTCCTAACCACTCACTTCCTCCTCTTCCTTGAGCAGTTTACAAAGCAAAACTGGCAACCTGGTTCCCTTCTTATTTCCTTTTTGGGTGCTATTATTTATATGAACAGCTGAATCATTTCCTACAAGAAATCCTGCTGTTTTTGTCCTTGTATAGTTAACCTTAGTGATAAAAGAGCCTTTTTTTCTTTTCTAGTCCATGGAGTTGGAAAATGATCAAACGGGTACTGGTTTTTTGATCTTTGGGTCCTTATCCATCTTCTTCACATCTACAGTCTTGATCTTGTCAACTGTTCTCTTCATATTATCTAAGAGGAAACTGAAGTCGGCGGAGGTATTAATGGAAGAGGATATTCATGAATCTGTTGAAGAAAGCACAGTTCAAATGGAAGACATTTCGGCATCAAGACAACAGCTTGAAACTGAAATCAATAAGCAACACTCAGAAGAGGGAGGTGGTTCATATGATCATCAGATCCATGACTACATGGTCCAATCACCGGATGTCTTGTCTGAAAATGAATGCGTCGATTACCAGCTGTCAACCACCGAGGGCTCCGAAGTGGAGTGGCCGTTTCGGGATAACATGGATTGGTCCGACGACGGATCGATATCCGATGAAGACAGTCTCATTGAAATCTCACTTCCCGGAGGACATTACGTTAGGCACGAAGAAGAAGAGGCAAATAACAAGTACCGTATGCAGCAGAAATTGCCAGATTTCAAGCCGGAATCCATTTTCCAGCAACGGAGTATAATGGAGTTCTTAGCAGAGTTCAACGACATGAACGAGGAGGAAAATCTGATAGAGATTGACATATCTATGGGCTCCATCAAGTGTTCAAGGTTTGAGATTGAAGCTTAATTAATTAAGATTATGATAATCTTTTACATTTCTGTTTCCAAATGTTCCAAGTTTTTTCTTTCTTTTTTGATCCATCTGGATTTGGTGTAACTTTTTTTAAACTGCTGCCATTTCATGTGCTAATATTATTCTAAACTTTGGATACCCTCCCTGCTACTGCATCACCCTCTTTTTTTTTTTATCTTCTCTTAATGCTCATTAAAGTAATAAAAAGTGGACCTTCCACTTTATCAGGACCTATATGATCTTTAATCTTAAACACTGGAGACATGTAAGCTGAAATTAAGCAGATTCACAGTGTCAAATGGTTTTGAGAGGCTGAGGTGTTGCACTTGTTGGTAATTTTATAGCTAGCTAGATGCCTGTTGGAAGTGACCATGAATATGATCAAAAGCTGTTGGACATTTGTATAATTATACAAGTTTCTTCATGATGGATATGTACACATTATCCCAATTATAGGCTATATATATCAGTGATTAGCTCAATTACAGTTAATAATATTTTGCTGGTAGAAGTAATTTGCTAGTCTTTGATTCTATAGATAACTTTTCTATTTTATGTGCAGCAAAGTTCGTTTAAAGGTAGACTTTAGTTTATACAATTTTACTTATGTTAGGGTTTAGAATTCTTATTTATAGTGTAGGGTACAAGAGTTTAAAGTTTAGATTTCAAATTTCAGAATTTAGACAAATAGGCAAGATTGTGTTACATTTTTTTAATATAAGAACCAAATCTAGTTCAAAGAAGTAGTATGAGCTAGCTCACTATGGACTGCAAATAGGGATGATAATTTAATTCGAATTCGATTCGAAGAAAAAAATTCGGTCCAAATCCGAATCCGAAAAAAGTCTGAGTCCTAATAGGAGGCGGATCGGGTATGGATATAGGCAGGATCCGATCTGAATTCGAATCCGATTCAAGTCCATGTTCGATCTAAATTCGATCCGAGTCCAACCCATATCCGAGTTCAAATCAAAACATTTATGACTTTTAATTCCTTAAAACAAAATATCATGTATATATTTACATTAAAACAATAAGACAACTTAAATAAAATAAAAAAAGTTAAACTAAATACATTAAAAGAAACATAAAATATATATTTTTGAACGAGAACATAAATATATATTAGGTAAATTAGAATAATAGTAAAAAACTAACCCACGTATATATTCATATTAAAAGTGATAATAAAAATATAAATGTCTTAAAAGTGCAAGTTAAATAATAATAATTACTATGATTTATATCTATTAACTAAACTTAATATAGTGTAATATATCAATTTATACAATATGCATATATACATAAATATAAATAAATAAATAAATGTAAGATAAAATCATAGATAAACAAACAAGAAAATAAATACAATGGAGAAATAAATAAATGTAAATATCAATTAATTATAAAAAATTAAGGAAGTTAGTGAATGAAATAGTAAATGATGTGAGATTGCAAGATAAAATTATAATATATTAAGCTAAAATTATGAATTAAAATAGAAAATAAATTAATAGCATAAATAATAAACACAAAAATTTAAATGTAGTCAACAAACATGTGATAAAAATAATAAGTACATAATTAAATGACATAAATTAAAAACGCAAAAAATTAAAAACATAAAATTATGAATTGATATGCATTAAAATAAAAATATTAAAGGGCCAAAACGAAAATAACTCATATCGGGAACAATTCGTATTGATTTTAATCCATCGTGGAGGTGGTTTTTACCAAGTCTGAACCGCGTTAGCTTGATCTCTCACTCGATGCCGCGACTGCGAGGTACGAACCTCTGCTAACGCACATACCATTTCCCCACACAACCAAATACTGCTCTGCACCAACCTTTCCATTTCAGTCACTTCAGACGAATATATACATCTACTCCGACGAGTCCAAATCTTCTATATCAAAGATTGTGTTAATTTTAATTTTTACAGCATGTGTATTAAAAAATAACTCTTATTCTTTTTATCTTATCTGACGAGAAATATATAGGAAGTATAATATTGGCATTTGAAATCTAACATGAATTGAATAGGTTGAGTGGATTTGAATCAAACTTTATAGGAGAAACCAAAATAGTTTGAATTAAGTTTGGTTATGGTAGGAGTTTTGTTTTGGGTTTATGAGATAATAGGCCATAGGAATTAGGATCCATTTCTATGTGAGCATTCCTAATGTTTACAACTGGGTCGGGTGGGAATCCGCTTAGCCCATTACCCGCTTCTCCGAATGTAATCTATTGCCCCCAAAGGAAATCCAGGCCATTACATTATCTTGACGTTTTGTAAAAACTGATTTTTTTTTTTCTTCAAACAAATATTCTCATTTAACTGACGTTGAAACGAAACCTAACAAGCAGACACACGGAGTGTCATTCTCATGTTAAATAGATTTTGTGACTTCCCAGTTTTGTTGTACAAGATCCCTTGATTCAGACATTTATCAGATTAATTCATTTATTCGAAAGCATGATTCTAGTGACTAGTCGGTGCCACCGCCACCGGACCAACATTCAATGTGCGAGGAACATGAATGACGTAACCTAACAAAAATGTCGACACATGAAATGCAGTCTTCCAAACAATTCAATTAAAACTCGATAAAATTCGAATTCTAAAAAAAGTAAATTAAGTAAAACTCCCATTTACCACCGAAACCACGCGATTAGGAAAGGACCTAGCCTAGTTAAACAGTAGGATTAGGATGAAAACAATACCAAACCGGGAGGAGAAGCGTCGGTGGAGCTCTGCTTTCGTCGTGCCTGCCAACGTGGACGAGCGGTCTAGCACGTTCCTGCCGACACCTGTGGCTCCCACACCTTAAACCACTCTTATTAATCTTCCAACCATTCTCAATACAATTGTATTAAACTAATCAAAATTATAGGAGAAAAGAATGTTGACAAGTGACTTGAGGCCTATGCCCGATTAGCATGCATCATTATAAAACGACGCCGGTGGGTTCTACCATTCACCTACGTGTACGAAAAAACCCTCTAAATATCAACAAAAACAAAAACTATGCACGACTAGAACCTGATTAGCAATAATTGAGTGCAGCCTTCATTATTTTAAGAGGACCCACGTTGATTGCAATGTGCCGCCTGCTCCCACCGTAACTAAAATATTTGGTCAAAAGATTCCAACTTGTAATAAGGTAACATTCATTACAGCAGAGATTAAATGATGTTACCTGTAACCAGGGATGGATCGAAGTGGCTGGTAGAGGTGGTCGCCCTCTTAAAAAATTTAAAATTATTATACGAATTAAATTTTTAAAATTTTTTTATGTGTTTTCTTTTGAAAATTTATAAGTTCGCCCCCTAACCTAAAGTCTTACGTCCGTCCTTGCCTCTAACATCGGTTAAATCAAATCAAACCCTAATTTGTTTTCCAGTAAGAAGAATGAAGGGCTTACGAAAAGGTTGGAATTTTCTTGGGGGGCAAGAATACATTGTTAATCAAGTTACTGAGTGCTAATTATTGAATCGAAACACAATACAAATATGGGAAAACTTGACTACAATCGGATCCTCCCATTTAGCTAGATGGTGGATCAATAAAATATTGTAGTGGCACCTTCTCCAATAAATTTACAGACCAGACATAAAAGCATAATCTATTCCATACTCTGGCAGGATTTCGGAGTCAAGGACTAACTCCAAAGTCCAACCCCTCCCTCTCGGCTATTGGCAACCTTTGAAACTCCATCTTTGTCGCTCCAAGACAAGCAAAACAGATTAAAATATCAACGAAACGAGACAAAAAAAACCTTGACAAACAATAACATGCACTAGGTAGAAGAATCTAATTACAAAATGGATTGAATTAATTCAGTTCAATTAATATTTTTAAATAAAATTTAATTTAAACTGATTAACGGTTAAATAATATTTTTTAGTTATTTCAATTCGGTCGATGATGGAATTAATTGAATAAACACACTCAATAAAAATGATCCAAAGATCCGGCTAAAGCTAATTTCAATTAAAAACTTATATTAAATCCTTTGCCCGTTGTTCAATCCACTGCTTCTTTTTTTATTCCTTGGTTAAAATTGGGATTTACTAACAGGGTTATGCAAAAGAAAGAAAGAATAGAATGAGGGCCGTTAAAGTGAGGATGAGGGGTCCACTTTTACAAGTGGGTCCAATCCCAGCCATTAATTAGTTGGCAGAGATCAGCCATCTTATACTCCAAATCTCCCCACCTCACTCTACTTAAACACAGACACGACCCCATCTTCCCCAGATCCAACCCACCACTTGTCCTCCATTCCCAACCCACCGCATCTCCGCCACCATGCCACCAGCAACCACCGCCCTCTTCCCCTCTCTTGCCCTCTTCCTCCTCTTACTCTCCTCCACCTCAAATGCTCACAACATCACCCGCATCCTCGCCAAACACCCCGATTTCTCCAGCTTCAACCACTACCTCACCGTCACTCACTTGGCTGCCGAGATCAACCGTCGCGAAACCATAACTGTTCTCGCCCTCAACAATGCCGCCATGTCATCTCTCTTGTCTAAACAACTCCCCCTCTACACCCTCAAGAATGTCCTCTCTCTCCATGTCCTCGTCGACTACTTCGGTTCCAAGAAGCTTCACCAGATTACCAATGGAACAGCTTTGACATCCACCATGTTCCAGGCTACCGGTGCTGCTCCTGGTTCCTCAGGCTACATCAACATTACAGATCTCAAAGGCGGAAAAGTAGGCTTTGGGGCCGAAAACAATGACGGAAAACTCGACGCTGTTTACGTTAAAGCCGTCGCAGAGCTTCCTTACAACATCTCTGTCTTACAAATCAGTCAGGTGTCTATATATACACACACTATATATAGTTTTCTCAATTCTTATGTTGATGATTAGCTAAATCTTTTATTTTTGATTCAGCCTTTGAATTCTGCCGAAGCTGAAGCACCAACCGCAGCGCCAAGCCAGCTTAATCTGACGGCGATAATGTCGAAGCAAGGATGCAAAGCGTTTGCTGATTTGTTGATATCTTCGGGAGCCGATGCGACATTCAACCAAAACATCGACGGAGGTTTAACGGTGTTTTGCCCGACCGACCCTGTTATCAAGGATTTCATGCCCAAATACAAGAACCTGACAGCATCCAAGAAAGTGTCCCTGCTGTTGTACCACGGCATTCCCGTGTACCAGTCCATGCAGATGCTGAAAACCAACAATGGGATTATGAACACACTGGCGACGGACGGTGCGAACAAGTACGATTTCACCATTCAAAACGACGGCGAGGTGGTGACATTGGAGACTAAAGTTATAACTGCAAAGATTACAGGGACTTTGAAGGATGAGGAACCATTGATTGTTTACAAAATTAACAAGGTATTGATGCCTAGGGAGTTGTTCAAGCCAGTGGAAGCACCGGCTGAGTCACCAAAGCCATCGAAATCTAAGCACAAGGTAGCGGCCGATGCCCCGGAATCCGATGCACCGGCGGAGAGTGATCCGGCTGACGACCAGACGGCAGATAATGAAAATGGGGTAGCGGGATTGGACGGTAGGGGATTGATGATGGTGTTGGTGAGCTTGTGCATTGGGGTATTATTGATATGAATATACTGAAATAGAAATATTTATCAGGTTGATAGAAAATGAGGCCCTTATTTGAAATTTTCTTTTGTTATCTTTTTCATTTGTTTGGTGGTTTGTGAGCTGAAGAGCAATAAGTGATTGAGTTGAGTTGAGTCCCACTTGCATGGGTCCGTTTTCTTTATTCTTTTACTTTTTTTGTTTCCCGATTGTCATTAATTTGCCTGTATGTATAGAATAGATTATAATTTATAATGCATTTTGTTTGAGCTGTAAATGCAATATTCTCTCCTCTCTTATTTTAAAATATCTCATATAATTATGATTTAGATCTACAAACCAAACATGGAAGTTGCTATGCTGGAATTTCGTTTTGCCCATGTTCTAGTAACATGCTATATGACGGCACTGCAAGTTGCTGAATTAAACACATAACTCCTAAAAAATAATACAGAATGTGTACTAAAATCTTAGTTCAGTTTACATTGTTGTTGCTGCAATATATAGAAGGATGTGCGTTCGAGCATGCAAAAGCGCACACTATCTTCTGATATATGGGTGGGGACTAATACTTCATGAGGCTTCGGTCGTCGAGTTTGGTTTCTATTGGATCAGTTTGTGCATGAAACAATTACTCATTATCAATGACCTTGTCATTGCTGCTTACGGCTTGTTCAGATCTCTGCTGTTGAAGTACAAGTAGCTAGTTTTCCCAGAAGATGTGGTTCTCGGAATCGGTGAAAATCCGGCGTAGTCCGTCTCCAACTTCGTTAAGCATACATTGGCAACACTGCTAAAGGAATCATGTTTCTGGACAAAAGGTTGGGCCGCATACTCGTTGAATGGCATCCACTGGGGGAAAAAGAAAGATAAAACAAAAGGAAAGATGTCAATATTTGTTTGTTAAAAAATAATCAGAGAAGGCTAAAATCTTCCACTGTTGACCGGAATATACATACCTTGGCTGCTTCAATCTCTGTATCTTGCTTCTGGATGTCGAAGGTGAGTGGACGCAACATGCAAACGAAAAACAAATCCGATTTCGTAAAGAACGACCTGTGGCTTTGCCTGCAACGGAGGGAAGATCAATATGTAAATCACCTGAAGAACTACCTATATAGTTCATTCTAGCATACAACTTTCTGAAACACAATTAGTGGAGTCAATGAATATAAAGGGAAGGCCATATACCTAAATGCTAGAATTTCCACGAACTCGGTGTCGATCTAAAGGAAAATTAAACAACACCAGAGTCAGATTCATGGTAGCAAGAGAGAAGCTTGAGAATTATTCATTTTTCTGACTTACCCCTGTCTCTTCTTTAACTTCCCTGATTGCTGCTATGCAAATATTCTCACCCTGTTGACTGAATTTCAGTTCGAGCCAAAACGGTGAAAAAGTAAACAACACCATGTTCCTAGTTAACTCACCTCATTAACAACTCCGGTAGGGAATTTCCACACACCTTTGCCTTTGAACGTGCCATTATTCTCCTGCACCACCAGCACCTAAGACATAGAACATAATCAATTGGAAAAGTCAGAATGCTTAGCAGATTCAAATGCTAGCTAGTAAAAGAATTGAAGAAAGGGTTACCTCTCTTCTTTTATTGACGACAAAAGCACCAATCCCGACACGGTGTGAAGCATTCTCAGGAATCGTATCGGTCGAATCACTGATCCAATTCACAAGCATTAGATAATCTGGTTCTGCATGGTGGTACCTAAACCCTTCCTGTGTAATTAACCAACCCGAAACATGGAATTACACACCGTTGATGCATTAATGAGCACAAGTCTTAATAAAACGATCGGTATTTCAATGCATTTACCTTAACCGAGGGTTCAACCAGATTAACCAGTTGAATAGGCAATTTAATCCAAACAGCCCTCTTCCTCTGCAGAAAGGTTTGGGATTAGCCGATTTAAAACCACTTGAATTCTGCAGCAAAGCTATTAAGAAGAAACGCGAGATAGATGAGATTTCTGACCTGTTGCTTCCATTGTAATATTGAAGCTCTAAGTGAAAAGGCGAATGCCTCAGATTCACAAGGTTCCTCCATGTTTATAATGATCCCACCATATGAATCCTCGACCCCATCAAGTAATTCAACCTGTTGAACTCCATTTTCAGACATCATCTGGTTTTCAATTGCAAATGCACTTGTAGAAGTTGACATGTTTCTGACAGAGGAGCTTAACTAGTTGCTGTTATATTAAGTTTCGATACCGATAGTTATAAGAAAAAATCTTGAATAAAAACAGTTAGATACCTTAAGAGAGACCAAACCAAGAAACAGGGTGAAAAGTTGGAGACAGAATCTATGGGAATTAAAAGACAACACTAAACAGGAAACTGTCGAATATGACTTTCTTGAAAGGAAGCAATAAGGATAAAGTGGCCTCAGACTCGGCGTGTAAATTAGCAAACTTTGTAGAGAGGAAATGAAATGATTCGCAGAACTACGTATATTTATAGAATTACAGTGTTCCCAGCTTTGTTGTATTTGGTTACGAAATTGGGGTTTTCTCAAGCAGGAAATCACCATGCAATAAAGAAAAAGAACAATGAAGTTGACGCGGATCGATCAAAATAATGGATATGTAAGGGAGGAAAAGGTTGAGAAAGATAGCAGAACGTTCAAAGAAAGAGCCCCAATGACATTTCCCCCTCAAACTTCTTATATATTATATTTTAGCCTCGAACTCATACTAAATAATCAATTTAGCTCATTTGTGAAAAACGTACCTAATTGGACCGTCGAATTCACGAACAGCATCAATTTAACCCTTTAATCGATGTTGTTCGTTATCGTGTTGACATAATCATTAATAGTATAACCGACGATCATGATGTTGTATTCTACGGTAGACGATGACATGATAAAAGAAAATCATTATTTTTTTTTAAAATTTCGAGTGCTTAATTGGTTTTAAAAAAAGTCCAAGGTATATTTAATATATATGGAAAAACTAAGAATTCAAGAAATTATAAATTTAAAGGGCTAAATTTAATATTTTATCAGTCTAATAACTATGACGTTAGTCAAAGGGTTAAACTGATGTAATTTGTAAATTTGAAAGCTAAATTTGACACGTTTTTCGTAGAGGACTAAATTAATTATTTGATGCGAGTTTAATGTCGAAAATGCCATAAACTGATATCAACTTAACATATATATATATATATATATGTTTTTTTTTTTGTCAAATGATTTAATTTAACCAGAATTTTTTTTTTGAAATTTCGAGCATCAAAAGACATTATTGGTCCAAAAAAATGATATATGATGAAATCCATACATTGAAAGCGTGTTCCCCGCAGTCTTTTCAATTTATTTTTTTCCTTCAAGAATTTAAGCAGAAATTGTTTTCGATAGAAGTTAAACACAATTGGTATCAAGTTTCGTAGGAAAGCAAGATTGCATGACTAGTACGCCAAGTAAATTCCTTCAGACATTTACAACTTTTGTACAATATTCTATCATCTTTGAATTTCAAGTTTTTCTATTAATTTTTTGAAGAACACATAAATCTTATTGGAAATTTTATTTGTATCCGAAATTAAATAGAAATTCTGTTTCGGATAGTGAAATGAAGAGAAAATGCCCTTAAAATAGTCTAAAACACAAATTAAATATGCAACGCAAACAATTGAAAAATATTATATTCAATACACTCGGTCGGCGTAAATAAATTTTCTCATAAGTATCTTAATTTTAAGATTAGAATTCAAGATTTAGGGTTTATGTTTCATAAATACTTTTGGGTGCCCTCTTTAGCTAATTTTTCGTACGGTTACCGGAAGTTTCGGTACGACATTTTGATGAACCATTCCTGTCCCGTTTAGACTGGTAACCGCTTAAATGGTTAATCGGTTTATTCGGTACGGTTACTCGGTTAACCATGAACCATTTTATATATTTATTACTACTAAATTTAATAGTTTTAGAAAAATCAACCAAATAAAGTCTTCAAAGTTTAAAACAATTAAAAGTTTAGAAAAATCATATTAATTACACAAATATTAGTAGTAATCAATAATTTATATTAATTACACAATTATTTGTATAATAAATAATATGAGATCATTATAATTTAATATTATTATAGTTTTTTTAAAAGATTTTTTTTGTTAAAATCCCATATGCCATTTGAGTTAACCGAAATCGAGACAAGAATATCGGAAGAAGAGAAAGTACTCTAAATATATTTTATTTCACGATCACAATAACATGAACACGAGCTCAACAAAGTTGTTCAAGAGAAAATGTAAATAAAACAAAGACATGACAACATGAACCATAAAAGGAGTTGCAAGATCAAATCAATGCTCCAAGACACAAACTGTATGCAACCACACTGAAAAATCAAACAAAAATAAAAGGATGCAACACATATCCCACTCAATACTGGAATAGATGCACGTTCGAAAAGACATACAATACATGTTTGATTATTACTAATAATTTAATATCATTATAAAATATAGTTTAAGTATGATAATTACACATATATTAGTAATAATCAATATTTTAATATTAATATAAAAATAATATTAAAATTTCTTATCAGTTTTTTCGGTTAACCGTTTAGCGAAAAATTGTAACCGTTCACGTCCCGTTTAACCACTAATTTTATCAGTATGGTTACTGTACCTTTTTAACTAATTTTTACCGGTACGGTTGCCTACCATTTAGTCCGGTTTTTTTAGTTTTTCGGTACGGTACATTAATTCGGTTTTTTATGAATACCCCTAATAGATATGCAACATAAACATGAAACATGTGGCATCATTTTAATCTAATAAAATGCATCAAAATTAAATACAACTTAACAATAGTATTAAACACAAAGCAACTTAATGAAATGTCCCAAAATTACTTAAATAAAAATGTGTGATAATTAAACTAAAAAAAAATGAGCCTTTAAACCACATGCAACAAAGAGCATGGCTTGTAAAATTCCTTGAGTCCAATATCTTCAAGACCAACGCCCTGGTGAAGCCCAACATCCCAAACTTGCATGACTAGTCCCGTTAAGGTATTTTTGGATTTCTTAGGTCGTGTCCAAGTAATTGGACCTTGAAAAAGTACGACGTGGTCACTCTTAAGTGGCGTCACGATGCCGGCATCACTACTTCAGTACATTACATGTTTTGAATGAAATAAACATGGAAAAACTTTATTCTCAGCCTGCATTATTATTTCCAATTAGATCATGGCCACTCATTCATCACCACACCAAAACGGAACAATCAATAGTTGGATGGTACAAATCTCCCTACATCCTTAGACTTAACCAAAAAAATATGTTTAATTCACTTTCAAGTAAATTCTTTTTAAGTTTAAATCTTAATTCAGCCGTCTATTTTTCCCTACATTCACATGGTTATCAATAAATTAATATATTGAGAGTGTAAAATAATTAGTATATTGAGATTCATTAATTGGTTGAGTGGTCGAGAATACTCATATTGTCCTGATTTGTATGGGTTCGAATCTCGACATTTGACTTGAAATATAATTATATCTCTGCTTAATAAAAAGTTTAATATATTAAAAGTATAAAATATAAATCACGTTCCTAATCATGCCCCCTTCTATGTCCTAGACTAAAAATCACTTAAAGTGGGATGTGCAAAAATATGTATATATAAGCTAATGCAAACCAATTATGGACTGCACTTCCTTTCCTTAACAGTTCTTTATTTATGTATTGTCATGGAAATCTACTACTCCATGTCTATGGCTCCTTTTACCTCTATGCAAAGCTTTCCCACCTTACTTTTTTTCGTCACTTTTGCCTGCTTTTGTTACCTCTTCAAATCCCAGTGGCCAGCCAAGCGACCTTTGCTTCCGCCGGGCCCTAAACCTTGGCCTGTTGTCGGAAACCTCCCCGAATTCATCAAATACAAGAATGAAACGTCGGTGTCGCATTGGATACACGGTTTCATGAAAGAAACGAACACCGAAATTGCTTGTATTCGTCTAGGAAACGTTCATGTGATTCCTGTCACTTGTCCTGAACTTAGTCGCGAGTTCTTGAAAAAACATGATGCTATTTTTGCTTCAAGACCACTTACCATGGCCACTGATGTCCTATCAAAAGGGTACTTAACCACCGTTGTTTCACCCTTTGGAGATCAATGGAAGAAAATGAGGAAAGTTATGGTTAATGAGCTGCTGTCAAAGACAAGACATCGATGGCTTCACGAGAAAAGAGTTGAAGAAGCTGATAACCTCGTGCGTTACGTGCATAACCAATGCAAAGACTCTGATGAAGGCGGCCTTGTCAACTTAAGACTGGCTGCCCGACACTATTGCGGCAATGTGATGAGGAAATTGGTGTTCAACCGGAGATATTTCGGACAAGGCAAAGCAGATGGTGGACCTGGATTCGAGGAAGAAGAATATGTCGACGCTATTTTCACTTTTCTTGTTCATATTTATTCCTTTTGCATATCCGACTACTTACCATTTTTGAGAGGCCTCGACCTTGATGGGCATGAGAAAATTGTGGAGGAGGCAACTAGGGTTATGGAGAAGTATCAAGATCCCATAATTGAAGATAGGATTCCACAATGGAGAGATGGCAAGACAGATGAACCGCAAGACTTACTTGATGTTTTGGTTTCTTTGACTAACCACAACGGTGCCTCACTACTGTCGACGAACGAGATCAAAGCTCAAATTAGCGTATGCCTAATTGCCTATCCTCGTCTCTAATTGTTTTGAACAAAATGTAATGCAACACAAATACATGCACCAACATTTTGAAATTTTCAGGAGATTATGCTTGCAGCACTGGATAATCCATCAAATGCCTTGGAATGGGCAGTTGCGGAGATGTTGAATAAACCAGAGACGCTACAAAAGGCCATAGATGAATTAGATAATGTTGTTGGAAGAGATAGGTTAGTACAAGAATCCGATTTCCCGCAACTGAACTACGTTAAGGCATGCGCACGAGAAGCATTTAGACTCCATCCCATCGCACCATTCAACCTTCCTCATGTGTCGGAGACCGATACAACAGTGGCCGGTTACTTCATACCTAAGGGTAGCCATGTGATCCTTAGTCGAATAGGTCTGGGTCGGAATTCTAAAGTTTGGGAGGAGCCAAGCAAGTTCAAGCCAGAACGTCACCTCCAGGGCGAGGAAGTGGTGGTTGCAGAGCCAAATTTAATGTTATTATCATTCAGTAGAGGAAAGAGGGGGTGCCCGGCGGCGGTGCTTGGAAGTTCAATGACTACCATGCTGTTTGCAAGGCTTTTGCAAGGTTTCGATTGGAGCATCCCAGGTAACCAGGGTGCCATTGATCTTAGTCAAACAAAGGGAGAATCGTTTTTGGCTAAACCGTTGCTTGCTATTGCAAAGCCACGGTTGCCATCCAATGTCTACTCTTTTTAAGGTAAATAAAAGATAGAGAGAAATGCATTGATAAACTAATGGTAGAAGACTAGAAGGATTAAAAGAAGCATTAATATCACCTAAATATATTCATTAAATGTTTGTTTAGATTAAGGACCAAATATGCTGGTTTGTATCTTTCACTCGTTTCTTCCAATATAAGTTTAAAGAAGCTTTAACGACTAACGAGGCTTAGGAATAAGATTATCATTAATAAAAATTTGTATTTGCTTAGCAAATTAAGGGGCAAAAGTATTCTCAATATTTTGATAACTCTAAAATATTTTATTACTATTAAATATAAAACATACTTTAAAATAAAAATAAAAATAAAATATATTTTATTATTGTCAAATAAAAAATAATTTAAAATAAAACCCTAAACACTCAAATCACTAAGCCACTTTTAGCCTCACCAGAATCATCCACGCACTCGCCGGCGTCAGTGTCGGCATCACCCCACCCATTCATCGGTGTCACTTTCGTGGGCGTCACCCAATTATTTGCCGGTGCTACCCTTACCGGTGAGTTAGTACGAAAATGGATATTTTAAAAAACGATAAAACGAAAAACACAAATTGAAAGGTTGCAGCTTCACTCACTTCATCACGTTCAAGTTGTGAGGCATATCCCCAGTTTCTTTCTTGTCCGACATTTTACCTTCATTAACAGAAACAATAAACAAGCAGTATTAAGGAGGAAAATTTTGTATCAAGTATCGAACAACTTGGGTATACAATGAACTCAAAGATTTTGATGCAGTATAAAGAATGGATTTAATGGGTGAACAACAGTATAGCAAAATCAGCTTCTGTCTACATAAAAAACGAATAATGAAAAAAGAAACAGATAAGGCTACCATCAGAAGAAGAATCGGGGAGATATTTTGAGAGTCGATATTTCTGGATGAATAAAAAAAGTGGAGTCGACAAAAGTCAGAGGCTTACTCAAAAAAATTAAAACCAGAGACAATAAAGGGGAATGTTGAAACTGGTTTAGGGTGGCGCCGTCTAATGGTTGAGTGACACCCATAAATAAGTGGGTGACGATGACACTGACGTCCACGAGTGGATGGATGATTTTGATGAATGTCAAAATGGTTGAAAGTGGTTTATTTTAAATTACTTTTTTATTTAATAATAAAATATATTTTACTTTTATTTTATTTTTAGTTTTTATATTTAATAATAATAAAATATGTTAAGTCATACCAAAATATTAATAAAATAATCAAGAGTGATCAAAATAGGTCAAAAAGTAAATTTTAGTAGGTAAATTGATCATTTTGAAAATTCAGTGACCAAAATAGGTCACGGAGTAAAGTTCGGTGATGAATTAGCTATTTTACCCGAAATTATATTATAAGTCCACCTTACCATATCATCCATAGTCTCAACTAATAAAAACAATTTATTTCATTAATTTTTTCTCTGTCATCTTTTTACCGAGCGAATTGTCACTTGGTAAAAAATATTTTTTAATTTAATTTAAAATAAATATGAATGAATATTCACTTAGTAAAAAGATGACATAAAAATTAATGAAATTTGTGATTTTTACTAGTTAGACCATAAATGACGTTGTGGAGGGCCATGACCATGATATAGTTTCTCTAAATTTCTAGAAACTAGTTTTTTATGTCAATTAATCTACAACTTGGCATTTATTTACCAATTTACTTATCAATATGGGTGTTCAATCGGTCGGTTCAATTAACCGATCGAACCAAATTGTCAAAAATCTCTTAATCGAATTTTTTCCTATTAACCGTTAATCGAACTGATTTTTTTTTAAATTTTTAAACGAACTGAAAAAGTTTGATTAATTCGATCGGTTTTCAAATTAACCAAAATTTGTTTGGGTAAATTACACAAATGGTCATTAAACTATGTTAAAACGATCTTTTTAGCCACTAAACTTTCAGAAGTTATAATGCAACCATTAAACTTATCAAACTATTACAAAATGGTCATTAATTCATTGCACGTTATAAATTATTGATAAATATTGAAAATTTTAATGATCATTTTTTAATAATTCAATAAATTTAATGATTGTTTTGTGCTAATTTGGTAAAGTTTAATGACCATTTTATAATATATCACAAAAAAATAATGATTATTTTATAATTTTTAAAAGTTCAGTGACCAAAAATAAATATATGTAATATGTAATATATAAAAATTTTGGTTAACCCGGTTAATTAATCGATTTCGAACCAAATTAACCGATAATTGAAGTTTAAAAAACTATTAACTGTTAACCGATCGAATCTAAAATTAAGCGACTGATTAACCGAAAAAAATTCGGTTTGTCAGTCAATTCGTTTTTAGCCAAAACTGTTAAATTTTTTGTAAACTAGGGCTTTTTGTTAGGTCCCTTTACTATCAAAAAAATTATAAAGTAGTCATTCGATTTTAAAATAATAAATTGGTCATTTTTCATTGAAAATTAATAAAAAATGAGGTGACAGTACTACTATTGACATAATAAAAAAAAAGGCAAAATGACAAAAGATGCTCCCAACGTTTGCATGTTTTGTCATTTAGCCCCCTATTCTTTTTTTTGGTCCAAATATGCCCCCAATGTTTGTCTGTTTTGTCATTTGGCCCCCTATTCTTTCTTTTTGTCCAAATATGCCCCCAACGTTTCATTCGTAGTCAAAATATGCCCTCAACGTTTCAATTTGGTCCAAATATACCCCCGTTAGATGGAAACTGTCAGTCAACTGACGTTCAACAACTGATGCTGACTGGACTTGCCACGTATTAAGATCTGCTGATGCCACGTTAAAATTTTTTTATAAGCCGTTGATCGTCAGTTGATTGACAGTTTATATCCAACAGGGGCATATTTGGACTATGAATGAAACGTTGGGGGCATATTTGGACCCAAAAAAAGAATAGGGGGCCAAATGACAAAACAAGCAAATGTTGGGGGTATATTTGGACCAAAAAAAAGAATAGGGGGCCAAATGACAAAACAAGCAAATGTTGGGGGTATATTTGGACCAAAAAAAAGAATAGGGGGCCAAATAACAAAACATGCAAACGTTGGGTGCATCTTTTGTCATTTTGCCTAAAAAAATTAGCTCTCATCTTTTACAAATTGTTTTAGTTTGGCTCTGATTCTAGAAAATAATCATAGATAATAAGGAAACGACATATATTTATTTTAAAACTTGATGGGTAATTTTTCCTCCGCAAAACTTGATGGGTTAATTATATTATAGGTCATAATAGTTTTAAAACTATCGCAATTAAGTCCTTGTTCTTCTCAAATTTTTATGATTTAATAAAACTAAATCTGAATTCCTCTTTTTGGGTTTAATTATTTTTTAAGACCTTTCAATTTTAAAATTTAGAAAATCAAACATACTCTCCTGAATTTTATGATTTAATTATTTTTAAGACCCTATTTATTTTAAATTTAACTGGTCTGCTTCTATCATAGTTTAATTCTGACTCCGTCACTGACTATAGATATTTAAATAGTATACTAATCTAATCCTCTTATAACTAGGGGTGGGAATTGTCGGGTACCCGGGATTCGGGTACCCGGAAAACCGGGTACTCGGTTCATCCGGGTACCTCATTAAACGGCCCGTGTCCCGGCCCATTATATTCGGGTACCCGGGTAATCGGGTACCTGGTACCCGGTTCATATTTTTTTATTATTTTATTATTTTAAAATTAAAAAAATCATATGTTAAACACAAAAATATTTAAAAAAATTAAACTTAAAACTTAAAAGAATATAATACAAACATAGAAAAAATGTAGGGATTTAAACTTAATTTTAGAGTGAAAATATTAAGAAACATAAAATAAAAATATAATTTTAAATATAAAAAATATATTAAATGTTATCGGGTCGGGTACCCGGTAAGGGAAAACTCTCGGCCCGTGTCCCGGCCCGTGTCCCGTGAAATTTGCCGGGTCGGATACCCGGCCCAGTCGGGTAATTTTTTTCGGAAATTACCCGGTATTTTTGTTTCGGGTCGTCGGGTCAATCGGGTCGGGTCAATGGGGTCGGGTATTTTCTCCCACCCCTACTTATAACCTGTTAGAATCTAAGCATTAATCCAAGAATAAATAATAAGATAAAATAATATTATTTAAACGAACAGTAAACAATTAAGAACAATACAACAATATATAAATCAAACCGATTTGGAACCAAAAGAAACGTGTTGAGGCCTGTACGAACGCAGTTTCCTTAAGACAGATTTTCGGCCACTCCTATGGTGCTCGAGTTCATTGGTCGTCTGTCTCCCAGGATACAACAATATAAGATCAACCACAGTTGCACTACTGTGGAGATCACGAACTGACCCTTGCCTTCGCCTATCACCGAAAACCACTTATAAAATCCACAGAGTAAAACAATGAAAATTTTCTGTGGTTTTTGAGTTGTGTAAAACTTATAAGGTTTACTCCCTATTTATAGGAGTGTCATGAGGGTATAAGTGGAAATTTTGACCTAATGGAACATTCAATATTGAGAATCAATTGATTCTCCTATAAAGCAATTTCCAAAATTATTATCTGAATTAAAGGTAAATTCTAATATTTACCCTTTTAATTTCAAGATAAAATTTGGCAAATTTATGCTTTTATTTGAGGAAAATTCATTTTAAATTTGGGTCAAAATATCTGCAAGCCCACAAAAGACCAGACCGGTTCAGACATTTGCGTTACCCACGTCGTGCATGTCTGCACATTTATGAACCAACAATTGGTTCCACATTTTCTCAACAACATTTGAATCAATTTCTTATTCAAAGCTCCAAAATTATCAAAATTTTCCAACAATCCCCCACATGAATGAAATTGATTTAATCAAAAACATTTTGACTCGATGTGGTGATAGATTATACGATCGATAGCTGCATAGGATAGGTAGGTGTCCACCCTTGAACATTCCCTTGTGAAAGTATATTTACTTTACTAGCTGACCAGTAGACGTAATTTTCTTGAACTGTTCTGCCGTTTATGTAAACGATGATATACTTCACACAACTACCTCTCTGACAAGAGTATTAGTTCTCATGGGTATGTCCATATGGCCATGGACATCGCCTGGTTCTGCAAGAGTTTGAAAGAACAATGCCCAATAGTCTCATTGAAGCGGCCCCACTTCACTCTCACATAGGTGACTTATGTTGCTTGACTCACAAAATCACACAATGATCATTAAAAGCATTGCTTAGCCTAAACCACTTTGATCACCGTTTACATCATAGGAATGGACTTGGGGATAAGAGCCCCTACAGTGACCGCACAGGTCTATGCAATTAGGTTGTCCCTTTGAACCTAGATCTTGGGATCTCCAGTCAACTAGGTAGGGTTTTCCTTCACATAGCACCTTAAATTTACATGGGCTTTAGTCTCATTCCTTTCGATGTTCTCTCAACTTGATCTCAATTTAACCATTTGGTTAATGGATTCGCAACGTTATTCTTTGATTTCAAAAACTCAATAGAGATAAGTTCATTTGAGATCAGTTGTCTAACGGTATTATGTCGACAACGCATATGTCTCGACTTACCATTATACACAAAGCTCTATGTCCTACCTATTGTGGGCATTGGCTTTGGTCGTTCAGAAATATCCTTCAAGAAATTTCTAAATCCATTCGACTTCTTTTCTAGACTTGTTTAGAACTTCAAAATCAGATTCTATTATGGATTTGATTTTAACCATTTTTCTTGAGGATTTCCATGACACGATTCCTCTTTCCAAAGTGAAGACATGTCCACTTATGCCTTTGATATCTTGAATGTTAGATATCCAATCGTATCGGAGTATCCTTCTAAATAGAAGAATCTCTGGAATATTGCAATTCATAATCTCGAGTATATCTAAGATATCTCAATGCCCTCACAATTGCTTTCCAGTGATTTTCACTTGAATTTCTTGTGAATCTACTTGAACTGCTCACAGTAGAAACAATATCTGGTCTATTGAATCTACTTGGTCAACACTTTGGTCTTTGTTCTTGAACAAAAGTTGGCATGTATTTATTGGAGTTTTGGGTATGCTGGAAACATCCTTGCCAAACTTCTCTTGCCCGCGTAGTGTGACTATGTCAATATGAGACCTTTAAGTGATCGTTTGATTTGGATGCCCAAACTCAAATATGTTAATCTCATATTTTTCATGTCAATCTTGAATTTGACAAGTCTTTGGTACGTTTACCATTTTATTGTTGCTTCCAACAATGAATATGTTATTAACATACAAACACAGAATAATATATCCAATGTTAGTAGTTTTGACATATACACATTTGTCACACTCATTTATCTTGAAGTCGTTTGTCATCATGACATTATCGAACTTCTCATGTCTTTACTTTGGAGCTTGTTTAAGTCTATACAAGGACTTCACCAACCTACATATTTTTCTCTCTTGACTTGAAACTACATAACCCTCAGGTTGTTCCATGTATATTTCTTCATCAAGATCTTCATTTAGAAAAGCTCTTTTAACATCTATTCGATGTACGTCTAGATTTCGCAAAGCGACAATTATAAGTATCATACTTATGGAGGTTATCCTTGATACATGAGATTATGTATCGAAATAGTCAAGACATTTGGTAACCTTTTATTACCAATCTGGCCTTATATTTATCAATTGTTCCATCTACTTTCATTTTCCGTTTGAAATTCATTCAAAACTTAGTGGTTTAATTCACGGAGAAAGATCCACTAATTCCCCGCGTATAATTTTGCATGATGGAATCAATTATTCTCTTAATGGCATCCTTTTATAAGGTGCCTTCAGATGAATATATAACATCATTATACGTTTGAGATTTAACCTCTAGCATAAAGTTTAGAAAAATGATCCAAAGAATTTTTCTACCCTTGCTCATTTACTTCTTTGCGGCTCTATTTCAAGCTCAAACCCTTGTTGATCATTTGAGTCATCTTTATCGATAATCTTCGAAGTTCGTTTCATTGAACTTTGACCAACTTCCCTATCTTTACAAGGGAATATATCTTCCATTATCGTATGCTTGTGAATCTCAAGGTTCTTCGATTCATACACAAGAAATCGATGTACATTGATATGTTCTATATAGCTAATAAAAATACAATCCATAATTTTTAGGGATCTATTCTCAGTTGCTTTAGTAATGGGTCATTACTTTTACAAACACCCCCACATTTTTAAATAGTTGTAGGAAGGTTTAATTACCTTTCATAACTTATATGGTGTCTAGTCTCTTTAATTACGGGGAATCTTGTTTAAAAGGAAATTAGCTTATAGAACAGCTTCCCCCACATGTTAGGCACATTATAGTACCAACATTACTTATATAGAGCTTCTCCTCATCCTAAACTTTTAATTAAGTTTGGGATTCAACATCACGCTCATAGAGAACAATTTCCACTATAGCTTCATCTTTACATTGTGCTATCATCAATGAAGGTAATAAACATATTCATTCAACCAATATGTTGTCATATCAATTGTTATGGCAATAACATTACCATCGTTTGAAAGTTTATAATCCGAAGACTTGTTCCTCATCTTATGGCAATTGAAGCATCTATGAAATTTTGCTTCTTGAACACACCATCTAATTTACAGTTTGAAGTCGTTTTTGACTTCTACTACGTTTGCCATGATAATATTTATCTTAGCAATATTTACCTTAGTAACATTTGAAGGTGGTAACAATATTTACCTTATCCTCTCTAATAATAGGAGGATCATCCTTCAGATATTTAACTAGGTTTATCATGGTCAATTATGCAACATCTTTTGTTGCCATGTATGAAATTTTTTTCTAATAAATTTCACTGATTTTTCCATTGTGTCACGTAGACACAATCCAGAACCAAAAATTATGAATCTGTTAAACGTTAGGAATTTAGTCAAAGACTAAAACCAGAAACAGAAACATAATTTCTAACTTTTGTTAGACGACGGAGATTTAGTAAACTAAATCTCAAACAAAAGTTCACACGGTATTAATAGAAAGAGCAATAATAAACAATGCACCAGGTAGGTAACTTATGAAAGAGAGGTGGTGCACTAGGCACACTTAAATACCAAGTCTCTCAAAGAACTAATCCTAGACATGCATTTTTAAATTTTCTTTCAATCACCGTTTATGGATTTTATTCTTGAAATCATTTCAAGCATGGATGATTAATCGGAATCACTACTTTTGATTCACAACAATTTGAAATCTTCCAGTTATGGTTCAACGACCCTCTCGATTCTTTAGCCATTTTTAAACATTGTGCACTTCATAGCATGCATCAGAATAAGCTTTAAGAATTTAATTTTAACATAGAGAATCAAGTTCTTCTATGCTTTGATTCGAGACCTCAGTCAGAATCAGCGCTCTAAATTTAGTAACCAATGTTACTTTCTAAAATAAATTCACCAATTTATTTCCAAAATAAAATCATATTTGATAATAAATTTGACTTTTTTTTTCAAAATAAATTCACCAATTTATTTCAAGGTTGAATCATTCTAGATTCTCACGAAATTAAATCCAACGATTTATTTCCCTTAACAAGTTAGAATCAACACATGATTCTAGTACAGAAAATAAATATAATAATTTATTTCCTTTTACACAAATTTAATCATATTTGATTCTTACAGAAATAAATTCGATGATTAATTTTTATTAACAAGTTAGAATCAACACATGATTCTAGCATAGAAATAAATTTAATGATTTATTTCCTTTTACAAAAATTGAATCATACTTGATTCTTACGGAAATAAATTCAATGATTTATTTTCCTTGCAACGTTAGAATCATACAAGATTCTCTTGAAAATAAATTCAATGATTTATTTCCTTTTCCAAAATTAGAATCAACACAAGATTCTAACGAAGAAATAAATTCAGTGATTTATTTCTCATATATCTTTTGTTAAATATTGGGATTAGTTGCACTAAAACTCAAACCAAAGATATCAAGGCAATAAAATCAAAGGAAGTGATCCTTTAATTTTTTATTCTTGTTTTAGAAAGATCACGTAAATCCGTTAAAACGGCAGAAATTAATTTCTGAAACGAATTATTTACGAGATCTTTGTTTCCAAAACAAATCAAGATTTCGTCAGAATATCCTGTTCGTCTCTATAAAATTTCTCAAAAGAAATTATTAGTACAAAAATAAATAATTCACAGTATTACCATAAATGACATAAGATATCCTTTATTCATGCCATATTTACTATTTAATATAAAAGCCAAAATTGTAAGGTAATAAAATGATAAATAATACCTTGATTTAAGGCGTTAACATCACCATAAAAATATCTTAATGATATTTTGACCAAACCTTATTAAGGAATGTTAAAAATTACCTTAATACCACAATAAAAGTACCATGAATATTATCATAAAGATGTAAAAAATATATATAAGGATTACCTTTATTAGGTAATAAAACCATAATAATATTTGCAACATAATAATGATTTTAATATTACCATAAAATATGCACACATGATTAATAAGGTAATATACCATATATTTAAAGATTTAAAATTACCTTATACCAAAACATCTTTCCAATAAAACATGCACAATGAGTTGTCCGTCATTGTACCACATGATTAGAGTTAGCAGTAGCTCAATCTTCTCACCTCATTAAAGCAAATTTGGTCATGCTTTTAAGCATGATGTTCGTCTTGGATTCAAACTTTAGAAGAATCTGTCTTAAGATTGTTAGAATATAAGCGTTAATCCAAGAATAAATAATAATATAAAATAATATTATTTAAACAAACAGTAAACAATTAAGAACAATACAACACTATATAAATCAAACCGATTTGGAACCAAAAGAAACGTGTTGAGGCCTGCACGAACGCAGTTTCCTTAAGACAGATTTTCAGCCACTTCTATGGTGCTCGAGTTCATTGGTCGTCTGTCTCCCAGGATACAACAATATAAGATCAACCACAGTTGCACTATTGTGGAGATCGCGAACTGACCCTTGCCTTCGCCTATCACCGAAAACCACTTATAAAATCCACAGAGTAAAACAATGAAAATTTTCTGTGGTTTTTGAGTTGTGTAAAACTTATAAGGTTTACTCCCTATTTATAGGAGTGTCATGAGGGTATAAGTAGAAATTTTGACCTAATGGAGCATTCAATATTGAGAATCAATTGATTCTCCTATAAAGCAATTTCCAAAATTATTATCTGAATTAAAGGTAACTTCTAATATTTACCCTTTTAATTTCAAGATAAAATTTGGCAAATTTATGCTTTTATTTGAGGAAAATTCATTTTAAATTTGGGTCAAAATATTTGCAAGCCCACAAAGGACCAGACCGGTTCAGACATTTGCGTTACCCACATCGTGCATGTCTGCACATTTACGAACCAACAATTGGTTCCACATTTCCTCAACAACATTTGAATCAATTTCTTATTCAAAGCTCCAAAATTATCAAAATTTTCCAACATAACCCATATTCTATTCTTCTCCCTTCTCTCTCCAAAACTCACATATTCAACGCTAACTCCAGCCAATTCTCCAGCAAAACCTCAAAAAAACTTTTACAATCTCTTTTTTTTCCCTTAGCAAAGTATATTTTATTAACATAGAATCATACACACCTTGAACCTGAATTGTATGTCTCATTAAAAATCTCTCTGAACTTGTAGAGGAAAAATGTACAACACAGTTAAGCAGGAAACACAATTCAAACAATCACCATCAAAATCTGCCTAATTCAATAATACAATTCCCTCCCAATGGAATAAATCACGAGACCTCCTAGAACCACTTGAAACCGATGAACATGCTAAGCCTGCAACAACCTGCTTAGTACAAAATTTACCATACAAAAGTAGCAACAATTTGCATAAGAAAAACGCAGTTTAACCCATCAAACTTTCTTCACCCACACAAACAACGCATAGTCAATTGCCCCCATAAAACCACTCCTAATCCACTAATACAAATATTGTAGAACCAAAGCATTCTGAAACAAAATTTAAAACAACGGCAACCCACACCATGAAGCGCACCAGCAATAGGGATGCAAGTAAAACGCCAATTCTGCAGGACAGTTCTCCCACCTTCTTGCTGCTCAAAGATTAGTTCAACCAATTTTACAACCAAGGGCGTTGACACCTTAGCACCAACCAAGCCACTTCCTAGTTATGATTTTGAAGCTCTAACCTTACTAATGTTGGTAATGCTTCAAGAAGTTACCAAAGCTATATCCCACATTGGTTGGGAAAATAGCTAGGGAAGGGTATTTATATCCATGCTTCCTCCCTCCCTTGTTGAGTGGGAAAGAACAAGGGAAGTCCTCGCGCACCGCTGTCGTCGTCTGGCTGGCTCAGCTCGGGTAACACGTACGCATGCGTATATATTTTTTTTTTGGAGAAAATTCGTAGGAATTTTCTTATGAATAAAAGACTATATGTGAAAGAATTTTTTTCTTATTTATAGGCTTTTGATAAAACTGTTTGAATCAATCCGAATTTATTTGATTCGAACGTTCAGAATATTTATTTGATTTGATTCGAACAGTTTGATTCCAGTGCAGTTTATTCGAATTTATTCGAATATGTACAGTCTGTTCAGTGGATGAATTTAGACTATTTTTTCAGTCAAATTCAAGGTGTAACAACACTGTTATTGCATGATTATTACAGAATTAAAATAGTGATTATGTGAAGCTGTTACAGCAGATTTAATATCATTAAACAGATTTAATTCTGTAATTATTTGTGCAGTGAAATGTCTATTATAGACATGTTATCCAACCTATAAATAGAGGTGTTGCATGCACCATTTGATATCATCAAACACATCACAAACATATCAATTCTCTCTGTTTTCTCATGTGTCAATTCGAGCAGTTCCACTGTTGTTCACTCCGGGAGTCGAGTTCACTCCGGGAGTCGAGTGTACGGTTCCAGGAGCGTTTGTGTGCACCTCGGGGGACAGCCTGCCCGTGAAGCGACTACACTGTTCGGGGCAGTTTTGTTTCTAAGGCAGTGGCCACCATACCACGACACGGTCCACATATTTTACGTTCTATTTTTTTTATAATTTCCAGTCAGTGCTAACAGCCGGTTTTGCAATTCATTTTACCAACAACTAATTCATCCACAACTTCATCTTCGCCCCCAATGATTTGAACACTAGGCTTTTTGCCTAACGCGAGAGTTTTCTTTTGATAAACCCTAACCCTGATAAACCCTAACCCTAATAAACCCAACCCTTACATTCTCGCCGCCTCCTTTAAAAAAAAAAACACCACATCTAATTATTTTCTAACATTTTCTCAAGATAATGCCAAATTATCCTTTGATTTCCGCTCCTCTGAAAATATATCTGTGAGTGAGCAGTAATCAATGCAATAGTCGATGGATTTCACTTTTAAAATTGAATAACAATCTTCACAGATTTTTCATTGTGCCAACTGCCCAACCCCCAATTCTACCACCAATCAAGACATGCACTATCAACAAACCAAATTTAGGACAATATTCATATTATTCGGGTTTTTTTTGGTAAGAAACTCATTTATGTTTAGTAAATACGAGTAGAATCAGACACTGGTAGAATCAAATATACCCGGCAAGATCGCGGCAGACACTGGTAACAGTAATGGTGGAGGCGGCGGCGGCAGCGGAAATGTAAAGGGTTGGGTTTATTAGGGTTAGGGTTTATGATAAGAAATTTGGGTACATTTGAATTTAACATATTAATTTTTAATATTATAAAGAAATAATTTTTTTATTAAATCTAATTTCTATTTTTAAAATAATTTTAATTATAATTTTAGTCCTTAAAATTTTTACTTTTTAAAAAATAATTATTGATGTTCAGCGTTCGTGATGTTTAGCGGTGTTCGTCGGACGTGATAAACTCATCCTAACACGTTCTTAAGAAAAGAAAATAACATATCTATGATTTGAATATACAGATTATTATAGCAGATCGTCGGGTATATATTGATAGTAATATTTTCAGGAGATTATGATTGCGGCAATAGATAATCCATCAAATGCCTTAGAATGGGCACTTGCGGAGATGTTGAATAAACCAGAGACGCTACAAAAAGCCTTAGATGAATTAGATAATGTTGTTGGAAAAGATAGGTTAGTTCAAGAATATGATTTCCCACAACTGAACTACGTTAAGGCATGCGCACGAGAAGCCTTTAGACTCCATCCAATCTCGCCATTTATCCCTCCTCATGTGTCCGTGACCGATACAACAGTGGGCGACTACTTCATCCCAAAGGGTAGCCATGTGGTCCTTAGCCGGGAAGGGCTGGGTCGGAACCCTAAAGTTTGGGACAATCCATGCGAGTTCAAGCCAGAACGTCACCTCCAAGGTTGTGATGAAAGCAAAGAAGTGGTGCTGGCAGAGGCAGAGTTGCGGTTCATATCGTTCAGTAGAGGAAGGAGAGGGTGCCCGGGGGTTGTGCTTGGAAGTTCAATGACGACCATGCTGTTTGCGAGGCTTCTGCAAGGTTTTGAATGGAGGATCCCGGCGAATCAAGGAAGCATTGATCTTAGTCAACGAAAGGGAGAATCGTTTCTGGCTAAACCGCTGCATGCTGTTGCAAAGCCACGGTTACCACCCAGTGTCTACTCTTTTTCAAGGTAAATGAAAGACAGAAAATACAAGATAAACTAGGTAAATGTATTTTAAAAATTAAAGAATAAATAAATGCGATATTTCTTAGAGTATTTTTTCAACAAAAAAATACTGTAACAAATAATATTCTGTAACATTTTGGATAAAACTAATTTCAATAAGTTACACACAAAAATTTACTTATATATATATATAGACGGACGCATGACTTTAAATTAAATGACGAACCTATAAATTTTTAGGGAGGGCGGACTTATAAAAATTTGTGCCAATTTTTTCTTTTTATTTTTTATTTAAAGGTAGAATATAAAATAATTGGAATTCTCCATCCATTAAAAAAGATATATTGTTTAAAATTAAGCATTCTCATACCGTATTAAAAATGATTTTATATTTATTATTTTTAGAGATTAGAACATTGACAAGGATTAATCGTCCAATGTTGAGCATTCTCCTACTCCTCTGAAAATATCTTTATTTTTTTTAGAAAAAAAAAGCAAAACATTTGAAAATTGAACTTCACCATCCCTTCGGAGGGATCAAATTGAACAGATCAAAGACTGTACTCATGGACTACATTGATTAAATTAAAAAAAAAAGGAAAGACCAAAAGTGCCATTAAACCATTTCGTGAGAACATGCGAATCTAGTGTTTTCTAGACGGGTTGATGGGCGGGCGATAAAGGCCCGATTTTATTGTTTTAACACTGATTTTAATTGTGAATTGTCCTACTGTGGTTAAGTGGTACAAACACCCATTGTTTAAGGTTTTAATCATGTCTCTCCATCGATTATATGATTATGAAAAAAAACACAGTTTTAATTAAACAAATCATTTAGCTTTATTACCAGAAATAAATCAGCCTCTGTAAATTATATTTATGTTATTATTTTAATATCGGGTCAAGTGAAAATATAATGAATTGTTTGAAAAGGATAATAAATACTATTATAAAAATACATTATTTTTTCGTATTATTATATTTTAAAAAAATAAAATCATTGTTTATGAATTATTTTTTATAGTGAATGTTACAAAATCTTGTTAGTTTTAGATCAGTTAATAAATTAAACTATCAATTTACCTAAACCAAACCTATTATTCTAATAAATCAGGTTAATCCTACTTATTCTAAATCTAAATCAATTGAATTATAATAAGCAATATGGTTGATCCTCGAAATCATGTGACAAATAACCAATATTACTGGTCATGCGTAACCATTTTCTTTTAGAAAATATTAAGTTATTTTTAATTAAAATCATGATCAAATTTAAATGATTTGTAAATATTATGTGATTAAATTCATTAAATTTTTCGAATTAACAGTGAATTGATTAAATGTGTAAATATGAAGAATTAAATGTAAAATTATATAAAATTACTTAACTGTCTAATCAGTATTTCCATTAATCAATGACTTAATGGATATTATTGATGAAATTCATAGCTTGATGGTTAAGGTAGAATTATCCCTATAGTTAAGTGACTATAGAAGTAGTTTACCTATTTGTTAATACTACATACTACATAGGCTCGGCCCAATTCCTTGTATAAGTGTTGATTAATTTTATGTAAGTCATAAGATGAGGAACACTCTTCCCATATATTTGTAGAGCTGGTTCTATTTCAACTTCACTTTCCAATTTATTTAGAATTTAGTTAATGTATTTAGTTATAATATAAAAATATGCATATGTGTGTTTGTGTTTTTTTATTAATTTATATGTATTAATAATTTATTATATATTGCTCCTCGATTGTTTCCCTTACCGCTGGATGAAGTGTTAGTTTTAGTTACGATGATTTATTTTCTGTTATGGGTGATAGTTGATGGTTTTGCATGTGTTGCGATGTAATTGAACTTTAAAATATTATTAAGTGTATTCTATTTATCAAAAAATAACCCATTATTATATTTTATGTGTTTACATATTGGTTTTAATTATATATATTACTTAATTTGTTTTTGTGATTCATTTTTTAATTTTTTTGTGTATTATTAACTTTTTTATGGAAAGAATATCTCATTAAAAAAATCTCTCGTAATCAAGATCAAATTAAGATTCAATCTCGAACAACCTCGCTTGCATATATTGAATCGCATTTATATTAATTATTTTTGTAGCATCGATTATTTTTTATACTGTAATAATATTATATCTCATATTATTATTATTATTATTATTATTATTATTATTATTATTATTATTATTATTATTATTATTATTATTATTATTATTATTATTATTATTGTTGTTGTTGTTGTTGTTGTTGTTGTTGTTGTTGTTGTTGTTGTTGTTGTTGTTGTTGTTGTTGTTGTTGTTGTTGTTGTTGTTGTTGTTATTATTTATCATAGTGATTTAATTTTAACCCTAAATTTATTTCTTGAAAATTAGATTTTTTTTGAACAATTCCTACTTAGAGAGGGGAAAGAAGAAATTTACGACGGGTTTAGAACCGACTACCTAGAGGAGGAGAATATGTCAACTGAGAGTTCTTAACTACTTGCTTTAGAAATTATTGAGAATTAAATTATTATTCATGTCCTACTACATATCAATATAATTAATATAAGTATTAAATTAATATTTTTAATCTTTTTTTTGAGAGGGTATATTCTAGTAAACATGATTAGTATAGATAGATATGGATAGTTGAGGGGTCAAAATTATAATAAAAAAACTTTTTATTAGGATCTGGTTTTTTAGACAAATAATGTACCCAAAAAATACTAGGGGATATAAGGCAACCCAAAATTATTTTAGAATTCATGACATTTGTTACAATGTAGTGAGAATGCGTCCTGTCAGTATGACGAGTTTCCAAGGTATTTTTTAATGGGCTTTATGAAACTCGTCATATCAGTGTATGATGAGTTCAGCAAAATATTACCTTTTAAAGGGATAATATTTTTAAATATAAAGTTATCTTTTAAAAATATTTAATGGGAACTCGTCTGGCTGGGGTGACGAGTTCACAAAATATTTAACGGTCAGTTACTAATGTGGCTCCAACGGTCAAATTTCCAATGGTCACCCTAGGGAACTCGTTTAGTGCAGGTGACAAACCATTTTTACGTAACTTTCCAAAATATTTACTAAGTTAACTTAATTAGGGGTTAAATTGAACAAATTTTGAATTCTATGGGTTGTTTATTAATTAATTACATGAAATAGGAATCTAATTAAAAGAAATCTAGATTTTTAATCTAATTTAAATTAGGATTAAATTGAATTAAAATTAAATGTAAAAACAAAAGTTAAGACCAAAATGTTAGACACCTAAATGTTGAAGGACCTAAAGCACAAATTTCCCTTCCATTTATAAACACGCTGTCGTTTTGAATCTTCCATTTTTAATAACGCCATATTTTGAAGAAAAAAAAATGTTATCCCATATAGCCCATTAAGAATATAGATAGTAAAAACTCTTCATACCAGCTAGATGAGTTCTATAAAACTCAATAAAAAATAAAAACCCTAAAATCACGTCATATTGGTACAACATTTGCCTAAAAACCCTAGGGTATGTCATTTTCGGTTTTAATTCAGGGCCCGGATGTTAGGAATGCTCACATGTTACATGTACCTTCTTGAGCCTACTTCAGTACATTACATGTTTTGAATGAAATAAACATTGAAAAACCTTATTCTGCAGCCTGCATTATTATTTAGGGTTCAATGGACCAATCAATAGTTGAATGGTACATTTAGGGTTCAAATCTTCCTACATCATTAGACTTTAAAGATATTAGGGTTTGAATCTCCCTCCACCTTTTGAGAAATTTAATTTTCTTGCCACCACTTGACTGGTTGAATAAAATTACTAAAATAAACAATAGACGGTTGATGTGGAAAGAAAAAATAACGTGAAAAATAAAAAATACATGTCAGTATCGCCGTTAATTTTTTAAGTAAAATTTAAAATAGAAAAACAAAAATAATTTAACGATCAATGATATTGTTTACTCTAACTAAATCGGTAAGAACGAACATATATTTAAATCAAGCATAACAAAGTAGACACGTATGATTAAATTAAACAAATGAACAAAAATTTTAAACAAATAAATGGTAAGAGGTCCACTTATGGGGGTACGGGGTGCGACTAAAAGCGAAAAATTTCAAAATTTATATAACAACTTAAAATATTAGACTTTTAGATAACATTTTAGGTTGTGATTTTTGACAAATTTCGATATTTTTTTTCAAAAACTTAAAATATTATAAAAAACAAGAATCGAAATTTGTCAAAAATTATAAAAAAATAATTTAAAATATTATAAAAATATCTAACATTTTAAATTTTTGAACAAATTTTAAAACTTATTTATTTTTAACAGCACATTGGATCTATATAGACTCCCCCACTTATGGGTACAGTCTCCTCCTAGTCCTAGATATCTACATCGCCAATAATGCACCGACAAGATGAGCAGTGTACCGTGAATTTAAACCATTGACGTTTGCAATCCTAGTACAATAATACTCACGTTTCTAGAACTCCAAGGAAACCTCAACATTATTTGTGGCTGATATTTGTCCCCGAAATTCCTCATGTTTAACGGAGTACTACTATTGAATTTGAACCTTTTTCACGTGCTTATAAATAAGGAAAATATTTACAACAACTTTTAAATGTCGTTAAATTTAATTTTTAACGTACTAATCCTGACCACAAAATCTATAATTGCAATTTTACATTTTATATGTAATGATAAAAGTAAATTGTTAAAAAGTTAAAATATTAACGATGACTTATCAACAACCAGTTGATTTAGTGAGATAGAGCACTAGATCCTTTAAGCAAGGTCCGAGGTTCAAATGTTGACATTGTGAATGAAGCAGTTGAGTTGGGAGGATCGCCCTCATAATGGACTTCTACAACACACGATCCAGATTAGTCAGTCAATGAGTTAGATATCGATGGTTAAACAAGAAAAAAAAAAACTATGACTTTAAAATGTCGTTACATAATTTAATGCGGGATCACTTGTTAGGTTCTTTAAAAAAATAAAGATAAAAAATTAAAACTGAAAAATAATTTTTAAAACATACATTTTTAGTTGTAATATAATATTACTAAATATATTATTGTTATGCTAGAGATATGGTAATCAATTTAGTGGTTGTTAATATATGTTAAAAAATTAAATTAGGTCATTATAAAAAATTCTACGGTAAGCAGCTTGATGTCGCTTAAGCGTGTCTCAAGTTTAAGGTGTTGTGTATGTAAAAATTTCTCGTTAGGAAGCTCACCCATCAAAATCAGATGTACGATATGGGTCGGTCTCGATTAATAAAATAAAATTTTAAAGATCAAAAGGCCAAAAAAAAAACTCTACACTTGGTAACATGTAAAAATCGTTGCAATATATATAATTAAAACTAATTTTGGGTTTTCAAAGTCATTGTATACTTTTAACAATGGATGCAAGCGTAACGACTTTTTATCATTACAATATTTCATAACAACTTTTTAACATTATCAAATATTATTTTTCTGTACTTTTTTCTTTTCTAAGAGTCAATCAGTTTGACACGATTTCACCATTTGAATCTAAATGCAAAAGATAAACACGAAAGCTAAAGTTAATGCATGATTGGGGACCATAGAAATAACTCATTATATATATATATATATATATATATATATATATAGATATCCGTATCGTCACGTCATCGACTAATAAAAATTATCTATTTTAATAATTTTTATGTCATCTTTTGATCAAATCAAAATTCACATAATAAAAATTATTTTAAATGGTAAATATTTTATAATATGTAGCTCAGATTATAATGTGTGAATATAAAATGATAAATATTTGATGTAATGATATTGATATATGTATATTAGATAATGATTTATTATCAAGAATAACTTTAATTTTAAAATTTTGTGATGGTGTACCAACCATTGGTTTGTCCTAAAACAGAGGAAATAGTGTATAACCCTTCTCAGTTCTCACTAGCCTTAAAACTAAGGTTTAAAAATGTACGAAGTGCATGTACTATTTCAAAATTTAAAATACAAATATTATATTTTATTTTTGTAAAATTGAGTATTTGTAATATTTTTATTAGAAAATTTCTGTCTCTGTCTTAATTTTTTTAATTCTTATTTAATTCTATCGTTTATTGTTAACATTAACCAACTACACTGTCTCAAGGATGAGTCTAGAGTAAACGTCATGCATCGAAATATATCAATCATATGCACTGATATGTACTATCAACTATTATAATAACTTTTAAAATCACGGGGACTTAAAACATAATTATTCAGTTTGAGAATAAAATATGTTGAACGTGCCCATTTTTCCGAATTTTTTTAATTAAAAACAATAGTTTTTTAAAACAATTATTCCTAATTCAAGTTTTAATTAATTTTAAAAAACTGTTAAATAAATGGGTAAAATACATAAATAGTCCTCCGATTATATCTTATTTTTTAATCCCATGACTATGAAAAATTACAAAATAATTTCTTGACTTAGAAAAAATAACAAGTTAATTTGGTCAATGTAATAACTAACAAAAATTGACATAATAACAAATTTAATCTTCAAATTTTACACTTTATTTTAATTTGATCTTAATTATAAAAAAGCATTCTCAACATTTTTATTCGCTACCAATTTAGTCCATCTCTTATCTCAATTTCTATTTCTTCTCTCCTCACCATCTATGCCCTTCCTCTCTTCCACCGTTAATAAACACATTCACCAAAAATTCCATAACCTTCACCGCTATAAATTCAGTAAATTAATATTTAATAAATTAAAATATATAAAGCAGCAGCCAAACCAGCATGATCGACAAGAGCATGTGCCCCCGTATTTTCGTTTCTGGCTATGAACCCTAATCGACAAGAGCTGAACCCACCTGATAGTCGGGTAGGCGGTCTGATCTCTGACAAATCTTCCTCGTCTGAATTTCTTTTAGAAAACAACCGATTAAAAAGTTAAAAAAAAGCGTGTACAAAAATTTTTACAAAAAATCGTAAGAAATTTTGTACATGTACCGAAATTGTTATAAAAATAGTAAAAAATTCGATATATATGTAATTGCTTACCATTTTTATATACGTATCAAAATGCTTACAAAAGTTGTAAACAATTTTGTACATACCGAATTTCTTACGATTTTGTACATGTAAAAGTTGTAAAAATTTATGTATATACCGAATTTCTTACAATTTTGTAAGAATTTCTGTACATTATACAAAATTCCTTACGATTTTTGTAAGAATTTTGATAAACTTGTTTTAACCTATTTTTAATCTGTTGTTTTTTAAAATTTTTCCTAAATCAATGCTCGAGATAACAGTACGAGAATCACACTCCAGAATAACTTGCTTATACGTTATTTCTAGTGATAATAACATTTACACATAACGTGTAAAGAAAAACTGCTTGAACATGATTTTTCAACATTCTCTACCATCAAGAAAATTCATTTGATTTAATTTTTATAATTAAATTTTGTTAAAGTACTAAATTTTCGCGATTTGTTTTCGACGCAGGCAATATCGCTACCGGCATTCCCAATTACTGGTTGCTTCCGGCGTCTAACTTTGATGGAAAAACAACAGCAAGTCATACAACTCATATTTTTTCATTGTTTAATAAAATTATATTTCTTTCTCCCCTCACCATCTATGCCCTTTTGTTCTGTTTTTAGGTGTTCTTGTAGATTTCATGATATTATTCTGGTTGTGATGTACTTTTTCTTCTATTTAGGACTAAAAAAGTTTTTAACGAGTCATATAATTTAATTTTTTTTATTATTTAATAAAATTATATTTGTCGAGAAAAAAAGTTTAATACTAATTCTGTGTGAAGTGCCTAGCCATGTACCAACTTGAGAGAGAAAAAATCTTTAACTATCAATTTGTGAGAATGTGCCTAATTTAAGTACCTATTTGAAAGCAAAAATTATTTAAATATCAATTTTGAGTAGATAGCAAGTTTATGTACCAAATGTATATTTAAGTCAAATCAGGACGAGTACCTACTTTAAATTTTTTAAAACATTCGGATGTCTAAATTAAAATTTTCAAAAAAAATTATAAGGTTTTAATTTATTTTTTAAATAAACTTTAACTATTTTTTTACAAAATTAACATTTAATGAGAATTTAAAAAAAAGGAGGATACTTAATTAAAAATACTCAAAAATTTGGAAACATAATAAAAATATTTTAATTTTTATTTTGAGTATAAAATATTTTATACTTTTAAAGAGAACAAATTAAAACTTTTTAAAGTAAAAGACTAAATATTAAAAATTTGGAGGATAGGACCTCCACCGGCCCCGTTAACGTCCACCTTAAGTCTAATTATAATAAACTTCAACTAATAATAAATAAAAGGATTAAAATTATAAAATAAATTAATTAAAACTTATCGTTGACTGAGCATTAACTCATATTCAAGAGATTATAAGTGAGTAGAAATACTTCAATTTAAAGATGCTAACGATAATAAACTTATGCAGTAATTGATTTGAACTAGTAAACTAATTGATTGAATACTAATAATTATAAAAATAAAAATACCTTTCAAAAAAATTATAAAAATAAAAATAATTCTATATAATTTAATGTAAAAAACGTGGAAGCCTCCAGTTATTACATATAAATTATAATGAATATTAAAAAAAAACGTGGAATTCTGTAACCCACGTGTTCATTAAACCTACGTCAATTATTACATGTAACATTTCGAAGTTCATAGCTAAAATTCTTGACTTGTCAACAAGGCTATCTTTCATCTATTAGAGTATCTAGAGATTAATCCCTTTGAATTATACGAATGATTCTACGATAAACGACATGTACCGCTATATATTACTAATTATATGTATCATCATGTATTATTAATTATTTTAATTATTTTTAAAATTATGGGGATTAAAAGCGTTATTATTCCCTTTTAGAATCAAATCTAAAAAAAAATAATTTTTATATTAATTTTTCAGACATTTTTCTTTTTAGGTAAAGTACACAAATAACTAACATTTGATAAATTATTCAATTTGGTAACCAAACTTTCAATTGCTTTAATGTTATCATTAAACTTTTATTTTTTCTAAAATTGGTCACTGACCCGTTAATAACCGTTAAAAGGGTGACATGATATTTAAAATATTTTTTATAATAACACATTTAGTCCTCTATGCTTGTACATTAAAATAATTTTGTCCTAATTCAAAAAAATAATAAATTTAACTCTCGTTATTTACATATTATTTTAATTTCACTATATTTTAATTAAAAATAATTTAACACTAAACTCAAAACTTAAACCATAAACCCGGATTATGTGTCGGTGGCTTTGCTTTTTGGAAATGAAATAAAAGACAAGATGTTCGTTCATCAGGCAATTTATATGTGGTTAAATCTGCTTCTGTTTTTCACCATTATGCTCGTACAAGCTTGTTTGTTTGTATGGTTAAAACTATAGACCTGAAATCTTATGTACTTTGTATGGTTTTCATATTTTATATCATGTCATAATTAGGGTAGAGTTAAAAAATAAGATAAAATATTAACTCATTTCTTATTCACTAAGTTCTTTATAAAAAAAATACTAGCAGATAATTTTTGCAGTAACATTATCTATTAGTTTTTTATTATTTTACTTATAGAAACTAGATTTAAAAAAAATCACATAAAAAAATCATAAAAAGAATTAAATCCATATGATAGTCTGCTGTTTAGCACGCGTTTGTCTGCTGTTTAGCACGCTGTTCTGATATGTCTTTGATTCTTTTCTTGCAACTAATATCATGGAAGTCGGCATGGCTGGTCTGTCGATTGATGGTGGCGAGGAGGAGGCGTTGGTGATTCCCCCTAAGGCTGACGAAACTGCTTATGAGTATGAATACTTCTTGGTGGGTAGATTTCTAACGGAAAGTATGATCCACTTCCTGGCTATGAGGAATACAATGGCGGACCTGTGGCATCCACTGGGTGGTATCTCCATATCGGACATTGGAGATAAGCGATTCTGTTTTAGATTCTACAATGAGATTGATCTGGGAAGGGTGATAGATGGAAGTCCGTGGTTTTTCAATAACCACCTGCTGCTCTTGCACAAGCTTAACAATGGCGACGAACCACTACAAGTGCCTCTGGAACACACGATGATGTGGGTGCAAATCCATGACTTACCACCAGGATTAATGTCAGAACCGATGGCGCGTCAATTCGGGAAGTTCCTCGGGGAGTTTTTGGAGTATGATTCGAAATTAATCCTTTTAGGCAGGAAGCAATATATGCGCATTAAAGTGTGGTTGGATGTTCGACAACCTCTAAAAAGGAAGAAAAAAGTAGCATTAGGAGGTGATAAACACACATATGTCAGATTCCAGTATGAAAAATTAGCGTTGTTCTGTTTTATTTGTGGTAGGATGAGACACGGAGAAAGTTTCTGTCCGGTCAGATTGACGATGAAACCTTTTGAAATTTCATTCGGCTGGGATTTGTCTATCCGAGCGGCTTCTCGACAGGGACCTCCGGCGCTGAGCAGGTGGCTAAGGGAGGCGGTTACTGGAAATGCAAGTAGTGGACCTTTGAATGTGGGGACATGTTGGAGGCAGTTGAGGGATGTCACAAATGTTACTCATAATTCACAGTGCTCTGGTGGGCCTGCACGTGCAGAAGGGGGTAACGTGGGAGTGGCACAAGCCCCACAACAAGCCAACTTTAATTCTGATTTTGGGCTGAATGAGGGTGGACACATGGAGATAGGATCTGACAACGAGGATCATCCTCTTAGTACAATTGATGGAAATAAAAGACAACGCAAGCAAGATGGTAATCAGATTTCCTCGGATGAGATTGACTTGGGTACGACACTTCACAAAAATGATGTTTCGGCTAGCTCTGCAGGACAGAGCAGCCGGCAGCTATGAAGCTCCTGTGCTGGAACGTTCGTGGATTGGGGAAGCCGCGGGCGGTAAATCGTCTCAAGAATATGATGAGAGGTTTAAATCCCTAAATTTTGTTTCTCATCGAAACAAAATTAGATAAGAGAAGAATGGAGTTAGTGCGTAGAAGGTGCGGATTCGTATTTGGAATTGATATCCCTTCTGTTGGAACGAGGGGGTTTATCAATTGGATGGCGATGTGATTGTGATGTAATTCTAAGAAGCTATTCACGCTGGCACATTGATATTGAGGTGAGTGAGGGCAATGAAGAGAAGTGGCGTTTTACCGGCTTCTATGGGCACCCGGAGGAGAGACAACGACATGAGTCTTGGGACCTTTTGAAGCACCTTGGCCGGGACCAATCATTACCATGGCTTCTTGCGGGCGATTTCAATGAGATTGCTTTCTCATTTGAAAAACAGGGAGGCCGCATAAGATCGAAAAGGCAGATGACTGATTTTAGTGAAGCATTACAGGACTGTGATTTAGCAGACATGGGATTTTCTGGGGCTTGGTACACATGGGAAAGAGGTCGATTGGCAGCAACCAACATCCGGGAACGATTAGATAGAGCAGTGGCAAACTCAGATTGGTGACAATTGTTTCCAGGGCACACTGTTAACCATTTAAATCACTCTATGTCGGACCATTGTCCTTTGTTAATTGATACATCAGGTCAGACTATTTCCCGTGTAAACAACAATAATGATCGGTTCCGTTTCGACGCAAATTGGGCCATGGAAGAGGATTTACTAGAGCAAGTAAAAGCAGGCTGGGATTCATCTACTTCAGTGGTTCCAATAAGACTGGCAGAGCTGGGAAAAACATTGCAATCTTGGAGTCAAAGAAATAGGAAGGATCGTGGTGCAAGGAAAAAGCTTTTACAGAATCGTCTATATGAGTTAACTGCTTCAGACCCGGATGAGGATGTTCTGGCCGAATTGTTAGAGGTCAAGTTAGGACTCAACATGGAAGCTGACAAAGAGGAGTTATATTGGGAGCAACGAGCGAGAATTAACTGGTTAAAAAGTGGTGATAAGAACACCCCTTTATTTCACAACTATGCCACGTTCAGGAGGAAAAACAATCTTGTCCAGGGAATATACAATGAAGAAGGAGTGTGGGTAACTGAAAACGAGGAGCTGCTATCTGTAGCTACTGAATATTTCAAGGGCCTGTTTACATCTGATACTAGAACAAATGAAGTATCTATTGTGGAGTTACTCCAGCCGAAAATTACTAATGGTATGAACGACACATTATTAAAGCCTTTTCAGATGGATGAGATAAAGGGGGCAATTGACTCAATGGCACCTTTGAAGGCCTCAGGTTTGGATGGGTATCCGGCTATGTTCTACCAAAGATGCTGGAATGTAATTTGGCTTGATGTAGCAAGATATTGTTTGTCAGTGCTAAATGGGCTAACAGAGCTAGATCCGATTAATGAAACTTTGATAGTCCTTATTCCGAAAACACAAAGGCCAGAAAGCATGGTTGAATTTAGGCCTATAAGCCTTTGTAACGTGCTATATAAAATTGTGTCTAAAGTCCTAGCCAACAGATTGAAGGTGACGCTTGATGGATGCATAGACAAAGCTCAGGGGGCCTTTATTCCCGGACGACACATATCTGACAATGTCCTAATCTCCTACGAAGTGTTGCACTCATTACAACAAAACAAGTATGGTAAAAAGGGTACTTTTGCCTTTAAAGCTGATATGAGTAAGGCATACGATAGGGTTGAGTGGTCCTTCTTAGAAAAGATTATGTTAAAACTGGGCTATGCTGAGTCATGGGTGCGATTATTAATGAAATGTGTTTCCTTTGTAAGCTATGTCATGGGCCTTAATGGTGCAGTTGGCAACAGATTTAAACCTTCGTGTGGGCTAAGACAGGGTGACCCACTCAGCCCGTATTTGTTTCTGCTTTGTGCTGAAGGGCTGTCTGGGCTTCTAAGAGCTGCGAACGAAACAGAGGAACTAAAAGGGGCAAGAATAGGCAGACAACAGCTTGAAGTTAGCCACTTGTTCTTCGCGGATGATAGCATAATATTCAGTGAGGCTAAGATGGAGGGGGCCAGAAAACTTCAGGCTATCTTAACGGCATATGAGAATGAATCGAGACAGAAGGTCAATTATAACAAGTCTTTCGTTTACTTCAGTAGGAACGTGGATAGTGCCTTGAAGCAACAGGTTGGTGATTATTTAGGGGTGCGTATCTCGACAAACCCAGAAAAATACTTGGGTTTACCTACGATGGTTGGGAGACAGAAAAAGGAGGCGTTTGCTTATTTCCTTGATCGGTTCAACAAAAAAAAAAACAGATAGTTGGGGGATGAGATTCCTATCTATAGGTGGACGAGAAGTGTTAATCTCTGCAGTTCTACAATCTATCCCAGTATACGCTATGCAGTGTTTTCTTCTACCTTCATCATTGTGCAACCAACTGGAACAACTTATGGCGAAATTCTGGTGAAGGAACAGTGGAAACAAAAGGGGAATACATTGGTGTGTGTGGAAGAAACTCACAGTTCCTAAGATAGAAGGAGGTCTAGGATTTAAAGATCTCAAACAATTCAACATAGCACTACTTGCTAAGCAAGCTTGGAGACTCGTATCATAACCAGACTATTTACTCGCGCAAGTTATGAAGGCTCGGTATTACCTGAATTGCTCGTTTCTCGAATCGAACTTAGGGTCCTGTCCCTCATACACTTGGAGAAGTATATGGAGTTCTCGAGCTTTGTTGGAGAAGGGCCTATACTGGCGTATCGGCAACGGCTTATCAGTTAATGTATGGAACGACCCATGGCTACCAGGGCTCGAAGAGAGTAGGATACAGGGACAGCAAATCAACATTCAATACACAAGGATCTCTGACCTTATAGATGCACACTCTGCTACATGGAAAACTCCTATTCTAGAGGAATTATTTGATGATGGGCAAGTACGTAGGATAATCTCTATTCCTATATCGCACAGTACACTAGAAGATGTCTTAGCATGGAAATACGATGGCACTGGAGATTACACAGCTAAGAGTGGGTACAAAGCTCTACAAATGGTAGAATCTACATCTAATGTTGTTCAAGATATAGGCAATCATTCATTCCTATCCAGTTTGTATGGCAAAATTTGGGCAGCATCAGTTCCAACAAAAATAAAAGTACACGCTTGGCGAATTGTGAAGAATTTTCTACCGAAGTTTAGCAATTTGCAAATCAGAAGACTGAATACCTGTAGTGTTTGCCCCTTGTGTGGATATCAAGGAGAAACCACGGCACATATATACAGAGATTGTAGTTTCACCCACCAACTGGTTCATATGCTTGGTTTTAACATTTCAGGCCACAATAACACACAGACGTGGGAAGGATGGTCACACAATATCAGTTCACCCCTGAATTAAGACAAATTCAAAAAAATGTTAGTTACCTTCTGGGCAATCTGGAATCATCGAAACAAAATAGTTCATGAGAATGCAGTGCCAAACCCAATCATGGTTCTTAACTTTGTGAAGACTTTTGTAGGGGAAATTGATGCTCTGAAAATCCCCAATCGAACGCTCAGTGTTAGGAAAACGGTGAAGTGGAACCCACCACCGACTGAGACCTACAAGTTCAACTTCGACTCAGCTTTCAGTCAAAGAGAGGAAAAATCGACTACGGGAGTAATTGGCCGGGACCATCAAGGAAAGATTATGGCGGCCTGTACGACTCACCATCACCATATTGCTGACCCGTTTATAGCCGAGGCTCATGCATGCCTTCAAGCGGTCCGCTTCATGAAAGACCTGGGTTTCAGAAGGGTTATTGTTAAAGGTGATTCACTCACTGTTATAAAGAGAATAAACAGTACAATCTCAGACAGATCAATAATCAGCCCACTAGTCCAGGAAATTAAAGAAATGAGTAGGGAGTTCAAATCCATCTAATTTCGGTTTTCTTACCGGGAAGCAAACAGTGTGGCGCATCTTCTGGCAAAGGTAGGAGAAGCACTGCCGTCTCCGAGCTACTGGATTGAAGAAGCTCCGGAAGCTGTCATGAACTTAGCCGCGACGGAAGAACAACGATAACAGGGAACCTGACTGTTTCTGCCGGAGTACGAATGTTTCTTGGCGATCTACACACTATCTGCATTCAGAGATGCATGCCAAGGCTTTTGAAATGCTGGTTTTAGCCCCTTCATCAACGAGGAACGCCGTCTCGCTCCGATGACGGTGGGTCTGGTTTGGGATGGTTTCTTTTTTTTTTTCTTTCGCTTTGTGTCTTTTGATTTCTCAGCTTACTTTTCACGCTTTTCCCCTTTTTACTCTTATCCTTTTTGGTTGTATTATTACCGTGTGAATAAAATTAAAATCAGCTTTCGTTCAAAAAAATAAGATAAACTTTTGAAAAGTTAGTTTATAATTATCGCAATATAATTTTACTTTGCTTAAGTTTATATATATATATATTTATATATATATATATATATAATTTTAAAAAATAAGACAAACTAAAATTCTACATTTTTAGGTGATCAAAATATAATTTTACAATTACTTTTAACTGTAAATCTTCTCCCCCGATGATCAATGGTTATTCACCAAGATTAACAATACGGATTTTTTAATTTTTTGTGAGTTTAGGGTGTAAGTGTTTAAGGTTTAGGGTCAAATTATTTTTATTTAAAATAGTTACAAATTGAAATAATGCGTAAATAATTAGGGTTATTTTTTTGAATTATGACAAATGTTGATGACTGAATGTTTTATTATACAAAATATTTTAATTGTCACATCACCCTTTTAACGGCTGATAACGGGCCAATGACTAATTTGGAGCAAAACTAAAAATTTAATAGTAATAATGAAGCAATTGAAAGTTTGGTTATCAAATTAAACAATTTACCAAAGTTTAATTATTATTTGTGCACTTTACCAAAGTTTAACGTTTTTTATTGTTGGCACATAATTAGGGACATTAAAAAGTAGCATAAAATTTTTTATCTGTATAAGTAGCGATGGAAATCTAATATCCTTGGGCAGTTCACTTCTTCCAGTTTTGCATGGAAACCATTTCTTTTACAAATATGTTGAGCTTTTCCATCTTCCTCCTTTTCATCACCTTTGCTTTGTGTTACCTCTTCAAACCCCAATGGCGAGGCAAGCCTAACCAGCCTTCTCTTCCGCCTGGCCCTAAACCTTGGCCTATCGTCGGAAACCTCCCCGAACTAATCAAATACAAGAGGAAAACTTCGGTGTCTCATTGGATACACGCCTTCATGAAAGAGATGGACACCGAAATTGCTTGCATTCGTCTAGGAAATGTTCATGTGATTCCCGTTACTTGTCCTCAAATCGGTCTAGAATTCTTGAAAAAACAGGATGTTGTTTTTGCTTCGAGACCGCTAACAATGGCCACTGATGTCCTATCAAAAGGGCACTTAGGCCCACTTTTTGCACCCTCGGGAGATCAGTGGAAGAAAATGAAGAAAGTTATGGTTAGCGAGCTGCTTTCAAAGGCAAGGCATCAATGGCTTTATGAGAAAAGAGTTGAAGAAGCTGATAACCTCGTGCGTTACGTGCATAACCAATGCCAAAATTCTGATGAAGGTGGCCTTGTCAACTTACGAGTGGCTGCCCGACACTATTGCGGCAATGTGACGAGGAAGTTGCTGTTCAACCGGAGATACTTCGGGGAAGGGAAAGCAGATGGTGGACCTGGTTTTGAGGAGGAAGAATACATAGAATCCATTTTCACTTCTCTTGCTCATGTTTATTCCTTCTGTGTATCTGACTACTTACCGTTTTTGAGGAGCCTTGACTTGGAGGGACATGAGAAAATTATGAAGGAAGCAACTAGGGTTATGGACAAGTATCATGATCCCATAATTGAAGACAGGATTCAAAAACAAAGAGATGGCAAGATAGACGAACCCCAAGACTTGCTTGATGTTTTGGTTTCTTTGACTGATGATAATGGTGTCTCACTACTGTCAACCGCCGAGATCAAAGTTCAAATTAATGTATGCCTCTCCTTCTCTCTACTTGTTTGAATATACAAATTATCATAGCAAATCATCGAGATCGAGTATATATTGATATTTGATAGTAATATTATTTGCCTCTCAATTTTCAGGAGATTATGATTGCGGCAATAGATAATCCATCAAATGCCTTGGAATGGGCACTTGCGGAGATGTTGAATAAACCGGAGACGATACAAAAGGCCATAGATGAATTAGATAATGTTGTTGGAAAAGATAGGTTAGTTCAAGAGTCGGATTTCCCACAACTGAACTACGTCAAGGCATGCGCACGAGAAGCCTTTAGACTCCATCCAATCTCGCCATTTATCCCTCCTCATGTGTCCCAGACCGACACAACTGTGGCCGACTACTTCATCCCAAAGGGTAGCTATGTGGTCGTTAGCCGGGAAGGTCTGGGTCGGAACCCTAAAGTTTGGGACGATCCATTCGAGTTCAAGCCAGAACGTCACCTCCAGGGACAGGGTTGTAATGAAGGCAAAGAAGTGGTGCTCGCAGAGCCAGAGTTGCGGTTCATATCGTTCAGTAGAGGAAGGAGAGGATGCCCGGGAGTGGTGCTCGGAAGTTCAATGACGACGATGCTGTTTGCGAGGCTTCTGCAAGGTTTCGAATGGAGCATCCCGGCTAATCAAGGAACTATTGATCTTAGTCAAGGAAGGGAAAATTCCTTTCTGGCTAAACCGCTGCATGCTGTTGCAAAGCCACGGTTGCCACCCAATGTCTACTCTCTTTAAAGCTAAATGAAAGTCAGAGAAATAGAAGATAAACTAATGGTAGAAGAATAAAAGAAACATTGGTATTTTACCTATAGTTGTTTGTGAAAAATTGTTACATGCTGGACCACCACGTCACTCATAGTCATTATTCACTTAAATTAAATAATATAATTTTTTTCATGTCACTAATTCATTTATAATTAACTTTTATGTAACCACTCACTTCCTATTCACATAGCTTAAAAGGTGAAAATTCATCTTTAAAAAAATGACATGAAAAAAAAAATTATATGACTAATTTTTAGTGGGAAGGACCATGGATAACGTGGTGGTCCGGGACCATGCAATAATTTTTACTCTAGTAGGTTAGTGTGATGATTTGTATTGGTGAAATGTATTTTAATAATTAAAGAATAAATAAATGAGATACTTTTGTGAATTTTTCAACTAACATAAAAAAGAAAATAATATTTCGTACAATTTTGGGCGTAAAATTAATATTGTTTTTTATTATCAATTTTATGATTCATGAAGATAAGTATAAACAAATTTCAACAAGTTGCACACAAAAATATACTTATATATAACATAAGTAAATAATTTAGAACTCTAAGTTAACACATTTCTCTCTTCTCTATATTGTGAGTTCAATATTTATTAAGAGTAAATTTTTTTCTCTCTTCTTTTAAATAGGATTTGTTTAAAAAATATTATTATATATAATCACAGCTAATAAATTTAAGCTATATGTAATTTGTCACCTCTTAAAAGTGAATTAACTCGTTCCTCTTATTAAATCTAAATTAAGGATACAACATTGAGAAATATTAAATCACTTAACTTAAAAACACAAGCTATCAGCTTTCTCTAATTTGGGGCAACAATAAAAGCTGGTAACCAAAATATTTGAGGACAGAGACCCCTATCCGGCCTTCTTTAATTATATCCTTGCATTTATGAAGAACAATTCCATTTTAGTCTTGTGTTAGATTTTTATTGTTTTATATCTATGCTCTCTTAATTATTTCACCAAGTGACTCCTTACCTTTTTTATCATATAGTTTTATTTAAGGTTTATTCTTGTTTTGTGGTGAATATTAACAAAAACAATTTGGGGTTATTTAAAAATATTAAAAAAATAGAAACCTAAACTATAATATTAAAAAATAGACTTTTTAAGAACTTTAAAAAAAATAAATGGTATTTAATTAAAAATATTTTTTTAAATAAAAATTAATAAAAATTTTAAAAATTGTGAAGGATCAAATTTTAAGTGACCAAGGTTTCTATTCACATTATCGTCTCCCTCTTAATCTTGTGCCGAAAATCTCCTTATCTTTTTAAAGATAGAATATCAAAAAATTGGAATTCCCCATTCATTCAGAAGGATTGAAGATTAAAGGATTTCCTATAGATTTTGTGGACAGATTGTCGTTTAATCGATATTTTTAAATTTTGTGGTTAAAGTTTTCGGTTGACATTTTTCTCTTTCTTAAGTTGCGAGTTTAAGATCCAGTAGTACCAAAATTTTTCTTCCCCTTTATTAGATGAAAATTGTTTAATAAATAAATAAATAATAAATAATGACGGCATCGCGAAAAATATATATTTGTTGTAAATAATGTGAAAAGAACAAGAACAAGAAAAAATAGGAACAAAATAAGATGAGAGAAAAGAAAGAGATTTATATTATTCTGAATATTGACTTGTGTACAATGCCTTCAGTAAATCATTTATTTATATGCATAAGAAGTACATAATACATTAAACTCTAACTAATGTAGATAATATTCCTAATATATAAATATTCATAACACTCCCCCTTGGATGTCTATGAAGACAACGTGCCTCGTTAAAACCTTACTAAGATAAAAACCCCAGAAAGAAAAAAAAATCTTTAGTAAAGGAAAGAGTACATACATCTTTAATACGCATAACATGTTGCCTCATTAAAAATCTTTTCAGGAAAACTAAATGGGACAAAATCATGGATAAGGAAAAGAGTACAACGCGTATTTTGCTCCCCTCATAAATACATCATATAAGATCTTTGACACGACGCAATCCGATATTATAAATTAACTTCTCAAATGGAGCAGTGGGGAGTGCCTTGGTAAATAAATCTGCCAAGTTATCACATGAACAAATCTGTTGAACATCAATGTCTCCATTCTTCTGTAGATCATGAGTGAAGAAGAATTTTGGGGAGATGTGTTTTGTTCTATCACCCTTTATGTATCATTCCTTAAGTTGGATAATACAGGTCGTATTATCCTCATATAAGATCGTTGGAGCTACTTTTCCAGAGTGTAAACCACAATTTTCACGAATATGATTGGTTACAGACCTTAGCCACACACATTCACGACTAGCCTCATGAGTGGCCAAAATCTCAGCATGATTAGAGGAAGTAGCAGTAATTGTTTGTTTAATTGAGCGCCAAGAAATTGTTGTACCGCCGTATGTAAATACATAACCAGTCTGTGATCGAGCATTATGAGGATTAGATAAGTATCTTGCATCCGCAAAACCAACCAATTCTGTTTTGGATAGATTAGAGAAAAATAATCTCATGTCTTTCGTACCTTGAAGATAACGAAATATATGTTTGACCCCATTCCAATGTCTTCGGGTTGGGCATGAACTAAATCTTGCCAATAAATTTACAGCAAACGATATGTCAGGTCGCGTGTGACTAGAAAGATACATTAATGCACCAATAGCACTTAAGTATGACACTTCTGGACTAAGAATATCTTCATCCATCTCTCGAGGACGGAATGGATCTTTGTTAACATCAAGTGACCTAACAACCATAGGAGTGCTCAATGGATGTGCGTTATGCATGTAAAATTTCTTTAGCATTTTTTCTATGTATGTTGATTGATGTACAAGGATTCCATCCTTTAAGTGCTCAATATGTAGTCAAAGACAGAATCTTATTTTCCCAAGATCTTTCATTTCAAATTCTTTCTTCAAACATTCTACTGTCAATGAGATCTCTTCAGGAGTCCCAATAATATTCAAATCATCAACATACACATTAATAATAACAAATTCAGAGCTAATCTATTAATAAAAATGCATGGAGAAATTTGATCATTCTTATAGCCTTCTGCTAATAAGTGTTCACTGAGGCGATCATACCACATGCGCCCAGATTGTTTTAATCCATAAAGGGATATGTTCAATTTGATTGAATAATATTCCCGAGAACTTGAATTAATTGCTTCAGGCAGTTTGAAACCTTTCGGAAGTTTCATATAAATATTATTGTAAAGAGGCCCATACAAATAGGCTGTAACAACATCTATTAAGCAGAAATTAAGTCTTTTTTATTGTTAGACTAATCAAAAATCTAAAAGTGATTGCATCTACCACTGGAGAGTATGTTTCTTTATAATCAATTTCCGGTCTTTGTGAGAATTCTTGTGCAACCAAACGAGCTTTATATCTCACAATTTCTCCTTTTTCATTTCTCTTTCTCACAAAAACCTATTTATACCCCACATGTTTTACACCTTCCGGTGTACGGACTACATGCCCGAATACTTTTCTTTTTGAAAGAGATTTTAGTTCTGCTTCAATTGCCTCTTTCCATTTTGGTCAATCATCTCTTTGCTTACATTGTTCAATTGACAATGGTTCATGATCCACATTATCATTCAAAATCTCTAGTGCTATTGTAATCACTAATTTCGTCCGGACATCAGACCCATTTAAGTTTGTTTTGTTAATGGGTTTATTGAGCTATTAGATAATTAAAAAAAAAAGAGAGAAAAAGAAAAAAAATATACATGTATATATATATTACTACTATTATATTACTAGTTATAGTCAGTAGCATCGTTATTTTATTGATTTCAAAAAACCCCTAAACATTACTAATATATTATATTTAATATTATCGTATTATAGTTAATAACATTTACATCTTATCATTATCATTTATACACATGCATTGCATATTGTTATCATTTATTATGTGTATATTATTATTACTATTGTTAATTATTATTACTATTATTCATTAATATTATTGGTATTATTATTATTATTATTGAATATTATTGTTATTATAAAAATAAAAATGGAACACAATAAGTAAAAGCCCAAATAAACTTTGATTAATAATAAGTCCAAAAAATATAATAAAGAGTCCATTACATAACAGCCCATACATTCTCAGCCCAATCAAACAGAAATCCTAACATTCCCTTGTTTCTTGCTGCAGCCGCCCCCCATTCCAACCGTTAGATCTAGGATAGATCTAACGGTTCAGATCACACTCCAGCAAAAACCCTAGCAAGGGTTACCATCAACCCAGGCGCCGCACCAACTCTCAGCCGTCGGATGTGAAAGAAGATGGATGGTCCAGATGAAGCCCGGAAGAGAAACCCTAGGGATGCCCCTTATCCCTCGCGCCGCACACCCGTTGCCGTTCGATCTGAGCGAGATCAACGGCCCAGATCGTGTCTGAAGGAAACCTTAACGAGGGTGCTGTTGATCCGCGCCGCACGCCTCCCCCACCGTTAGATCAAGATCTGATCTAACAGACCAGATTGGCGCGTGCTCTACACCGGACGTCTTGTCGTGTTCCACGCGCGCGCCCATAACGATCCGGCTCCCACCACGCGCGCATAGCCATGCCCGTGACCCCTCCTCTGCCACCTCTGTTTCCGCTGCCAACACCACGCCGATGCCCCTCCCATTTCCGGCAATGTCGACATGCAACAGCAAAACAGAAGTGGTCAGTGACCCAAAAATAGAAAAAAAGACAACAAAGCAGAGGCAATTAATAAAAGTCGACCAGACAACAATTAGAGAGGCGGAGAGAGAATTATTTTTGTTTTATTTCGAATGTAAACGCTTCGGATATAAAAATCGGAGCCAAAACAGTGTAAACCATCGGAAAAAATTCACAGAGAGGAATCAATAGAAAAAAAACCTTCTGAGGTAGCTCTTGTTTTCCCTTTTTTTTAGTTGCATGCATATCGAAAAGAAAAAATATAAAAGGAAAAGTTCCGAGTTTTACCGATCGGGAACCGTTTCCCATTTGTTTCGAGCTGTGCCGGCAACAAACTCTTTGCTTCCGTCCGGGAGGTCGTCGGAGTGAGCCGTCGGAATCTCAACGGGAAAAGTTTTTTTTTAGGGTTCTCGAACCAAAGTTTTTTAGGGGGAAATTCTTTTTTTATTTTCAGATTTTTTTCTAAGCAAAATAAAGGAAAAGGTTTTTTTCCCCGATTTTTCGAGGCCACCGCTGCCGGTTAATGGCTGACGGTGCCGAAAAAACCTTTCTTTTCCGAGCTACAAACCCTAATCGGAGAGAAAGGGGAGGTTTTTAGGTTTCAAAAAAATCAGAGAAGGCAAAAGGGGGGAAACATTTTTTAACGCGTATTTATAGTGTTTTTACGTTTTAAATTTGGTTTAATTCCCTAAAGAGCCATTCCGTGTTTTCTTATTCCATGAGCAAGGGCTTCCGCGTCTGATAATTACTCCTTGGGTCCTTACATGTTTCCGAGTCGTTTCAATTTCACCCCTTACTCGTCTGATTTGATAAAGTCCTCATGGGGAAATCACAATTACGGTCCCTCTACGTTTGCAGCCATTTATGGTTCATGTTTTTTTTTATGATTGATACATGATGAATGTGGTCATTTAGTATGTTACTTTTCACATGATTATACATATATTTATATTATATCTTACGTGGCCATACATATATATCATTTAACTCTTTTATATGTATATATTTATGTTATGGCTTTACGCAACTGTATATATATTACTTAGTTTTAGTTTGTTCACTGCATTTAAAGTACGCTATCATGGGTTTTTACGATTAATCACGTTAAATTATGCCAATTGCGTTCTTGCTCCTTTTATTTCTATATGTCTCGTTTGATTTGCTCGGTTTATTGTATGCCTTGTTTGATGAAATTAGGGGTTGCATACGAACTTATAAAATGCAATGCGAGCGTCTTTTTATTCGGGAACGAACGAGGCTAGTACCAGTCGTAGTGGTGGTGGTTCGGACGTTCCTTCTCGAATATTAAGACCTTTAAAATTCACTCGCTCGTATAACCAAATTTCAATACGATTCGTCACTTTAATTCGCAAAATTTAATATTAATTAAGCGGTAATGTTTTTGGTACCGATTTCCGGGCACGACGGGGGTGCTCATCCTTCCTCGCGTGTAACCGACTCCCGAACCCTTTTTAGAAAAAAAGAATCTCTGGTTTTATTTCGGTGTCCGGTCTACCATTTTTAAATGGCCGGTGGCGACTCCTCCTTTTTTACAAACTCGATTAAATTTTTCAAAAACCATTAAAACCCGGTTCCTTCGAGCGACACCCGAGGTACCTTGTATTTACCGGAATTTTTAGTCGCAACAGATGGCGACTCCGCTGGGGAAAAATTTTTGTTTTCAAAAACAAAAAGAGAGTCAAGCCAAAAAAAAACTTTACCGCTCAATTAATATTAGAAGTTGCGAATTAAAGTGACTGAGTCGATCGATATTTGTTTATAAGTGCGAGTTTATTTTAAACGCATTTAAAATTGGCATTTAAACCCGTTCGTTTAAGTGGGGGGAAAACGCTAGTGCTTTCGTGTGGATATTGTTCCTCCGTGTGGGCCTAGCAAGTACCTTCGGGGCTCGAGTACCCTATATCTTCGTGAGAATATCGTTTCTCCGTGCAGATATAGCGAAATGGTCCCCTCGAATTGAACTCGGTTAAGAGGAGCCTATAATGGGTGATGATCGGGGGCCTTGCTACCCTTAGTAGGGGACATCGAGGACAGTTCGAGTACCTCCTAGAACCAAAACTGCATGTACAGAACTAGATTGCCCACCATTTTTAGAGCCATGCAGACAGCCTAGGTTCATTAGACGGGATAAATAGGGTTGCTTGCTTTTACGATTGCCTTTTTATCATGTTTATCCTACACTAACGATTATTCTTATGATCTTTTTGCATCTACTTTTCGTGCATGCATTTCATGAGTTAGGGTGGTTCTACCCATTTTTGGGGCTATCATTGTGGACGGGAGGTTGCTAGAAAGGATAATGCCAATTAGCAAGTCCGACATCGGATAGAACGGATAAAGGGGCAGTTTACCGAGCGAAAGCACAGTGTCAAGTCATTTAATGCCCACCACCGAAGAAGGCACATCTCTTCTCCATCCCGAGGAAGTCAAGCGAGATCGGATCTACTCCAAACATCCTAAGCCGCAAAATTTCAAACCGTCTATCGGATCAACATCTTTAGATCACAAGCGGAAGCATATTTGTAAGACTTTGCTATGATTGTCTTTTAACAAGGAACCTCCTTCACGTTCGAATGATAGTCGACCTAAGGGGAATCACCTATAGGGCCAATACATTTCATCCGCATACACATGCATACATATTTCATTGTGTCATATGTTCATACATCATGACATGCATTGACCGACTAAATAACGAATTAATATTGAAAAAATATTATTACAGTGGTGAAGTTTCCAATCTACAACCATTCCGCGTTCGTACGATACTCGTTCTCAGTCACGAGCAATAGAAGAAAGGATGGCCAGGGTTGAACAAGGTCAGAAGGACCTCGAGGGCCGATTGGATGGAATCGAGCAAAACATTAAGGATCAGATTACGCAATCACAAACCACCATCATCGCTCAGATGACCGAACTGCTTGAGAAGAAGTTTAGTAAAGAAGGAGGATCAGGGGGCAATTCGAATGAGAGGGGAGTAGGTGAGACTACATCGCATATCCAACTAGGAGCGCCAACCACCGGGAAGAGAGTGCATATCAACCTCGAGGGAACGCCCGCTAATCGTCCTACAGGGGCACCGACTAGCCGTCACTTGGACCAACCTGTTGAGTTAGGAGAAGATCTCGAGGTTGAAGTACCGGATCTAAACATGTTGAATGAGGCAGAAGAAAGGATTAGGGCCGAGGTGGAAAAGAAGTACGAGGAGAAGTTTCGTCTCTTTGAAGAAAAGTCCATGGCCTTGCAAGGAATGGATAAGCAAGGGAATGATGCCAGTGATTTGAGCCTTGTAGCGGATTTAGTTTTACCTCCGAAATTCAAGACCCCCGACTTTGATAAGTACGACGGGACTACTTGTCCTTCAGCTCACATCACCATGTATTGCCGAAAAATGGTGGCTTTTATAAAAGACGAGAAGCTACTTATCCACTACTTTCAAGATAGTTTAACTAGTTCCGCAACCCGCTGGTATACTCAACTTAGACAAGTCGACATCAAGTCATGGAGCGATCTTTCGAAGGCGTTCGTGGGTCAATACAAGCATGTAACTGATATGACTCCGAATCGGCTCATGCTACAAGGGATGGAACAGAAGCACGGTGAGAGTATCCGTGAGTATGCCCGGCGTTGGAGAGATGTAGCAGCTCAAGTGCAGCCCCCACTTTCGGAAGGTGAAATCATTCCTTTGTTTGTTGACACTCTGAAAGGAGTCTTGTACGATCGCTTGATAAGCAGTCCCTCCAGCAGCTTTGCAGACATGGTCTTGACGGGAGAACGTATCGAAGACGCCATCAAGAAAGGGAAGATAGTAGATCCCTATGGCACAACCACCCACAAGGGGCATGGGTCCCAAGTTCACATGGTGGGTTCTCACTCGAACAACTTGTCTTCTGGCCGCTACCATAATCAAGCATCCTGGTCTGCAAAGCCTCAAAAGGACCTTCATCCAGTTCCTATGTCGTACACCGATTTGCTCCCAATGCTTATTGAGAAGAAGCTTCTAACTCCGGTTCAGTCCAAACCAAAGGATCCCCCCTATCCCGAAGGCTATGATGTCAATGCCGTATGTGACTACCATGTGGGAAGCACGGACCACACCACGGAGAATTGCGGGGCACTGAAAAATAAGGTGCAGTCTCTGATCGAGAACGGTCACTTGACATTCTGAAAAGAAATATCGGGATTGTGACTTTTGGGGTGTGTTAATGCCCGACCATCTTTAGGAGTCTTGTATGTTGCATTTTTCTCTCGAAGTAATGCATGGAACAAACGTTGCTATCCTTTGCCCAAGATAGCAATGATTTTTTTGTTTTTTTCAAGGGCACTTGTTATGTTCACAATTTGACGTTCTAATGAAATGCACTTCTTTTTTTAACATACAATGACCTTGAAATCATGTATATGCATATATCTCTTCATACCTCCGTAGGTCCTCGAATATCATATGCATGATGTGGCATTGATTCTACTCAAAGAGATCGAATGATGTGAAAACGATGAAGTATGATGTCCTGCTCCGTCCGCTCCGGTCGGTAAAGCAAGAGAAGCAAGATTACTTTTCCTTCGATGACGTTCGATGATAAGGGAATCTCCTAAGAAAGCCCAAGTAGAGTTACTCGAATGTGCAAAAAATAAATAAAAAATAAAAGGGAAAGAGAAATGAAAGAAAAAATATATACTGTTTCAAAACAAAATAAAATTTCAGAGCTTGGTAATAGGCATTAATTGAAAAACACTCAAATGTTCAAAACCTGGTAATAGGCATTTTCGGATACGAGTGTGGAATTCTTGGGGCACTCCGCTGAAGCCCGAAACCCTTCGCTTCATGAGTGATGGTAATATTTTTAAGTCGTGACTATGCCGAGTAACTCGGGGTATTGTTGTATGCTCCATCAGTATCCTCAAGACAAAGGACTGTGACGATTTGAATTCCCCTAGGAAAAAAGAAACGAATGAACAAATCGAATAAGTCCCGGATGTGAATCCTTGAGGACACTGACACAATACTAATTGTAATCAGAAGCACATGCTTACATTTAAAATTCTTTGAGTGACATTTTCTATTCAATGGGCTAAATTTTTGAAAACATACGGAGAAACATTATGAGAACTAAAAGGAATAGTAATCGAGCCAATTAAGCAAATACCATAATCATGAGGATGAACCGAGCGATTTGGAAAAGGTTTCACAACTTTGCATATCGCCACAACATTCAGAGTCTCCATTGACTCAAGTTGATCATCAGAAAGTAGGATCTAAGACGCTCTTGCATTTGATATCCGGGGCATCCTATTCTATTTTTTCTTTTGATTAGAATTTTTACTTCAAGGTTCTGTATGGTAATCAAAAAGGGCATTCTTCATTAGAATGACAATCCATAAACTGGTACTTTTTAAACCAAGAGATCCCTATGTATTACTTTGGAGATAAATGCATCAGCAAGGCCCAAAGGTTGAAGGGCACGACGTGAGGAGGGATGACGAAGAGTTAGGTGAGGCTAAATTACCGTGATGGGGCACCATTGTCCGTGGAGGAACTAAGGTTTTCACATAAAGAGGTTCAAACCGAAGTATGTGAAAGATAGCACAGAGCTAGAAAGGATTTAGAATGCGACCGAGGTCACTCGACTCGAATATTAAAACGAAGAACGAGCGGAAGAAGCATAGGGGCCAATTTTGTCAAAGACACGAGATTGATGAGTGGTTGTAGTCCCAAGATAACGACCACCGAACCTAGAAAACAAAGACAAACTAAATCCATGCATCTTTGCATTCTCATAAACACACGTACCTTTGCATTCTCATGAACACATGCATCTTTGCACCCAGGAATATGCTCATGCATCATCGATAGTTAGACATCACCCATTCTAGGAGCATGCTAAATCGTATCATAGCATCTTGTTTTCTCTAAACAGACATTTGAAGATTGGTTTATAGCTTCACGAGAGGAGAAGATCTCACAAGAATCAAGAGTCCTTCGACTTGCGTAATTCGGATTTCTAAAATCCTTCCAACCCTTAATTTTATCCTTCCAAAAGGATGTTTTCCTCAAAACTCAATTTCTCAATTTTATCCTTCCAAAAGGATGTTTTCCTCAAAACTTGAATTTCTTAATTTTATCCTTCCAAAAGGTCGTTTTCCTCAAAACTCAATTTCTTAATTTTATCCTTCCAAAAGGATGTTTTCCTTAAAACTCAATTTCTCAATTTTATCCTTCCAAAAGGATGTTTTCCTCAAAACTTGAATTTCTTAATTTTATCCTTCCAAAATGATGTTTTTCTCAAAACTCAATTTCTCAATTTCATCCTTCTCAAAGGATATTTTTCTTAAAAGTCAAAATTTCTCAATTTTTATCCTTTCAAAAGGTTGTTTTCCTCAAAACTCAATTTTTTTTATCATTCCAAAAGGAAGTTTTTCTCAAAACTCAATGTCTCGACTTCGTCCTTCCCAAAGGATACTATTCTTAAAAGTCAATATTTCTCAATTTTACCCATTTCAAAAAGATTCTCTTTCCCCAACACTCAATCCCCCAATTTTACCCTCTCTAAATGACACTTTTCTTAAAAGGATCAAAATTTCTCAATTTTATCCCCTCCTCAAGGATTTCGGGCGAAGAACTTCAGACTCGCCACTCCATGATTTTAAGGCGAAAGAGGCAGAAACCCAAAGCCCAAGAATGTCAGAGCAAAGGAGGTAGATACTCGTCGCTCAAGGATGATGGGTGAAACCTTTCATGTTCGCCACTCAAGGATTTCAGATGAAAGCTTTCAAGCTTGCCGACAGATTTCGAGATGAAGGATCCTACAGAGAAAGGGTCCAAACAAGCTCTATAAAGGAAGAACTCGTACGACTTCAGGATCTCGAAAGCGGAGGGTCCTACGGAGAGGGGACTTGTAAATACTTGATTTCAGATAGGAGTTCAATAGAGAAGGAACTATTACTCGAAGGGTACGCTAAGGAAGAGGAGTTCTGTGGAGAAAGAACTCAGAATCCTAAGGCTTAAAGATCTCGAAAGCGGAGGGTCCTATAGAGAGAAAACTTGGAGATCTTTGATTTCAGAAATACGAGGACGAGAGTTCTATATAGGAAGAACTGTCACTCGAGGAATATGTTAAGGAAATGAGTTCTATGGAGAGAGAACTCATATTCTCAAAGCTTCAGAGAGAAAATACTCGGTCTGGCGTGTTGCAGCTCCGGGAGAGTAAATCGTCCAACAGAGAAGTTGGACAGATTTAGTTATGACCAGTTTGCTTTTAGACCGCGAAGGGAAGGCAAAGTTGTTTGGATGACTAGCTTGTTCTTACAAAAAGGGAAGACAAATGTATTTGGAACCCGCCTATCCGTTCGGGCACTTGGAGAATGGAAATCTGCAAAAAAAATGAAAAAACTCTTTGTCTCTCTGTTCGGGGCATCTAGGGGAGAATCCACGATCGAAAGGTTTTGGGAAGAAGAACCACTTGGAATTGCGTGGCTGCTTTGGGAAGGCGAACCGTCCAACAGGGAAGTAGGACAAAATTAGTGCTTATGGTCTTTGCTTTATTCTTGTTCCACAAGTATAAGCAAAGAGGGACAGCTGTAATCACTAATTTCGTCCGGACATCAGACCCATTTAAGTTTGTTTTGTTAATGGGCTTATTGAGCTATTAGATAATTAAAAAAAAGAGAGAAAAAGAAAAAGAAAAAATATACATGTATATATATTACTACTATTATGTTACTAGTTATAGTCAGTAGCATCGTTATTTTATTGATTTCAAAAAACCCCTAAACATTACTAATATATTATATTTAATATTATCGTATTATAGTTAATAACATTTACATCTTATCATTATCATTTATACACATGCATTGCATATTGTTATCATTTATTATGTGTATATTATTATTACTATTGTTAATTATTATTACTATTATTCATTAATATTATTGGTATTATTATTATTATTATTATTGAATATTATTGTTATTATAAAAATAAAAATGGAACACAATAAGTAAAAGCCCAAATAAACTTTGATTAATAATAAGTCCAAAAAATATAATAAAGAGTCCATTACATAACAGCCCAATCATTCTCAGCCCAATCAAACAGAAACCCTAACATTCCCTTGTTTCTTGCTGCAGCCGCCCCTCATTCCAACCGTTAGATCTAGGATAGATCTAACGGTTCAGATCACACTCCAGCAAAAACCCTAGCAAGGGTTACCATCAACCCAGGCGCCGCACTAACTCTCAGCCGTCGGATGTGAAAGAAGATGGATGGTCCAGATGAATCCCGGAAGAGAAACCCTAGGGATGCCCCTTATCCCTCGCGTCGCACACCCGTTGCCGTTCGATCTGGGCGAGATCAACGACCCAGATCGTGTCTGAAGGAAACCTTAACGAGGGTGTTGTTGATCCGCGCCGCACGCCTCCCCCACCATTAGATCAAGATCTGATCTAACAGACCAGATTGGCGCGTGCTCTACATCGGACGTCTGTTCGTGTTCCACGCGCGCGCCCTTAACGATCCGACTCCCACCACGCGCGCGTAGCCATGCCCGTGACCCCTCCTCTGCCACCTCTGTTTCCGCTGCCAACACCACGCCGATGCCCCTCCCATTTCCGACAATGTCGACATGCAACAGCAAAACAAAAGTGGTCAGTGACCCAAAAATAGCAAAAAAGACAACAAAGCAGAGGCAATTAATAAAAGTCGACCAGACAACAATCAGAGAGGCAGAGAGAGAATTATTTTCATTTTATTTCGAATGTAAACGCTTCGGATATAAAAATCAGAGCCAAAAACAGTGTAAACCATCGGAAAAAATTCACAGAGAGGAATCAATAGAAAAAAAAACCTTCTGAGGTAGCTCTTGTTTTCGCCTTTTTTTAGTTGCATGCATATCGAAAAGAAAAAATATAAAAGGAAAAGTTCCGAGTTTTACCGATCGGGAACCGTTTCCCATTTGTTTCGAGTTGTGCCGGCAACAAACTCTTTGCTTCCGTCCGGGAGGTCGTCGGAGTGAGCCGTCGGAATCTCAACGGGAAAAGTTTTTTTTAGGGTTCTCGAACCAAAGTTTTCTAGGGGGAAATTCTTTTTTTATTTTCAGTTTTTTTTTCTAAGCAAAATAAAGGAAAAGGTTTTTTTCCCCGGTTTTTCGAGGCCACCGCTGCCGGTTAATGGCTGACGGCGCCGAAAAATCCTTTCTTTTCCGAGCTACAAACTCTAATCGGAGAGAAAGGGGAGGTTTTTAGGTTTCAAAAAATCAGAGAAGGCAAAAGGGGGGAAACGTTTTTTAACGCGTATTTATAGTGTTTTTACGTTTTAAATTTGGTTTAATTCCCTAAAGAGCCATTCCGTGTTTTCTTATTCCATGAGCAAGGGCTTCCGCGTCTGATAATTACTCCTTGGGTCCTTACATGTTTCCGAGTCGTTTCAATTTCACCCCTTACTCGTCTGATTTGATAAAGTCCTCATGGGGAAATCACTTTTACGGTCCCTATACGTTTGCAGCCATTTATGGTTCATGTTTGTTTTTTTTATAATTAATACATGATGAATGTGGTCATTTAGTATGTTACTTTTCACATGATTAGACATATATTTATATTATATCTTACGTGGCCATACATATATATCATTTAACTCTTTTATATGTATATATTTATGTTATGGCTTTACGCAACTGTATATATATTACTTAGTTTTAGTTTGTTCACTGCATTTAAAGTATGCTATCATGGGTATTTACGATTAATCACGTTAAATTATGCTAATTGCGTTCTTGCTCCTTTTATTTCCATATGTCTCGTTTGATTTGCTCGGTTTATTGTATGCCTTGTTTGATGAAATTAGGGGTTGCATACGAACTTATAAAATGCAATGCGAGCGTCTTTTTATTCGGGAACGAACGAGGCTAGTACCAGTCGTAGTGGTGGTGGTTCGGACGTTCCTTCTCGAATATTAAGACCTTTAAAATTCACTCGCTCGTATAACCAAATTTTAATACGATTCGTCACTTTAATTCGCAAAATTTAATATTAATTAAGCGGTAATGTTTTTGGTACCAATTTCCGGGCACAACGGGGGTGCTCATCCTTCCTCGCGTGTAACCGACTCCCGAACCCTTTTTAGAAAAAAAAAAGAATCTCTGGTTTTATTTCGGTGTCCGGTCTACCATTTTTAAATGGCCGGTGGCGACTCCTCCTTTTTTACAAACCCGATTAAATTTTTCAAAAACCATTAAAACCCGATTCCTTCGAGCGACACCCGAGGTACCTTGTATTTACCGGAATTTTTAGTCGCAACAGCTATATTGCATGCAAAAGTATTATCGACGTCGATTTTGTTTCGGTTCCACTTGTTACCAGACATGACATAATTTATTGAGATCTCATCATTATCAGGTACCTGATTCATGTCTAATGCCTCTTTTGGAGACCTTTTAATCTCTTCTCGAGATTTTTCATAATCCATTGATTCCTCGATTAGACCATCACAGGATATAACTCATTTTTTCGAGGATTTTTATCTTTGGAACCTACTGGTCTACCATACTTCAGGCGTGCGTTTGACTCATTAGCAACTAGAATTTGTCCTTCTGGGACATCAATTATAATCGGAGCATTCACAGCTGGTATATGTGACTTAGTCACTTTTTTAGGGTCAGCAAAAGCATCTGGCAATTGATTTGCTAAGTTTTGCAAATGAATTATCCTTTGAACTTCTAGTTCACATTGTTGGGTACGTGGATCAAAATGAGATAACGATAATTTATTCTAACTTATTTCTTTTCCCAACTGTTTATTTTCTCCCCCTAATGTTGGGAAAATCGACTCATTAAAATGACAATCGGCAAATCGAGCTGTAAATAAATTCCCCGTCAAAGGCTCAAGATATTTAACTATAGAAGGGGATTCAAAATCGACATATATTCTCAACCTCCTTTGAGGACCCATCTTTGTGCGTTGTGGTGGAGCAATCGGAACATATACCGCACATCCAAAAATTTTAAGATGAGAAATATTTGGTTCCTAACCAAAAACCATTTGTAATGGGGAGATATTATGATAACTTACAGGCCTGGTGCGAATCAATGATGCTGCATGTAAAATGGCATGTCCCCATGTAGAAATCAGTAGTTTTGACTTCATTAGTAACGGTCTTGCAATTAATTGAAGTTGTTTGATAAAGGACTCTGCAAGATCATTTTGTGTATGAACACGCGCTACAGGGTGTTCAACACTTATTCCAATCGACATGCAAAAATCATCAAAAGTCTGAGAAGTAAATTCACTAGCATTATCAAGACGAATTGTCTTTATAGGGGAATCTGGAAATTGTGCTCGTAATTTTATCAACTGAGCAAGTAACCTCGCAAATGCCAAGTTGCGGGTTGATAGCAAGGATACATGTGACCATCTAGTCGATGCATCGATTAAAACTAGAAAATATCTAAATGGTCCACAAGAAGGGTGCATGGGCCCACATATATTACCATGTATCCGTTCCAGTAAATTGATAGACTCATAATTTATTTTAGCTGGTGATGGTCGAATAATTAGTTTGCCTTGAGAACAAGCATCACATGAAAAGGCATTACTTTGAAGAATCCGTTGGTTCTTCAATGAGTGACCACATGAATTGTCGATAATTTTTCGCATCATAATTGAACCGGGATGGCCTAATCGGCCATGCCAAATAATAAAGTTATCAGTAAACTTATAGTTTACAATAGCATGAGCTTCAATTGCACTAATTCTTGTGTAGTACAATCTAGATGATAGTGCATGTAATTTTTCTAAAACTTTCTTATTGCCTTGAGTTATACTTGTAATATAGAGATATTCAGTATCTCCTTAAAAGCTACTCTCAATATGATATCCATTATTGCGAATATCTTTAAAACTTAATAAGTTTCTTTGCGACTTTAGAGAGTATAGCGCATTATGAATATGGAATAAAGTTCCATTTGGCAATAACATATTTGCTCTTCCGGAGCCTTCTATAATATTAGCACTTCCGGATATAGTACTCACATTATTCCCTTGCATTGTTAAATGGGAAAAAAATTCTTGTGCTTAAGTATAGTATGAGTACTTGCACTGTCCGCTAAGCATAAATCGTCACCATTTTTGGCGGATTGTATTTGAGATGGAATCATATTCTTCAAAGAAAAAATAAATAAATATTACAAAAATATTCAAAATATAAATTAAATAAATAACATCCATGAATTTTATTCTTGTATATATAATTCCTAATAAAACATTATATCTTTCTAACAGACTTTTCCTAAAATAATAATAAACATAAACAAAATAATAATAATAATAATAATAATAATAATAATAATAATAATAATAATAATAATAATAATAATAATAATCAAGTATTCTTCTCAGGAGAAACGAGAAAATCATTAACATCTATATCTGTAAAGTCATAATCGCCATTGCTAGTGCCAGTAATGCCATAATAATCTTTGCCAAGGCCATAATCATCTTTGTCATTGATATAAACACAATTTGTTTCAACTTTCTTTCCTTTACCATTGATTGACTGTTGGTAAAGAACCATAAAATGCTTTGGCACACGGCAAGCACGAACCCAATGATTTAAGCTGCCACATCGATGACACATAGATTTTTCTTTCTTGGATTGATCTTTTGCACTATTGTCATCTTTATTGTTCCACTTACGGTGGGTATAGTTATTTTTAAAACGACTACCTCGCCTATGTCCTCGACCGTGACTATGACCACGACCACGCCCATAGTTATGACCACGATTGTTGGAGTAATCTTTATTTCTTCCGCTATAAAATGTCGCATTTGCTTCAGGGAATGGAGCGGAGCTAATTGGGCGATATTCATGATTCTTCATCAGTAGCTCATTGTTTTGCTCAGCCACAAGAAGGCAAAAAATTAACTCAGAATATTTCTTAAAGCCTTTTTCTCGATATTGTGTCTGAAGGACAACATTGTTTGCATGAAAAGTGGAGTATATTTTCTCTAACATATCCTCATTAGTAATAATTTGACCACATAACTTCAATTGTGACGTAATACGAAACATAGCAGAGTTATACTCGCTTACTGATTTAAAATCTTGCAATCTCAGATGCAACCAGTCATATCGAGCTTTAGGTAGAATAACAGTTTTCTGGTGGTCATATCGTTCCTTTAGATTATTCCAAAGAATAAGAGGATCTTTCACCGTTAAATATTCTGATTTCAACCCCTCATGGAGGTGACAGCGAAGAAGTATCATGTTTTGGCCTTAATTTGGGCAGATTCTGCATTCACCTCTTTAATAGTATTTCCCAGACCATCAGCATCTAGGTGTATTTCGGCATCTAAGATCCAGGATAAATAATTCTTTCCAGAAATATCAAGAGCCACAAACTCAATCTTTGCAAGATTTGTCATTGATGTACTATAAAACACAAACAATCAAATTAGATTAATTATAAATTAATATATATAATCGAAAAACAATAGAAAAGAAGATTTAATCCTCATACGCGACATTGTTAAATCAGTCCACAAGGTCATTTAAAAACCTCCTTTGAGACCAGTAGCCTCGCAGAACGGGATGTCCAGCCAATATACTTGGATTAAACCATTAAAACAAATAACATATAAATTCCTTGTATATACGCATGGTATGAATTAAAACAAACCCACATATAATTTATAATAACCAAACATGGAAAATTAAAACAAAATATTAAACAAAATAAATAACAACACATGGATGATAACATACGCAAGGAATTAATTATATATTGTTTTAATTTATTATTATATATATATTATTTTATAAATTGAAATATATAAGATAGAAAAAAGAATATACCAGATAAATCTTTGGAGAAGCTTGATTTGTAACTAAAATCTTCTAAGCAAACTCGTGCTGATAACGTGTTGTAAATAATGTGAAAAGAACAAGAACAAGAAGAAATAGGAACAAAATAAGATGAGAGAAAAGAAGGAGATTTGTATTATTCTGAATATTGACTTGTGTACAATGCCTTCAGTAAATCATTCATTTATAGACATAAGAAGTACATAATACATTAAACTCTAATTAATGTAGATAATATTCCTAATGATAAAATAATTCAAATCTCCTTTAATAAAGTCCTTATCATGATAGACATCCACATAGATAAATATTCATAACAATATTATATCTTAATTTATTTTATACCTATCTTGTATAGTTTGTCATAGTGATTTAATCTTAACCCTAAATTTATTTCCTACTACACATCAATATAATTAATAGAAATATTTTATCAAATTTTAATCTAATTTTCAGATAGAGCGTATATTCTAGTAAATATAATTAATTTATATAGATAATGAAGCAGTGACGAAGCCAGGATTTGAAGTTAGGAGGCAAAACAATAATATTTGAAAGTGGAAGGCAAATTTAAAAATAAACCAATTTATATATAAAGACAAAAGTGAAAATAATTTATTTTCAAGAGTGGGGGCAATTGCCCTTCCCCGCCCCTTAATAGCTCCTTCACTTTATGGAAGACCGAGGGGTCAAAATTATAATAAAAAAAGTATACAAGGATTTGTCATTTTCAGCTTAAATCCAAGATTCGGATGTCTGATATCAAAATTTCCAAATACAACGCATCTTAATCTCTGTATGCCATGAAGGCTTGGGATGCCAAACATTGCATGTTATGAGTGAAATAAACATTGAGAAGTCTAAGTCTGCACCTTGCAATATTATTTCCAATTAGTTCGTGGCCACAAAATAGTTGAATGGTACGTTTAAATCTTTAACGATTGTAAAAAAACTATACGGTCTCAATGGAACCCTCCCTCTCCACACGACATTGCCTGATTGTTGGATCGATTGAGGGAGTATGCATAGCTATATAATGAATAATAACTGAAGTGGAGGACCAAAATGTAAAGACATGAAACTTTCAAGGATGCCAAATATTTTGTTTACCGATAGTAAATTAAAATAACTATCCCTAAATTTTAACCCCTACACCTAAATCTCTAACCCCTAAAACTAAACCATGACCTATAAACCCTAAATTATAACCCTAAACCTTAAATTGAAACAACTATCCCTAAATTCTAACTCCCTACACCTAAACCCCTAAACTATATACTCTAAAACTAAGACACTTGTGGAAACTTTTAATTTCCACCGCAGTATATAGGATATTAATCCAATTGGTATATAGGTTAAATGTTACCGCTTTTCTCACGATATACAAGATCATTACTAAATAATAAATTTATAACAAAATAATTATGTTTATGGAAATATTTTGATAATAAAACTCACAAAAAATATACACCGCTATATTAGCCTAACAACCAAAGACTCAACTTAATTAATCAGATTAATTAAAAATTATGGCCATGTTTGACAATTAGCGGATAGCTGATAGCGAATAGCGGATTACATTAGCTGATAAATGATTTTATTAGTTGATTTGACTAGCGGATTGTATGAGTTGATTGTATAAAAGTGTTTTGTAAAATTAACTGATAGCTGGCAGCTGTTAGATTATTTAAACAAGCAAAATGACATATAAGTACATGATTATATTCAATACTTGTTTGAATAGTTTATTAGTTATCAATATTTTGTATCTAATTATTATTAATTAGATCTATAAAATTATTTTTAATATAACTTTTCTAAACATATTCAAATGATTTATATATTAATTTATTATTTATATAATTATTTTAATATAATTTAATTAATTACTAAATTTAAATACACATATAAATATATGATGATAAAAAAAGTAAATATGATTAGCTTATAAATAGGGTGAGAAAATATTTAATTTAGGTTCTTTTGAAATTTTTGGTAACTGGTAAGGGTAAAAGAGTCTTTACAACTCTAATATTAAACCTCTAATATCAAAAAGCTCCTATTATGAGCTTTTTCAAAATTAGCGGTTTCACCTCAATCCGCTTTATTAATCCGTTGTTTACCAAACAATAATATTAGCGAATTTGACTGGTCAAACCTCTAATTATGCCTCAAACCTCTAATTTTTGCTTAAACCTCTCTTTACCAAACATGGCATATATCTAATAACTCTGCAAGACTCATAGTTATTTAATTTATCAGTTTGTCAAATAACCCTAGCCATTTTTCTTTCTTTCTTTCTTTCTTTCTAACTACTTTGAATTTTTTTAACCTAGCCGCTTCATCTACGTTATAAGGCCGGCGGTGGCACCAGCCTTAAAACTTGTTGTTGACCGCCAGTCATATTCTTTAACTTTTTTGTTTTGTTCTTTTGATTTCAGTCTTTTTTTTAATAAATTTGTCTTTGTGACACGCTTTCTTCTACCTTTTGGTAAGTATTTTCTGCCTCTTGGCACGCTTTTTTGCCTATTGACACGTTATTTTTGTTTTGCTTCAGGGGTGGATTGGACGTCACAACGACTGATCAAGATGGCGCCACGACTGATCAGGATGACGCTCTTTTGGTTATCTTGTTGATATCCATACTTTGGACCCTCGAACTAGATCTAGATGCAAGTTAGTCACTGCTCTTGTTCGCGATTGAGTTGTGATAATAAACATGTTGTCAACGTACCCCAATTCTGCAATATGTATTTTTAATATTGTTGTTGATGTTTTTTTACATTCATCGTCAAGCTTTGGTGATGTTTTGTATCTATTTTGTTTCGAGTCTTAAATTAGATTTTTTACCTTTTTTTTGGTCATGTTTATAATCTAAAGGCGTTAGTTTTTTGTTGTTTTCGTTTTAAGAATTGGTCTAAGTTAAATTGTATACTTTAATTCACTTAAAAGAAATATCTAATTAATCGAAATTAATAATATATTTCGGTTATCAATATATTTAAGGTTCAGAATTAAATTAGGCGTCCAAAGAATATTAAATTCATGTATAGCTTATAGGAATATGATAGACCATTGGCCCTTATTATCATTAATTCTTCACTGCCTAAAGTTAATGTATATCTTATAGTTAGCCATAAAGTTGATGCATATATTAATAAGTTGGGTAAATATCCAACTAAATCGATAAAATTAAGCCACCATCTCTCATAACACTCTTCTAGAATATTTTTTTTGATATATCTATAGGTCTCATTAAAAATTATTTAAACTCAGTGGCAGAACATTACGAAGTTCTACGGGATGTGGTTCCCTTAAAACATGTCACGTGGTGAAATCGGAATACAAGTATTCCAACTTCAATTTTTTTTTCCACTATTTACACTAACTGCAACATCTCGTCTAAATAAAAAAAAAATAATCTAAAACATCTACGACTAGAATCATGTCACTTTTTTCATCAGCAAAACATTTTAACCATAATTGGTATATAGGTTAAATATTACCGCTTTTCTCACGGTATACAAAATCATTACTAAATAATAAATTTATAACAAAATAATTATGTTTAAGGAAATATTTTGATAATAAAACTCACAAAAAATATACACCGCTATATTAGCCTAACAACCAAATACTAAACTTAATTAATCAGATTAACTAAAAACTACATCTAATAACTAAGACTCGTAATTATCTAATTTATCAGTTTGTCAAATAATTCTAGCCGCTTTTTTTACTCTCTAACCGCTTTGGCTTTTTTTAATTTAATCACTTCATCTACGTTATAAAACCAGCGGTGACACCAGCCTTTAAAATTGGTTGTCGACCATTAGTTACCCTATTTTATTTTATTTTGTTTTGTTCTTTTAATTTTAGTCTTTTTTAATAAATCTGTCTTTATGACACGCTATTCTCTACTTTTTGGTACGTATTTTCTACCTCTTGGCACACTTTTTGGTTTTACTTCAGGGGTGGGTTGGACTAGGGATGGGCATTTTACCCGGATTCGACGGGTTTCGATCCGACCCGGCCCGATCGGGTCAGATTTTTTAATAGAAAATCGGATTCGGGTCGGGTCGGATCGGGTTTTTGCTAAAGGTATACTCAGGTCGGGTTGGGTTCGAGTTTAGGGTGGAAAATATCCGACCAGACCCGACCTGAGACTAATAGTGTAATTTTCCCCTAAATTTTTTAGGGATATTTATAATAATACCCCTCTTTATATATATATTTTATAATTAAGTCTTAAAAATTGAATTTTTATTTATAATTTAGTCCTTTAAATTATATTTTTTTACAATTAAGTCCCTTAAAATTATTACTTTTTACAATTAGGTCCCTAAAATTAATTTATTTTATATAGTTTGGGTCGGGTCGGGTCGGGTCGAATTTAGTATATTTATTTTCGGGTCGGGTCGGATTTTTAAAGAATATTGTCGGGTTGGGTGCGGGTTTAAGATGTTTATTTTTGGGTCGGGTGCGGGTGGGCCAAAAACCCGACCCGATCCGACCCGTGCCCATCCCTAGGTTGGACGTCGCCACGACTGATCAAGGTGGGGGTCAGAGGGGAAGAATTTAGGGATTTAAGATTTTAAAGAAATTAAATATTTTGAGGTTTTTTTATAAAATTAAATATTGTCTTATTTTAAAAAAATACTAAAAATATATCACATGTCGTGTTTTTATTAAATAATAAAAAATTTTAAAGTTTGTAATAAAAAATTAATTTAAATTACAGAATAAAACATTAGATACTGGAATGGCGGAAAAAGTGTATAATTTAACGTAAAAGACGCGGAACTCTCCAATCCTTCGGTTATTACATGCAAGGAATGTAAAAAACGTGGAGCACTGTTACCCGCGTGTTCCTTTAACCTACTTCAATTATTACATGTAGGGAATTAAAAAAACGTGCAATCATTTCGAAGTGCATAGCTAAAGTTCTTGACTTGGTCAACATGGCTCTCTATGAATTATATATTGTTATAAGGGCGATAAGGTTTTAATAAAATTATAGTTTTAAATGTTTTAATTCAAATACTTATTTCATTTTTGTATTTTTTTAAGTTCAATTTTTTAACTACTTTTAAAATTAGATCCTAATTTTGTTATTGTACGCGTAGAACCCATGTATTTTTATATTGTGCAGGTGTTAATCTTCGACCAAACCTTTAAACCCATATGTTCCATTATTAATATTTAAATCTATTTGATACTGGAGAAAACAATGATGGTAGGCTACAACTTTTTTACCTGCTTCCTCCCTTCTATTAGGTTAATGCCGACTTTTGCTTTTTTATTGTGTATAAATAGCGATAGAAATCTAATATCCTTGGGCAGTTCACTTCCAGTTTTGCATGGAAACCATTTCTTTTACAAATATGTTGAGCTTTTCCATCTTCCTCCTTTTCATCACCTTTGCTTTGTGTTACCTCTTCAAACCCCAATGGCGAGGCAAGCCTAACCAACCTCCTCTTCCGCCTGGCCCTAAACCTTGGCCCATCGTCGGAAACCTCCCCGAACTAATCAAATACAAGAGGAAAACTTCGGTGTCTCATTGGATACACGCCTTCATGAAAGAGATGGACACCGAAATTGCTTGCATTCGTCTAGGAAATGTTCATGTGATTCCCGTTACTTGTCCTCAAATCGGTCTAGAATTCTTGAAAAAACAGGATGTTGTTTTTGCTTCGAGACCGCTAACAATGGCCACTGATGTCCTATCAAAAGGGCACTTAGGCCCACTTTTTGCACCCTCGGGAGATCAGTGGAAGAAAATGAAGAAAGTTATGGTTAGCGAGCTGCTTTCAAAGGCAAGGCATCAATGGCTTTATGAGAAAAGAGTTGAAGAAGCTGATAACCTCGTGCGTTACGTGCATAACCAATGCCAAAATTCTGATGAAGGTGGCCTTGTCAACTTACGAGTGGCTGCCCGACACTATTGCGGCAATGTGACGAGGAAGTTGCTGTTCAACCGGAGATACTTCGGGGAAGGGAAAGCAGATGGTGGACCTGGTTTTGAGGAGGAAGAATACATAGAATCCATTTTCACTTCTCTTGCTCATGTTTATTCCTTCTGTGTATCTGACTACTTACCGTTTTTGAGGAGCCTTGACTTGGAGGGACATGAGAAAATTATGAAGGAAGCAACTAGGGTTATGGACAAGTATCATGATCCCATAATTGAAGACAGGATTCAAAAACAAAGAGATGGCAAGATAGACGAACCCCAAGACTTGCTTGATGTTTTGGTTTCTTTGACTGATGATAATGGTGTCTCACTACTGTCAACCGCCGAGATCAAAGTTCAAATTAATGTATGCCTCTCCTTCTCTCTACTTGTTTGAATATACAAATTATCATAGCAAATCATCGAGATCGAGTATATATTGATATTTGATAGTAATATTATTTGCCTCTCAATTTTCAGGAGATTATGATTGCGGCAATAGATAATCCATCAAATGCCTTGGAATGGGCACTTGCGGAGATGTTGAATAAACCGGAGACGATACAAAAGGCCATAGATGAATTAGATAATGTTGTTGGAAAAGATAGGTTAGTTCAAGAGTCGGATTTCCCACAACTGAACTACGTCAAGGCATGCGCACGAGAAGCCTTTAGACTCCATCCAATCTCGCCATTTATCCCTCCTCATGTGTCCCAGACCGACACAACTGTGGCCGACTACTTCATCCCAAAGGGTAGCTATGTGGTCGTGAGCCGGGAAGGTCTGGGTCGGAACCCTAAAGTTTGGGACGATCCATTCGAGTTCAAGCCAGAACGTCACCTCCAGGGACAGGGTTGTAATGAAGGCAAAGAAGTGGTGCTCGCAGAGCCAGAGTTGCGGTTCATATCGTTCAGTAGAGGAAGGAGAGGATGCCCGGGAGTGGTGCTCGGAAGTTCAATGACGACGATGCTGTTTGCGAGGCTTCTGCAAGGTTTTGAATGGAGCATCCCGGCTAATCAAGGAACTATTGATCTTAGTCAAGGAAGGGAAAATTCCTTTCTGGCTAAACCGCTGCATGCTGTTGCAAAGCCACGGTTGCCACCCAATGTCTACTCTCTTTAAAGCTAAATGAAAGTCAGAGAAATTGAAGATGAACTAATGGTAGAAGGAATAAAAGGAACATTGGTATTACTATATTTGTTTGTGAAAATATAAAATCTCGTAATGTATTTTTTTAATTGTATCAGTGAATTGTATTTTAAAAATTAAATTTGTGGTATAACGTATGACATTGTATATTTTAATTAGTGGTTTTTCCCTAAAAAATTAGTAAATGATATTGTGAAATATTAAATATATTTTTTATTGCCTTTTCGGTTTTCAAGATTTTACTCTAATTAATTCGGATCTACTTGTATCGCACACCTAATTTTTGTAAGTGAGTCTCTCAACAAAAAAAATTACATACAAAAAGAATCAAACTCGAGAGCTACTATTAGTACTATATCTTTTAAATTCATGTCTATTTTATAATTCATAAAAAAAAATCTTTAACATTAGGGTTTTAAAATTTTCCAACAAGCTATGTACGTAAATTTATGTATTTATCGTCGCTACTAATAAATTTAGGCCAGAAGTGATTAGTCATCTCGTTAAAGTGAACTGACTTGGTCTTCTTGATAAATCTAAGTTCATGATACAATTTTTTATTTTGTTGTTGAAGAAATTCGTGATACAATTTTGTTTTAGAATCTTGATTATATTTAACAGCGAAAGAAATACAAAAGACTCATACCTTTTACAATAGAAATATAGTGCTGAACAAAACAAAAAAATATAAAAGGTGTGAAAGACGTTGAACATAACAAACCTAACACTGTTAGAAGAAATCTTCTGAAATAAAAATCCAGAAAAACTATACTTTGCCTTGAGTGCTCTTTGAATATAGCAAAAATTCTTCCGCTACTTTATCTTGGCATGTCGGCACAACCACTAAAGGGATTTATAACATGTATAGAACAACCTCCTTCGTTGAAAAGCGCTCGTTGATACTCATCACTCGAACGCGTAACTGTCAAAAGACAGACTACTATCATGAAGACAGACAAGAACTGCTAAAAAGTAGACGAAAGAACTGCCACCAAGCAGACAAAAGAACTGTCATAAAAGCATATTTGAATAAGAATCTGACAAAGTAAACGAAAAACAAGAAACAGACTTAAAAAAAAGCGAAACATTCATCGGAAAAGATGAATTTTATTTATGTACAAATCTAGCAGAACCGCCAAAAATCACCGCCGGTAAAAAACAATGAAAAAGAAGAAAAATTTGAAAAAAATTTATAATCGTCTCAAAAAAATGAAGATATGGAAAGTGGAGAAGTTAATTCGTGATACAATTAAATGTACACAACCAAGACTAAAGATTGAAAGAATATTTGTCTAATATAAAAAGTATAATTATTTATTAATATTTAAATTCAACATTTTAAAAACATGACTTAATTTATCTAATGATATACGACTTGTTACAAATTTTTCCACATAAAACAAGTTTTATCGACTTCACCATCACTTTCATACCTAACAACACCACCATTCTCTTTGATTAAAAAAAAACAACCACGTTCTCACTTTCTTCTTTTTCCTTTTTGCAAAGCAAAAGCCGCTATATTAATAAAATTAGTTGATATAATCGCCAATCCCAACAGGACATAAAGAATCAACCAACAGAATTACCGAATCCGTGATCCTACGTCTAGTCAGAACACACTATTAAAGAAAACGATCGAATTATAAATAGTAAACAGACGATTACCACAGAGAACTCTCACGTTTTTTTTTTGTGTGAAAACTTTTATCTTTTTAATAGAATATTAAATTTTGCTGACCGAACAAAGTTAATTACCACTATGTTTTACTGTTCATTTATTTAGTGGGTATTTGTTGAATAATTCAGTATCTACTATTTTTGTTTTTATTTTATTTTTATTTCGCAACCAGATTGTTGAGTGGGGGTGAGCATAGGCGGAGCCACCCTTTGAAATGTGGTGTCTCATGACACCTCAAAATTTTTTTAAATTTATTTTTTTATATAATTTGTTTATAAAAAATTAAAAATATAGACAAATGACACTTCCTTTATGAATAAAACGACACTCTTTTATAAATAAAACGACACATCTTTATAAATAATTAACCCTCCTTAAATAGTTGAAAAAATGACACCCTTAAATAAATTTCTGGCTCCGCCCCTGGGGTGAGTTGTGTCAACTGGTGGCCAAAAAACTCGGTGTGTTGTAACAGTTAGAATCAAGGATTTGAAGAAGGATAATTATATGCATGCACTGGTGGTGGAAACAATTAGTTTTCACAAGCGCTTTAAATTTAAGGTTTGTATTAGAATTTAAAGTTTGTAGGTTAAAACCTAAATCCCTAATATATTACCCTAAAACCTAAACACTAAATTTTAACCACAACCCCTAAATTCAAAACCCCTAAACTTTAAACCCTAAGCTAAATCCTTGAACTATAAATCTAAGGCACTCGTGGAAATTAAAAATTTCTACCACCAGCGCTTTAAATGTTTTCCTTTTTTGATAATATGCATGTTCGACTTACGATCTATGTTCGGGGTGCAACGCTGCTCCTCCCAACAATGTCATCTCCAACTCTCATCCTCTCCTTGAAAGTGTAATGTGCCCTACCAATGCACTCAATACTTATTGGTTTAAATGTTTTTACGTTTAAGAAACTTCCGAGTGATTTGTATATATAATTACCATGTAAATTAATGCTTATAAACACATTCCTTACATAACTAATTACAACCACCAAACTAACTAACTAACTAATCTTCAACAAGTTGTTCAATTTCCCAGGTAACCTGAATAGGGTGTTCTGCACATTTGAGCGAGTTTCTCCTGTATTTTCTTACTTCTCCCAGACAACTGAAACATAATTTTATGATGCAGTACAAAATAAAGAAGAAGAATTAAAGGGGAAAGAGAGAGTAGAAAGAGTAGAGGAAGACGACGGAATAGAGAATTTGGAGAAAAATAAGAGAACAAATTTTTATTTCAATCGATAACTTACAACAGACCAAAAATACATAAAACGACATAGTATTTTCACTAATAAAACTAAAATAAACGACAATGTTTATTCCTTATAATTTTGATACGCAACAATACTCCTTCGGTCAAAAAATCTTTGTCCACAAGGATGAGAGAACAACTCCGTACTCTTCTTGATTTGTCTTTCAAATGATTTGACCAAACTCTGCCGAATGCTCCTTTGGCCAAGATTATGAGTGGTGCGACATTGGCACAGAAAAGTCCCCCGGATCGAAAATATGTCCGACCCCTAAAATCATTACTACATTGAACTGGTCTTATACCTCGTCATCACTTTCGTCCATAAAAACACAATGGAACCGTCATCACTTTCGTGCATGAAACAATGGAACCGTCGTCCATTACTTTAAAAACACCTTAAACACCATCCATTGATCCACATGTCCGTCAATGCATTAACCACACAAACATCAAACACAAGATTCATGTTTAATTGGGCTTGCATCACAACTCCTAACCCGACACGACCAAGAAGATGTACCATGTATACATAACGGATAGTAATACTTCCTCAGTCGAAGAAATTTTTGTCCTCGAGGATTAAAGAAGACAATCATGACGCAAAAATAATAACAACTGATGTTGAATCAATCGGGGTTTTTAGGTGGTTTGACCAAATATCAGTCGTTGTCTTTTTTAGCTTGATCACATTTGGCATAAGAGTAGGAGATGAATTCATGAAAAAAATTGACAAACAAGTATCCTCCAGGGTCAAAAATTTCCCTAGTCAACTCATCAATGTTCGAAATATAATCTGAACACAATTCATCTGACTCCCAAAAATATATTCTCAAGAATAATGACAACGAAAGACTCGAAAACTTTTGGTGCAGATAAACTTCTTGCACCTTTTGCTACATTAAATATATCATTATCTTCTATAAGTGCACCATTAAATATTGATGGGAAAGATGCTAAACCGTATTTAACAATAAAAAATTCTCCCTGGACAGTGTCTCGAGAAAACTCAGCTTACAATTGTTGTGAAAATATACAAATATCATGACAAATAGAAACTCTCAACTGTCTGGATGCATCAACTTTTTTCCTAAATGTGAAAATCATTTAATTTTTAACAAAATATTTGAAAGCTCTTCTCATAGAGTTCTTGTTTTGATTTTAAACCATTGATTTAGATTTTTTTTTGTGGGGGGGGGGGGGGGGGGAATACAGTCTCCATACTATATCTTAGATTGTATTTCGGTTCATGGATAGAAAAATAAACATTTTTTTATCAAAAAAGAAAAATAAACAAATTGATTTTTTAGTCCTCAACATTTATAAATTTGTCAATATAGTCCTTAATCATTAAAATTATATAAAAAGTAAAAATATTTTTAATAAAATATATTAAAAAACCAATGGACTTTTTATTTTTAAGAATTTTTTTTAACTTCCTAGCCTAGAAAATATATTCTCAATGTATTTGAAAACCAAAATTTACATAACTGTCCAACTTTAAACCCATGTTCGATTCAATCATTCAAGTTACATTCAAGTTTCAAAAAAAATTGATCTAACTTTTCAATGTTATAAATTAGTCCATTACTTCATGATTAAAAACGTATCTTTTTCCTACTTTGTTGAGGTGTATATTCTCAAAGGCGAATGCCGAAATTTGAACACATACTAGATGAGATAATATATCATCCTTATCTACTCGACCAATTAATGAATATCAATTTTCTTTAAAATTTAAATTTAGCCCAAGACCAACACTTTAAACATTTTTGTAATTTACCAAAAAAAATAAATTTAATATGCTAAAACTTATTATATATAATGTTGTTAATATAGAGGCAATAAACTAACTATTCAATTTCTTGTCTAAAAAAACTCAATATGTGCTATTTGCAATACAAACTCTTCCCAAAAAAAAAAATCAATTTGTTGAGGAATATTTTGATCCCAACAATGATCCTTCAAAATTAAAAATCAATTAGTTCAATTTCTTATTTTACACCAAACCAATAAATCCCTATCCGAATAGCAAAAATTATTAGTATATACTAAAAATTCCTCGAAAAACAGAAACAATTTCTTTTTTTCTTTTATAAAGAGAGGGAGGAACAGAGGTCAAGGACACAAAGACCGGATCAACTCTCCTTCTATCTCTCTCTCTGCATTGTAATCTCATAACAAAATCATGGCGGTAACACATTGCTTTCATTAAGATAGTATTAATTATCCATAATGTTTGTAATTATAACAAAATTATCTTTTTTCCTTGTTCAAAATTCTATGTTTTATAAAATTCTCAAATCTAAGGCATTCAAAGGAATGTGGTAGAAATTTACACTTTTATCTGGTATTGCTAATGCAATTTTATGCATTTAAGAAAGTTCAATTTGCTGCATTGCCATGCATGCATACAGGAGAAGGGTCGAGCATTGCCGAAGTTCGGTGAATGGGACGTCAACAACCCTGCATCAGCCGAGGGATTTACAGTGATCTTCAACAAGGCTAGAAACGAGAAGAAGGCGGGCACCAAGATTGATTTGCCGGCGACGAATGACCCCACGCGCAAGCCAGAGGCTAGTCCTGGAAAGCCTACTGTAAGTAGTTGTTTACGGTGATGAGCTTATCATGTTTTGGTATATTTGTAGATTCATGGTATTTGATTTTATGGTGCTGCAGAAAAAATGGTTGTGCTGTGTACAAGCTACAGAAAAATGAGATGGCTCATATGGTCCGAGAGAAGGCCATTGTATTGTCTAAGCCAAGCCTCCTTTCAAGACAAGACTGGTGCAATATATTATGATGTGGGCTTGGGGTTACAGAACACTATTGTTTTCCTGTTTCATGTCATTTTTTATTGTTTGCACCTTCTTACAATATCAATGTAACTTTGAACTAATGTTCTCTTAATTGATATTTCTGTTTAAATTACTTTTTTTAATGCTGAATTATTGATGTTTACACTAAGAATGAATACAATATTTGATTCTAATGTCATACTGGTGGTAGTAACATTAAGTACAAAACAAGTTCGTGTTAAACGACGGATTGCAGTACGAAAAGATGAACAGAACAGATTACACTCTGGATGTTCCAAGCTTTCGTTCAAACAAGCGTTTCAAAAGGAAAACTTGAAGGATGCTAGCCGCTACAAGTGCAGCTGATTCGAACATCGCCTTGTGAAGTGCTCGTCGCAACAAGTTATCATTCACTGCACACATATTATATCCCCATGTTCAAAAATGTCAAAACACTTGGTGGTGATTAAAACATTCAAGTTAGTACCTATTTCCTGTCGATCGGTCTGAGCCTCGATCCAATGCTGTTCGAATTGGATGTTGTAAAGCGCTCCCTCCAACCTTGATATCTGCTCCATCAAAGGATCGATATGCTCTGCGAACATCGTTTTAAAAGATAATCATTTCGGGAAACAAAACGGAACCAATCATTTAAACTCACCTTCTTTTGCATGCTGATGACTGTACGTAAAATGCCCAACTTGTATGTCGAAATCAATGGTTTCATGGTAAGGAGATTTGTTAGTAAAGCAGAACTTGTAAACCCCTTTCTTGTGGACAACAAACTCGTACTTCTCACTTATTTTGTTACGGAAATCATGAATCTGGTCTCCTGATGGTCCCTTTATCTGCTCATCTCACCATTAATCCACAATGTTAGGATTCTTTTTTCAATACAATGAACATCGATTCAACAACAAACAATAAAAGTAAAACCGGTAATCAATCGATCCGATGAAACGATTTCGAAAAAGGAAAGATTACCACGAGATCGACACCTTCGTCGCTAACATGCCAAGGGGCATCGGCCTTGATCACGACGAAAGAGACCTGAACTGTGTCACCTTCGTACTTGACATCATGGGCCACACATTCTTCTCTGTCTATAACGAATCTGACCCCTTCTGCTACTTTTAAGCTCCATAGAAAAAACCCCATTGCCACACATGCAATTTCAATGCTTCTTTTCCATCTTTTTCCCGCCATCTCTACGAAACAAAAACAGAATCCTACAGCTTTAGATCATTGGTTGTTGTTGTTTTAACAAGATCAGATAATGTAAGAAAATTTTCACGATAATCTAATAGAAATTAGGAGATATGTTTACTGTCAGAAATTTTATTATGTTTAACTATATTGAACCCTCAAAAGATTGATTGAATTGAAAAGTTGCCTGTTTTAGAAACCGGAAGAACAGAACAGAAACTCAATACCAATGTTACTCGTAACTGTTGGTTTGTTTGACCGCGAATTTGTGTCTCTTCTGTCGTTGGCTGAGGTTTTTTTTTCTTCTCACAAGTCTAAACGACGTCGCTTGACGCGCGCTTTTGTCTCCATCTTTTATGCTAGCGTGTCCAAATATTTTTGGATTGTTTTTCTTCATTTTCCTTCACATTCCTTCTATCCAAACATAGTAGCTCTAAAGCTCACCGTTTTGGATCCCTTTTGTCCTTTTCCAAGCCGCATCTAACAGGTAGCTTACATTAGTTCCAGTCTTCTGATACTTTATCATGGGTTTTGAAATATCTAAGCTCACATTTTAAGGCTTGTAAGAAGGAATCAAGTCAAATTTCAGTTTTATGTAAAGCATTGAGATTTTTAAAAAAAATAGTTTTTCACAATGTCTGCAATCACCAACCTCATCTGTTGTAGCTTCTCTCAGGTACCTCAAAACTCTTCAAAGTTCAAAACTTTAACCCGAGCTAGCAACCTTAGCCAACAAAGTCCGTTACTTTACAAAAAGGCCTCGAATTTCTCAGTATTCCTTAAACCCCACAATCACAAGCCTTTAATTTCCCCATTTGAGCAAAAGGGTGTTCTTCAAAAATGTAGAAGTACTTTAAACACCCAGAATTCAGAAGAAGAAACGGGCCAGGATAAAGGGCTTTCGGATAATAATAATAATAATAATAATAAAGAAGGAAGGGATTGGACGACCTCAATTTTGCTTTTTGTGTTGTGGGGAGCTCTCATGTACTATGTTTTCAATCTCACGCCTGACCAAACTCCGGTATTTTCCAAACCCACCTTCTTGTACTTGTTGTCTGTGTGTTTCTTTTCTTTTTCACGGTGAATGCCTTTCTTGTGTTCTTTGATTTGAAATTGAGATGAAATTTAGTAAAGTGGCTTTCATTACTCAAAATAGCTTGCTTTTTTTTGGATGCTTTAGCATTCTGATTTATGTACCAGTTTTCTTTCCTTGCTGTGGTTATTGTTGATCATTTTCTGGACTAAAACATTATTGCTAAAGCTTGGGTTTCAGATGTTATGTTCATTGGTTAATAACTTTTATAGAAATGTTAATTGGACTTAACCGATGCTGCCTGTATGTGATATCATATTAGGCCAATAGCATAATTTAGTCTTCAACCTCTAGTTTCTTTGAAAATACAGTACTTGAGTCGTTTTTGAGATAGTCTTTTACATAGCACTCAAACAACTTCCATTAATGTATTTCATGAGGGTAAAGTATATATTTAAAGCTTAAGAAGGTAAAGCAGCCTATAAACATGATGGTGTGATATCACATTCTCCGGATTCTGCCGAAGGCTGGCTGTCCGAGAGTTTACATATTTAGAAATTCTTGAAATAATCAATTTAACATCTGCTTCGATTCCTTAAAATGGGATTGTGAACTCTTTGCAGTCGAGGGACATGTATTTTTTGAAAAAGCTCCTGAATTTGAAGGGAGATGATGGTTTTATGATGAATGAAGTACTTGTCTCCCTGTGGTACATCATGGGATTGTGGCCATTAGTGTACAGCATGCTGCTGCTTCCAACAGGCAGAAGGTACCTTCAACTCCTCTCACTGCTTACCTTATCTGAACATCTTATCTTCATATGTTATCTTTGTATCAAAATGGATGATAATTAAATATATATTCTTACATGTGGAACTTGCAAAAGGACTGAGGGACTTGGTATAATTATTTGAATCGATGATGATTTAGTGTTGTTGCATTTATTTCTGAAGAAAATGAAATAAGGGTTGGGGTTCGACGCACTATCTTGTAGGTCTAAACTTTGACGATTCTAGTAGGGAGCCTAATGCATAGGGCTCCCAGTCTACCAGATGTACTTGTTACTGAGACTTGAATCCATGGTCTATCTTATTGTTGTGCCAGGAGGCATACACTCTCGCTTTATTTAGTGTCAATTAGTTCAATCAGTCTTGTTTTAGTTAAGATCTTATATATCTGCAGCTCAAAAAACAACATTCCCACCTGGCCGTTTCTAGTACTTTCATGCTTTGGTGGTGCATATGCTCTTTTACCATATTTTGTTCTTTGGAGTCCACCACCACCGCCTGTTGAAGAAAATGAACTCGGAAAATGGCCTTTGAATTTTCTGGAATCAAAATTAACTGCTGGGGTAAGTACTTCTATTTCTCCCCTGCATACAATATCCTCATATTTGAGCAACTATGACCGAACTGTTCATGTCCATAAAATTGGGATAACACCACTTCGTTTCATTGATAAAAGTAAAAATAAAAATTTGTTTTGGATCAGTTTGATTTGGTGCAAAAATGCAAATTAACTTCATTCCACATCAGGTGTCACTTGCTGCAGGAATAGGTTTAATCATTTATGCAGGTTTAGCAAATGCTGATATTTGGAGAGAGTTTTACCAGTACTTCAGGGAAAGCAAATTTGTAAGATTGCCAATCTTTTGAGTACTCATGATTGATTGTGATTGTCTTGTCAGTATGTTGTTATAATCTCGTGGAACTCGAGATATATATTCATGCTGGGAATCGAATCCCTGTGTTGCAGATTCACATCACAACCCTGGATTTCACTCTACTATCTGCCTTTGCTCCTTTTTGGGTTTATAATGATATGACTGCCCGTAAATGGTAAGACAAAAAAGAGACTGATGTTCTTGCTTTGAATCTAAGGTTCAAAACCTCTAAAAGAAGAGTTTATTTGGCATGACATAAGTTGCTGAAATGTTTTTTCCCATTTGCAGGTATGACAAAGGGTTTTGGCTTCTTCCCTTATCATTGGTGCCTTTCATAGGTCCTGCTCTTTATCTTGTCTTACGGCCATCGCTTTCAGATTTGCCTGTTACAATTACCACAACTACATCTGAGCAAAATTAGAACTTAAGCTCCTCTTCTGGCGAGATGGACTTATACCGACAACAGAAAGGGGTCCCGAGACATAGAATTATATAATGAATGACGGCATCCCACTGAAAAGTGCAGCCAGTGCCACATGATGAAGAGTTTATATCATCTTACAGGTGCATCAAGAAATTATCCCATATATATACATATATATGTTCGATAACAAAGAAAAACGCATATGTACGCATACATGTTTTCCTTACAGTGAGATTCTGCTGATGTATGGTGTGCTTTTTTATTGGCTATTGACGAGAAATGTTGCTTGTTTATATTCTTGGTTTCCGACATGCAGTACATAAGAACTTGTTTCATTTGCTATGAAGTAACCTAACAACCGAAGAGAAAACTATATAAACGGATAACCTCTTACTATTCTTGTAAATATTGTTGTTTCAAAGATTATAAGCATATATATAAGTCATATTTGTCATAAATTTACAAAGATGAGGAAGATCAGTTTGGCCAACCGACTAACTGTGCTTGCTGTTTTAACTTTGATCTAATTCAGATATTCAACATTAATCCAAGTTTGCTGCCAAAGTTGCCTTTTTAATTAATTTTTTTTAAAAAAAAAAACTTTTTTTAAATTGGATTTTCATTGATTTAAGGGAGCAAGGCCCATGCAAAGCCCCCATATTCGTCCCTGCATGTAGCCATAAGAAGCAATGCATGTTTTGCGCATCACTTTACACATTATCACACTGTTTTGCTGGGTAAAATTGATTAAAAAAAGTAGGATTAAAATATTTTATGATATAAATTTAATCATTAACAAATTTTCCATTTTTTTCTTGTTTTCATCCTAACAAACCCATCCATTAGCTTCGTCTTGGAAGAGGTACGTCGAATTCTTAAATTACATGCCACATTTTTCAGTTTCAAGATCTATGAACCCTGATCTGTAAAGCCTTTATCTTTTTTCACTGAACTCTTGCATTTTAGTAATCTGGGTATTTTTTTTTGGTCTTATTAATTAGAGTTAGTTCGTTGTGAAGGTTTTTAGTTAATAAAAAGATGTCGGGTCGTCCTGGGTTACATAGAATTCGAAGCTCTAGGCCAGAAAATATAGGAAAAAATACTTTACGTATGATTGCCAATATTTGTTTAACTGTATTTGTAATAGCTGCTCTAGTGGTCACCATTATAGCTGCTACTTATGAACCAGATGACCCTCCGTTCAACTCTCCTACGAATATCACAACTTCCCTCACTTCCACGTCGAATTCTACGGTTCAATCGGACAATATTGTGGTTAGAACAGGGGAGGATTTATTGGCAGCCAACCAGACTGCATTAGCCACTTTGATCAATGTTGCAGATGCAGCTGAAACAAATGGTACGAGTACGGATGAAACTAGCTCATCGGTATGTGAGTTTGATCCGAACGAACCACTCGATTGTAGGGACCCCGAAGTGTTCCAATCGATGATGCAGAAGGCAATTGAGCGTTTTAAGGATATACACTTTAACCGGTTCGGGAAGCCGACTCCTGGCCCTGAGGGGAATACTTGTGATATGGCATGGAGGTTTAGGCCTAAGCAAGGGAAAGCAACTGGTTTTAATAAGGATTATAGGCGGTTTGTGATCAATAGATCGGAGAACTGTACGGTTAGTGTCGTGAGCATTGGCGAATATCATTCCGGTGTCAATGCAAGGAAGAAAAAGAAGAAGAATAAGAATCAAATACCTGGATATGAACCAGCATCAGGTATGCAGGACCAAGGTGGCTTCTCTTTGCCTGCTGCGGGGGAAATAGTAAACGATTCACTTCCGGTTGTCGAGTCCGAAAAGGAATTTATTCGTCGGAGGTACTTGATTTATGTGGGTGGTGGAGATAGGTGCAAGAGCATGAAGCATTATTTATGGAGTTTCTTGTGTGCATTGGGTGAAGCACGGTATTTGAAACGAACCCTGGTTATGGATATGACCCTTTGCTTGTCTTCGATATACACTTCATCGAATCTGGACGAAGAAGGGAAAGACTTCAGATTCTACTTCGATTTCGAGCACCTGAAGCAAGCAACAGCAGTGTTGGATCAGGATCAGTTTTGGAACTATTGGGAGAAATGGCAAAGGAAAGATAAACTGACTCTTTACCTTGTTGAGGATTTCAGGGTGTCACCTAAACAGCTTACCAAGGTGAAGCACTCTTTGATCATGAGAAAGTTTGGATTCGTCGAGCCGGATAATTACTGGTACAGGGTTTGCGAAGGAACGACCGGATCTGTAGTTCAAAGGCCATGGCATCTGATAAGGAAATCAAGAAGGTTGATGGATTTAGTGGCAGCAGTTGGTTCAAAGTTGAACTGGGATTACGACTCTGTTCACATCGTGAGAGGCGAGAAGGCGAGGAACCGTGACCTATGGCCTAATCTCGCACAGGACACCTCGCCCGATGCCCTTCTCTCGACCTTACAGAATAAGATTGAAGACGGGAGGAACGTGTACATTGCAACAAATGAACCCGAAACATCCTTCTTCGAACCTTTGAAACACAAATATGCCACTCATTTTCTCAATGACTATAAGGATTTTTGGGGCGATAGAAGTGAGTGGTATTCAGACACGACAAAACTTAACAACGGAGCTCCGGTCGAATTCGATGGCTACATGAGGGCCTTGGTTGATGCAGAACTTTTCTTGAGAGGGAAGAAGCAATTCGAGACTTTCAACGACCTGACTAACGATTGTAAAGATGGTGTAAACAACTGCAGAACTGCAGCCAGTTAATCCTTGTACTGAGGTCTGAAACATCATTGCTACATTTGGTAATGTTCTAATTGTAATTATAACTGATTTCTTTGTTACCTATCAATAAATTTTATAATTTCGTTCCTAAATTTGTAATATAATATAACTCTCTAACAGTTCATGTTCCCTTCCACTAAAGGTAACAGACCCGAAATTTTAATGAACAAATATAATGAAAGCCATAGTTTAACCCTTAGAAAATGTAAAAGAGAAAACTCCATGAACCAAAGAAGGTTAAGACAGAATGAGATTTGCATATAACATAAGAAACCCTGACAATATCCACATTCACCACATCAAGGTAAACTTGCGGGTAGCCTAACACTTAGCCCCATGCTCACAACATTATCTATACTTGTATTAAGCAGACTGTACAATGGACATTTTTCTCAAACTCGTCACTCTTTGTTATTCTCACCAATAGCAGGCATCCACTTCATCGTACAGCAGAGGAAACCTGCAAAGAGGGCATGTACCTCTCAAATACCTCAACCACGTCTCCAAGCACTCCTTGTGAAATAGATGACTGCAGGGCAAGACATCGATCTCTGATTCCGGCTCGAACTCACACCGGCAGACCGGGCAGTCATACTCAGGTTGCTTGCGGATGCTTAAAGCATCAAACCGAATTGTCGGGATCCTACTCCTGTACTCCTTAATGTAAATTTCAGATGCAGAATGATACAAAGATAATTCGTCCTGATAAACGACAGAATCCAGGGATGATGTCACCGAATCCGGAGATGATGTCATTGAATCCGAGGTTGATGTCGACGCCGACGACAGATGGATACCGAGAATTCGAAGGATGGAACTTAGTATGCCTTTGACTACAGACAAGGACAAAGCTGTGTTTACCAGGAGTACACATAGCATTCCTTCTGATGGAGTTGGTAGACTCGAGAGTCCCATTTTTTATATGGGATTCCAAGATGGAAAAGAAAACTGCAATTCCAGAAATCCAAAACATTGAATCCGAAATTCACATGTACAGAAACTCAAAGACAATCAAATCACCGGCCAATAAGCAAACAGTCAAACACATATTGGAAATTACTCTGGTAAGCTGCAAGAAAACCAACATTCCATTGGGAGATCTAACCATGCCCAAACCTTGATGATAATAAATATGATCAAAACAGAAAATCAAAGCCATGACAAGAAAAGGGAAAGGAAAAAGATATCAAATTTCCAATTTGGAAACCATCAAATACACAACAAGGTAATATGGGATCTAACATTCCATGCATAGCAGAAAGAAAGAAAGATAAAACTACAATTAACATCTTTCATTTCCAAATCCATAAGATTAAACTTTGAAGAGGTAAAAGATTTGAGTTGTTTTAAGCAAAGAGACTTGCACAAATAAAAAGGGATCAAATTTGCTCTAAAGATCTAAACAGGATTCATCAACGAAACATGGAGAAAGGAGATTAGGGTTTACCAGAAATGAAGCTTTTTGAAGCCTTGTAATGGCTGCTGCTGGCAAGCTGTGTCAATGTATCCATCCTTCTCTACCTATATACAGCAACCCCCTCCCCTCAAAACTCTAAAACCAAACTGTGGTTAATCCTTAACTAGGGTTACTTTATATCATCAGTCTGTTTACTCCAGTTTAGTCTTTAATGTCTTCAAGCTTAAAGAAACTTATTTTTATATAGGCTTAATCGTCAAATTCGCCCTTCTTAAAAAATTAAAAAATTAAAAAATTAATTAAGTTATTATAAAAAAATTATACTTAATTTAACCCTCAATGAAAAATTAAAAAATCAATTTAGCTCTTCCGTTAAGTTGATCGTTAACTCCATATAAAAGGACACGCGGCTAGGGGTGTTCAAAAATACCCGGACCGAACTACCCGACCCGCCTACCCGCCTACCCGATTTAATTTTACCGGGTATTTATATTAAAGTACCCGATTTTTTCGGGCCGGGTACCCGACCCGCAATTTTTTCCGGGTAGTTGGGCCGGGTCATGGCCAAAATTTTTTTATAACCAGGTACCCGACCCGCTAATTTTAATATTTATATATTTTATATTTTAAATTCTATTTTCATTTTATGTTTCTTATTATTTTTCCTTAAAAATTAATTTTAAATCGCTAACTTCTTTTTATACTTGTATTATATAGTTTTAAGTTTATAACTTTTCAAAAATATTTATATTAATTTGTCAATATGAGAGTCTAAAAAAATTATGATCGAGATTAATATTTTTAATACCTTCTTTTGTTGATAAACTTTAATATATATACATATATATCCAAATATTTCTCTCTTAAAACTAACCACAAATCAATAATTTTAGTGTTTGAAATATATATCATGAAATTTTATGTGTTTCTTATGTTTTTTTTTAAAATAGATTTAAAAAATATAAAAAAAACGGGTACCCGGTACCCGATTTTACGGGTACCCGAATTTTGCGGGTACCCGATTTACGGGTACCCGGTTCTTATGGGCCGGGTCATGGGCCGAGTTTTAGGTACCCAAAATTTAGGGTACCCGAAAATCCGGGTACCTGGATATGAACACCCCTACACGTGGCACACTCTAGGCGTACCACATCATCAAAATAAATTTTTTAATTCTAAAAAAGCACACAAAATTATAAAAAAAATAAAAAAAAAATAAAATTTAAAAATATAAAATATTAATTCATTTATTTTTTTTATTTTCGCTTATTTTTTATAAAAAAAATATAAAATAATATTTTTTTCTAAAAACTCAAAATTTTCACTCTTTTAAAAAAACCCTCATAAATCCCTAAATCAAAAATTAGCACAGAATCAACCTCCGGTCACTCCCCGTCGTAAAAAAATTCTCGTTCTCCCTCAGTTTTTCGTCTCACTAGCACCGTCATCTGCCACATACCAACAATTTTTATCATCGATTAAACTGATTTGAGGACTTGAGAATGTAGAGTTAGGGATTTAAAAATTATGGGCATTTTGAAATTTTAGAATTTCATAATTAAAAATATATTTTTCCAAAAAAAATATTTTAAATATCATTTTGTTATATATATATATATATTATAATTATTAAAATTGTTCTATTTTTTATTTTAGGTAAAAAATATTTTTTCAGTTTTTTATGAATTTTTTATATTTTTTTAAAAAATATTTATTTTGATGATGTGACACGCAACGTGTCCGTCTTATATATGAGTTGACGGTTAACTTAACGGTCAACGCGGTCAAACTAACGGAGAAGTCAAATTAGGTGTAATTTGAATTTTGATGGCTAAATTGAGTGTAAAATTTTTATAAAGCCTTAATTGGTTTTTCGATTTTTCGCTGAGGGCCAATTTAGACATTAATCCTTTTATATTATATATTAGAAGATTAATAAGAATCTCAGCAGCCATGGACATTTTTAGCAGTTCTAAAAGGAACTGTCTTTCTCATTTCTAGCTAAACTCCCACTTATAGCTAAACAGATTTCAGCTACAATTTGCAATTTAAGTCAAATATTTTAAGAACCCAATTATTTGAGCCGCGAGTTCATTTTTTTCATTAAAAAAAATTAAGAACCCAAATGTAGTTATCAAATTTTGATATATTAAAGTAATAAAATTAAATAAAGTTCATAATCATATTAAATTTATCATACTCATTTGTTTGGATAAAAATATTTATAAAGGAATAATATTTTAAAAAATAGTAATAAGAATTAAAAGTATGATATCCATTTGGGTAAGTCGTCAATTCATGGCCTTTCTATTCATCGTATCAGTCACATACAACAGCGACAAGTGGCATATATCGTGTGATTACTTGTCTCCTTAAGACAATGACTATTCATGATCACTGCCACGTGTCTTTGATTTCTGCAGTTTATAAACACTAGAGAAAATAATATTGGGTGGTGGACCCTAGAATATTTATCAACGATGGTAAAATAAAAATATTGTGTTACACGTGTCAAAATCTCAGTAGATTAATGAGGTGGGGACAGATTTCTAATTTGTATAATTCGGATGCTTTTGAAATCTGCAACAATGTTATCGCCATTAAAGCTCCGAGTCTTGTCCTCATCACTTCATATAATATGTAAATATCTTTTCGCAGTGTACCATTTTTGTATTTTTAAATTATTTTTTCTAAAATTAATTAAATTATCGGTATCTAATTAACAAGTTGATTAATCTAGATTATATAGGAACAGCGTGAAATAGAACTTATCTGGTGATATGATTAAATCCTTTGATATACACCAGAAGAGAAAAATATTACAATTGCAAGCTTATTGTCTCTCCACTGCAAATATATATGGCTATACACGTCATTAGGATAAACAATTAAAGAAATTAAAGAAAAAAAATGCAAAATTACAGCTGCATGCTCATTTGCATGCTTGTGTCAATGGCAACGGCAACAGCAGCTTTTACAGAGGGCTGAGAACAGAAGAATTTGAGCAGGTGAACTTGCTCGAACGTAATACGGCAGCGAAGGCGATCAAGGCGGATCCTGTGAATGATGCCGTGATCCGTGGATCTTTTATGGTGATTGACAACCAGACTCGGCCAGTTTATTCATGGTATTTTTTGTATCCAACTAACATCAGGCGTTTCTTTCCTTGTACTCTCAGCAGCTTCGAGTCGGATTCAGCGGATCATAATCGTAGGCACCACCAGCTTTGACAAAGCGTCCTTTCACACGCTTTCGTACATCAGCCCTTGCTTTGCGAGAGACATATCTCACTTGTTTTTCAAACCTATCATGCAACACGAATGACAACGAACATATAAATGATGGTTGCAAACAAGACCAGAAGTAAAATAAAATGTTAAAAGTCCCACAATATAGATTCTATGTTGAACTTCCCAATCGCTTTGTGATAATTACGTATTTACGTACAGATGCAGACATTGGAACCAAATTCAGATTTGCTTACATGAGAACACGACAGCAAAATGGACTCCTTCAATGGCAGGATTAGTAACTAAAATGCACATATTACAGATTACAAAACTGAGAAATAGGTTATTGGCATATACTTACTTCCGTGTCTTCTTCTTTTCCTTGTAACGCATGACAGCATCGCTTCGAGTAGCCAATGGGAAGGGGCCCTCAGCAGACGGAGGACACCAAGAGGGTTCTCCCATGAGAAGCATTGACGAAGCCCCACAATCTTGGTAATTTCCTCTGCTACTCTCTCCAGTAAGGCCAGAAAAGGAGAAGCTTGAATGGTCCCGCCTTGCCGTAAAATACAAAACTGAATCGGTTTTACTGCTCAACATGGAATCAGCGGATGCGGCATTGCTGCATGCAGGCTGGATTGCATTCACCAATCCATGAGATGAGCCCTGGACAAGAATAATTTATCCCAACCATAAGAACATTTGCTGAATAGAAACTCTCAGGGTTCACCTTACGGTAAGATTCCCAAGGGAGATAAAACAAAAAATGTAATTTTCAAGCAGATTAAAGCTCCAATTTTCGTTACCAAACATTTGACATATACATAATTTACAAGAAATTTGATTTATTGATAATCAAATTCAAGATGACACTGAAAGATCAATACTAGTATACTTACAAACTTGATGAATCATAACAATAATGGCTATATAATCAACACTGGTCAAAAGATGGATATTTTCCTGAAATTTGAAGGACAGTAAACTTCCTTTTGGTACATTGGTCATATCTGAAACGTGTCTGAAAATCAAGTTTATTGATGAAATTGATACCCCTACCAAAATAAACTCTGAGTAACAGAATGGGAAAAACTAATAGCTGAGATACTTAAGATTACCAGGAAACAAAAGCATACCATCTAGAAAAATGGTAATATTACTATCAGAAAAGAAGATGATACAGATACCATAAAGCAAGATGAAAAGAGATGAGAGAACCTCAGCAGCCACTGCACCCTGACAGTTGGAATCAGTAGCAGACATGTCCTTCGTCCCAAATAAGCTATCAATTCCACCATTCTCGAAAAGTTCTTCTGAATGATTGAGAGTCACCCCAAAGAGCTCTTCATATTTTTCAAGGTTCAAATCAATTTCATCCATATTGAAGTTGTCATACAGATCTTCTTCGCAAACTCCTGGATACTTTGTTTGAGGGCAAGATAACTGCAAATTAACAAGGTGAGAACTAGAAAAAATTTCCCAAAATGGAACATATTGTCTCTCAAATTGTCAAGGAAACGTGCACAACTTTTACATAATGAAGTTTTCACAAATATGCCAAAAATTATCTTGGACAATCTAATGCAAACTAAGGAATTACCAATGCTCTTTTAAAATAAGGCCGATAACTCACAACAAAGATCTCAGCAAGTTTTCATGGTTTCTTGTTTTCTATCACCTTCACACTCCCCTTTTCCCTCTTAATTGAAAACAGAAGTGTAAAAACTTCAATAATATAGAGGGATGGTATGAATACAGATAGAAATTCATGTTGTAAAATAGGAGAGATTTACATTCCAAGTTTATGAACCCATGACAAAAATAGGCATAAGATAAAAAAAAATATATAATCGAGGACAAGGTTACTAGCATAGTAATTGTACAGCAAAAGGCCTAAATGAATAGTTATATACAATATTACACCCAAATTTAAGTTGTTTTGGGGCCAAGAAACAGAAATATCTGAAGAGACCAAGAAAAATACAAACTGAAAGAATAAAATCTTACATATACCAAAAAATATATTCAAGTTCAAGTAGAAAAGACATCCTGGATGGAGCTTTGATGCCCAACATAAGATGTCATGTAATAAGAAAAGCAGAGAATAGAAATTGGCACTTAGCACTTAACAGTCAATGTTCATATGTTTTTTTAGCACTAAGTGCAGATTTTAGAATGCATTTGCAAATAAACCCATCTCCAAACACTCGTCGTGGTTGTTTACTATTACCCTATGTAATTCAGATAACAAGGGCCTCGAAGTACCTAAAAACGGTTTATCTAAATCCTTTAAAGATAAATATTACAAATTCATCACTTACCGTGGTTAACAATGTATCTGTTGTTCCAGCTGGCTGATCAAGAAATTGTGGCGCAGATCCGAGTTGCAGAATTGACGATCCACCCCAAGTACTTCTGCTATCCACATTGTGATCATGATTAACTTCAGTAACACCTGTATCATTCTGGCTGATGGTATTTTCAATAAGACACCATGAAGTCCTCTCCATGTTCTCATTGATGCTCATTTGCCCTAATTCCTGCTCACAAGTAGATTCAACTGCCGAAGGCGATTGCAAGAAAAACGACCATATGGAAGAAAGTTCGGCAGACGATGGGCAGCCAGAATAAGAGTTAACCGTTTGCCTCTTATGTGTCGAATTCGAGGTAGAGGTACCGTGACCCATCAAATCACAATTCTTACAGAGAGAAACCCTTTCCTCTGCACATCTAACAAAAACAGGTTGCGCATTGCATCTTTCACACAACAATGTTCTCGAATGGCGTTTCGACAGTGCATTAGCAGAATGGACACTTCGATCGCAAGATAAACATAAACAGGCAGCATCAGACTGGCAATACACTATCGACGGTTGTTCCCCACAGAAATCACAAATGTAACCCATCTCAATCACAGGACTCCTAAAAAGAGCTAAAAGCTTGTAAGCAAACAATATATCAACCAGGGCAAGTAGCCTCGCAGACGATCATAGACTCCGCTATTTCTCCTTGCACTTCAATAGCTGTCAAAGGGGAAAAAAGAGGTTAGCTGTTACAAGAGAATTCAGTTCATGTCTGATGTCTAAAAGCAAGCTAATCAGTGAGTAAACTGGAAAATATACTAACTATAGAAGTTGCTTAATTCCTACTGCTCAAACAATAATGATACAGCTCAGGGTCAAAATTCCAGAAGTCACTGTAATCAAAGAACACTTCACGTGATCAGCACTATTTAAGGGTAAAAGTTCATATAATGTTATGATTACAGCCAAAAAGTAAACAGTTTTAAGCACCAAGAAATCAATGTCAACAAGAGAATAAGTAAATGTCCAAAACACACTCTCATAACAGTAAGTATAACGGAAAACACACCTCGTCAAATTTCAGAGTCATCCATGACGACTAAAACAGTGAAATAACATAAGAGAAAATAAAGAAAAATGACAAAAAAAGTCTTTTAATAAAAGGGGAATAAGCATTCCAAGAAAAGGAACTATAACCAAAACTAATTCAATTTCAAAGCATATAAAATAAAACAATCTAATATCGAAAAAAGGAAAAGGTTTAACGTAAATCAAAGGAAAATATTGAGCTTTAATCCAAAACCCAGATACAAAACTAAAATTAAGTGAAGAAAGGGAAAATACCCAGAAAGGAAAATCAAATTAAGAACCAAAATAAAAGGAAAAAATAAGAAATTTACCTTCAGAATAGAAGATAAAACATAAGAGGAAAAGATCGATTACTAGCTGTAACATTCAAAATTAAAAGATTGTAAAAATATTACGAGAAACCCTAGAACAATGAGCTTCCCAGAATTTCTCACTCCCTCTATCTGTCTATCCTCACTATTACTTTTGTTCTTAATTTTCTTATTTTCCTGTGCTTTCAGTTTATGCAAGCAGGAAACACTGAGATCGAAATTGGTTGGTGCTGTATAGTAGGAAATATGATGACATAACTCATAAGCTGAGAAAAAAGTGTGGAGAGAGAGAAAATCAAGTACAGATCGGAAAGAAAACTTAATTAAAAGGCAAATTTGGAGAGAAAAGCAAAGTGGGACCTGTCCTTTTTGTATATGTTTCTAATTATTTCTTGCTTAATACTAAAATAATTGTCTAAACCATTATATATTATTTTTAGTTGTTTAATTTTTTTTTGTTCTATTTTGAGTACTCAACCTATTATTTTTTTATTTTTTAAGGTCAAATTAAAGCACTTACTTTAATTAAAAAGTGATAATTGTGCACTTACTTTAACCAACAAATAATAGTTTGGGAGCTTAAAAAGAGCAAAAAAAAAGTTTAGGCACTTAAAAAGTAAAAACGAAATAATTTAGGCACCTAAAAAGGGTAAAACATAGTTTAGACATAAAAAACATAATAATTTAGACACTTATTTTGACATTAAATCTTATTTTAGATGATATTGTTGCCTTGTTGGTGATTATTTGTAAAAATGACATCTTTTCAAAGTAATTTTAAAAATGTACTATTGTGGCATAAGACAATCAAATTATTTGCGTATGACAGTTCTGATTTGATTTGATCTTATAAAATTGAGGAAACAATATAAAACCAGGTGAAAAAAATCTGATCTAAAATAAATATTATAATTATTTTTGTATATATTTAGGATAATTATTATACTACCTTTTCCTTTATATATATTTTTAATCATCAAATGAAATGAATGTTTATTTATTTATTTGAATCGGGTTGAATTAAGTTAAAAACAAATTTTTATTTATTTTTTAATTGAGTTTAGGTCGAATAAAACATCACCAAATTTCAAGTCAATTTTAGGCGAAAGCTTTCATTTTTTGGGCCACATTCGATCAGTAAAAACTCTAACCCTACTCAATTCATGTTTTTGACAAACAAGATAAAAAAGACGTTTTTTACTAGATGCACCTTTAACTTAGGTGGCGTAAATAAGTGTTATTTTTGTTAATAATTTATTAAAAATTATTTCAATAAATAATTATAAATTTATTATTTTCTGTAAAATGCCTTTATGTATTAAATTTAATCTTATTTTATAATACTAATAATAAAGTGCACTCGTTTGAAAAAAAAATAATTTAAGGAAAAGTTAGGCCTCGCTGTGTTTTTAATTCTATTGTTCATCTATTATTTTCTATAATACTAATGTTCAATATGAAATAATAATAATAATAATAATAATAATAATAATAATAATAATAATAATAATAATAATAATAATAATAATAATAAAGTACACTTTTTTTAATTTTACTTTGAAAAAGAAAGTTAAATTAACATTTATAGGCATCTGGTTATCGAAATTATTATTAATTATATCTAAATAATATTATTATTACTTTTCAAAGATAATATCTAAATTATTTTAAAAAAATCATCTAAATTCTCATTGTTCTAATAAATTAGATTAAAAGTTTAATTTCGTTTGCAGCTTCTATCCATCATATAATTGATTTATTTTAAAAAACTATGTTTTGTTAGAGTGAGAAAAATTAATGCCGACTTTAATTAAAAAATATTATTTAGAGTCGCTTTGTGGGTTTGGTATATTTAAAAAATTAAAATATAGATATACAAATTTATTAATTTCACTAATAAAATATGAGTCTTAAATTAAATAAGTGTTTGTTTTCTGCTTATGGAGGAGGCAACTACAACCTAAAAAGTAAAGCCAAAGATATAGTTCAATAATAAGCACAACAACAATAGTAATAATATATTTAGCATTTAATGGAGTATTATTTTGTACAAAGAAAACTATTTAATAATATTTTTATGCCACTTGAACTTGAAGGTTGAGGTTTAGCAGGGATTTTGTTTTTAAATATAAAATTATTTTAACTAATTTAAAATTTTAATGGATTTTGTATGATTTATTAAATAATATATATTTTAAAAATTTTAAATTTAAAAGAGATTCAAGTGATTTTAGTTTGAGAGTAAAACAATTGAAGTTTTCCTGACCCTATACAATTTGCATTCCTTATTTTATAGAAAGTATTTTTTTTAAAACGTATACTATTGTTCATGTTACATTTGTTTAAAAATGAAATAAAATAAAATAAATTATAAAGTCGTAAAAGTGTCATTTTCTCCTAGTTTCTCTTTTATGGTGCTCCCCTGAAAATATAATAAGATACACTAATACATTAGTATTGAGATATTAATTTTGATATAATTTAAACGAAAAATATTTTTAAACTTAAATTATTTTTACAAAATAATTCCATTCAACTTGAAAAAATATGTTTAGTAAATTTTACAAAGTATTTTTGACTTAACCAAATATTTTCAAAGTGTTTTTAATAAAAAAAATAAGCCTTCAATAGCAATACTCTAAACCCTAATACTAATACTCAAACAACCATACCGGTACACCTTTGCACCTTACCGATACGCCATTTATTTCCTAACTTTTTCTTTCAAATTTTAGTAAGCAAATTGAGTATCGATACTAGACCCCAATATCAATATCAGTGGTCTCGTACCGAAGCAGAAGTATCGCGTATCAGTATTCACTGCAAAATGTTGTAACGACTCTTTTTACTTTAAGGCGGGTATCGATAGTCAAAGATGTGTATCGATACCGAGATGTCAGAAGAGCATTTAATGCGAAAAATTAAGTCCCCAACGACTCCAAAGTAACTCAAACGGCTAGTAATGACCACAAACTTATTAGAAGGTTTAAAAGAGACCTTTAAGCAGCCATAGATCAACAAGAAACTCAATGCCAACATTCTTTGTATAGAGAAATTGTTTTAGTGCTTAAATTGTCAAATTCTTTATAGAAAACAGTAGTGAGCCAAATTATCACATTTGCTCAAGTGTTAGGATTTTGGGTGAGAACTTAAAACTGCAGACACATTTGCCTCATACACATTTGTCCAGTGAAATTTTATCTTGTTTTTTGGATTTATATTCTCTTTGTGAGAGTATTTTAAAGCTTTAGGTATAAGTTTTGAGGGTTATAAACATATTAATTAAAGCAATTCGATACAACTTATACAATCAACGAAATCCAATACTAAACTCTTTTATCATAGATATCAATGCATCATATTTGGGGTTGTAAATGAGACGAGACAGATCGCGAGCTACTCGAGCTCGACTAGGTCAAAACTCGACTCGATTAGACTTGACTCGAGCTCGAACTCGGCTCGAGTTTTTAACGAGCCGAGCCGAGCTACTTGATACCCGACTCGAAAAGCTCACGAACTACTCGAAAATATAATATACTAAAAAAATTTATTTTTTATAATTTAAAATTTAAATTCTTAAACTTAAAACCCTAAATATAAACCCCAAACATAAGTATTAAACACTAAATTTTAAATCCTAAATTTTAAACCCAACAACCTAAACCTCTAAACCCTAAATTAACACCTTAAACCTTAAAATTAACATACTTGAGTTTACACAACTTGTGTATCAAAGTTTTTTTCTTCATAGGACTTTAAATAAGACATGACAAATGAAGAGTTACTCGAGTGTAATGTAGTCAAAAATCGGTCAACACTTAATTCGATTGGGCTCGAATCAAGGTTGAATTCGACTCGAGTTCTAAACGAGCCGAGTCGAGCTCAATTTTCTCAGGCTCGTTAGAAATTACTCAAGCTCGAACCCGACTCAAAATCTTAACGAGCCGAGCCGAGCTTAGCACTACTCGAGCTCGACTCGGCTTGTTTACACCCCTAATCGTACTATGACAACAAAACAAATTTTGTCAATATATAAATTCATTTCAAGACATTTCCATTTTTTTGAAAAACCCCGATTCAACTGGTCCACACCAAAAGCACAAGTGGTCCTGCTGTTTATAAATAACAAACAGCAACGATGCCAACACTTGAACGAGAGGGAGGTTAGTAGTATTCATAGAGTGTATTTCACTTCAAAGTCATTGTATTTTCTGGTAAACTTGTTACTTTAAACAATCACAAACTATTAAGTAAACAGAAATGAAATCTGATCTGCCATTTACTAAACATGTTACGGCAAGTCGTCACATTTTTAAAACAATTTACACACACAAGCAACACAGCAGAGATGGACCGAGAGAGACTGGTAAAGGCGGTCGCCCCCCTAATTTTTAAAATTCTTATACGACAGAAATTTTTTTAAATTTTTTTATGTATTTTTTATTAAAATTTTATTTCTACCCCTAAATTTTTATAAGTTCGTCCCTCCTAGAAATTTATAAGTCCGTCCCCTAACTTAAAGTCATGCGTACGTCCATAAACGCAAGTAACTCGTTTCTAACATAATTAGTCTTTAATTATCAAGGAAAAAATACACTAAGAATGACAACCTGAGACACCTGAATCCTTGGTAGGTGAGAACAGCATTCCTTCTTCTCAAAAGTGATGAAAAATGGGACAAGTTATGCCTAGGTCCCATATATATATTTATTAGTGAAAACGACATCGAAACATTACAAAATTGAATGGGGCTGCAATTAATGTGATAAAAAAGGATCTATCTAATAATTTCACAAATAATTAGTTCTCTGTTTATCTTGCAGTAAACGTGAAAAGACTCGGTTGAATTTGGATTTATGGCCCATTGCTTTTATTAGAAGCTCTTTGACTGTTTTGCCAAAAACATTTTTTTTCCTCTCGGTGCCGAGATTTAGCCATGATTAATTTGAATTAATTTACGTCAGACACCTGATTTTGGTTGATAAGTCTTTTAATGAAAGTTTTCTGTATAGACAATGACTTAAACTTGAGATTTATTTAAGCGATACTAAATTATTTACCACTTAAACTAACCCCTGATAGTTTGAAAAGTATTTTTCAAAAGAATTTTTTTTTAACTTTTAACATGTTCAAATACATTTTTGAATAAAAATTGTTATGTATACTTATTTATGTCATTAATTTTTTTTTATTTTTTAAAAATAATATTTAAAATAAATATTTTATTTATATATAAAAAAAATTGACATCAATAACAGATACTCCTATTTTAAATCCTATAATTTAAAAATACTTTTCAAAAATATTTTCGCTTTTTTTAACTAAGTTTGAGTTTATGGCCCACTGCTTTTATTATTGTATTTTTTTCTGGGCCATTTTCGCCTTGAAACTCTATTGCCCACAAAATAAACTAAAATCAATAGTCCAATATAGATAATTATAACACCATACTCCATACAAATACACAACTTATCATCGTACACAAACAATGAGGATTTGAACATACAAGTATGGCACATTTTATACCAACATTCATTTCGATAATCGAGTTTAATTATTATTTAGATAAAAAAGAGTTATAATTATTGTCACTTCAAATATTTTAAATTAAAAAAAGTTTTATTTAACTTATGCCCTAGGACATGAATAAAGGTATGCTTAATAATATTAATTAAATAATAGAATCTATTATTGCATTTAATATGAAATATTTAATAATAATCTTATTTAAGAGTACTCTTTGATTATTTAACTTATTTAATAATATTAATTCTCAATTGAGTTTGTTAAATGTTTAGGGTCTAGAGTTTTTGTTCGTGGTTTATAACTTTTGTTAGGGTTTAAGGTTTAGAATTTTTATTTAGGGTTTATGGTTTAAGATTTATGGTTTATTTACAGTTTATGGTTTTTTGTTTAGGTTTTAGTTTTTTATGGCTTATGGTTTTGTTTAAGGTTTATGGTTTTTGTTCAATATTTAGGGTTTTGGGTTTATAAATTTTGTTTAGGGTTTAAGATTTATGATTTATGATTTTTGCATTAAGGTCTATGGCTTAGAGTTTAAGGTTTTGTTTAATATTTTTGTCTATCGTTTAAGGGTTTTTGTCTAGGGTTTTGTTTAGTGTTTATATATATATATATACTTTAATCCAAAAATTTTAGGGTTTATAATTTTTTTGTTTAGGTGTACGATTTAAGGTATAAGGGTTTATTTGGTATTTATGGTTTTTTGTTTATGCTTTTAGGTTGTAGGGTTTTTTTGTTTAGGTTTTAGGGCCGTCTATAGTTTAGGGTTTTAGAGCATAACCCCTAAAACGCTAAACCATAAACAATACCCCTAACCACTAAACCTAAACCTAAACAAAAACCATAAACCCTAGACAAAAACCATATACCACAACATAAAAACCATAAACCTTAAAAATCATAAACTCTAAACCCTAAACTATAAACAAAACCATAAATCATAAATTTTAAACCCTAAACAAAAATCACTAAATCATAAACAAAAATTCTTGACCCTAAACACTTAAACAACTAAACGTGAAAATTAATATTATTAAATAAGTTAAATAATCAAAAAATTCTCTTAAATGAGATTCTTATTATATTTCATATTAAATACAAAAATAAAATCTTTTATTTAATTAATGTTATTAAATACACCTTAATCTATGCCTTTAAAGCCTTAAAAAACACAAAGGCATCCAAATAACCTGAAAGAAATAATAGATGGGATCAGTCATACAATCATTCAAGAAACATGTCAGAGCACCTTTCAACATGCTGAACACCTTTCAGGCACTAAACTTCATGCTTGTATGATTTATCCGACAAATATGGAACGTACAAGATTATCTTTCAACTATTTTAGCCACTGCTGACTGCTATTTGTATTATATCCGACAAAATTCAACAACAGGGCCCCTAGTTTTTACTACAATATGCACCCACTCACATGTTAAACCTCAGTTCCTGCTTCCTGCAAGAACATAAAACATTTAACCATAGAAAGCGCGCCATGACTCACCCCCACCACTTGTTGCCTTGGCTGTTGGAATCCAATTAGCTTTAGTTTCTTCTCTCTGGAAGTACGTCCCAGTAGCGCTTGCCGCAAGCTCGGCTATCTCACAGAGGGTCTGAAAATCATTTCCCAGAACTAGATTACACATAAATGGATATTAATCTCAAAACATCCTTAGCATGCAAAAGAAAAAAAAATGAAACCGATTAACAAGCGGTGCATAGTATGAATGCATAGGAATATGTTTTTAACATCATTTCTAGCTTATTCTATTCAAGCAAGCCACACTTTGATAACCTACAATTGCTTAAAATTGGCAAAAGAATGAATACCTGTAGGTCCTCTGTTAAAGCTTGATTAAATGGGCTTTGGCTTCTTTGGCCAACTATAATAGAAGTTGGCAAGTTTGCAGCACGAACCAGGTGAATAAAGCAGGCTAGAGGCTCATAATGAATTTGCAAAGATGGAGGTGGCTTCTGAGTTTTGGAAACAATGGCTAGACTTACATCAGTCTCGGGGCCTACTTGGATACCATAAAGAGGAAGTTTGCCACTATTTGTTGTCAACAATCTACCTTCCAACTTAAGCTTTGATGCCGGTACAAGAAAAGGGGCTATAATAGTGGTTACTGTAGATGACATGTGTTCAGCATCTGCAATTTTATTCAGAACTGAATATATAGCCTGAAGCAGTACCGGCGGCTCCAAATGATCTAACATTACCATTGTTGCCTGCAATCGAGTAAAGGGGAATATAAATTCCGCAAACATGCACTTTGCACTATGTTTGGTAGGTAGGAAGGAAAATGGAGGTAAAGAAAGAAACTTCAAACGTGTTTGGTACAGTTTTGATTAAAATTGTTAATTTATGCAGAATGAGTACAGAATACAAATGCTTCACCTCCCTCCCTCCCTCCTAAACTACAGAAAGGGTGGAAAGGAAGTAGTTTTTCCTTCCACTCCTTATCGCTCCTTACACTTCCCCTCCTACCAAACACAGTATTGAAGTCATCATTCTAGTTATTGCTCGTAAAGCCAGATGCTTCATGCGGCAAAGAAAACAATCAAGTGATATTTTTGGGGTAGTAATTCAGTGAATTGATAGTTGATACACCCATTCTCTCACAAAGATGATTGCAAAACCACTAAGATTGTCAGATACACAACACCAACACAAAGGCTTAAAAAGAAAATGATTCCGGCTACTATTCGATTCACTCGCTAAATATATTTCTATTCCTAAGTTTAGATTATGTCTCCTTTTCGGCAACTCCTTAAATCACATTCTTCATCCTTAGCCAATAAAAGCTCGAAAATCTATCATACCTGAGGAATATACATCAACCAGAGACTAAGAAACCATCAATAGCCACAAGGGGAAATCCAAAGGCTAGACTTGATTCAACTCGAAACCTCATGTTTGAATATGTAGATGGAGCGGGTTCACTAGTGAAAAGAGGGTTCCATCTGGCTCCGTTCCTAACGAACTTTTACCCTTTTAGATTAGTAAACAACTTTATCAAGGCAAACTCGGGCTGGACGTTCGATCGAGCCGAGTTAAAAAATTTCGAGTTATTCGAATTTGCATGTCCTCTTTTACTATTCAAACTTTATTTGAATTTTTTTCGAATCGAGTTTTTGAAATTCGAGTCGAGTCAAATCGAGTTTTCAAGTTTCTGTACAAATTTAATTGCAATTATTTATAATGTTATAGTACATATTGATTTCAATTTAAACGGCTTTCTATATCCATATACGATATATATATATATATATATATATATTTCTTGATATACATAATATATCATGCATAATTGATTGACTCAACTTGAACTTAAAAATTGATCAACTTCGAGTGATTCGAATTTCATTCATAACTCAAACTTTATTTGAAAATTTTTCAAGACGAGTTTATGAAATTACGAGTCGAGTTAAAAAGAGTTTTTCGAGTTTTGCCCATGCCTAAAGCAGACAGTCCTATCTTACTCTTATTTCACCAGGAACCAAACACTCCAAAAAATGAAGTAGCTCTAAAGGTTCCTCATTTACAATCAAATTACAAGCAAATCCACAACTACATTCACCAATAACAAAAGCTGCAATTTAAATAAATGGGTCTCGATATGAATGGCTAAAGGAAGGAAGCAGTACCTTCAAATCGTCTTTATCTCTCAATTGAGCAAAAGAGCCATTCAATTTCTCATCCCCCAATTCCAAGTTCAACACCTCGGAGCTGAAAACGTATAAACATTGAAAAATACAACTTTCTGAATCAGGTCTTTCAATGAAAATCAACCAAAAGCGTGACCGAGAAAGATAGGAAGGACTTACACTTTACTATAAGGGTGGGGAGTAGGGTTGAGAGCTCGGGCAATGGCATTTCCGAACCCATCTTCGTCGTGGTAAACGAAGAGCACATTCGAAGCTACCTTTAATCTACATAACTTTCCACTTTGGGTTTCTTCCCTGTTTTTGAGTGAGAGTGATTCCAGATTTTCCTCTAGATCCATGGCGATGACAGGGAGAAAAGGAAATGACAGCAATTCTTCCCTTCCGGAAACAGTCGCTCCTTTTTAGGAGGGTTTTCTTGAAGAACAATAAAATAAAAGGAGGAAATTGTTTTTTTACCCTGCTGCATTTCTTTCTGTTCAGTTTCATCCTCAATTTTCCAAATAGTTTTGGTTGGATCCTTCATATTACTCACATTTTGTGCTATAATGATGATTAATGAGTCAATTAGGATCATAATTCTCATTCTATTCTTGATTTGTTCATTATTAGTGAGTTTAAGGAGTGGTCACACTTTATAATATACGAATAAAAAATGAACATTTTGCTTCTTGGACGTTTCAAAAAGATGAAGCATATAAGAGCAAAGTTATTATATGAGCAAAATTAATATAAATTATTATTCTCTAAATCATGTGGCCTACACCTGAATAGGTCAAAGCAGCAAGGTTATCTGCTTCAATAACTTTCACTTTTAGGGAGTACATAATTTACAATACTTTAACAATATACATACATGAAAATTACCTGTAAAATGTATTTCTTTTTGTATAATGTAAACTGTAATTTTAAAAAAAAAACTCCTTTCAATGTTTTCACTCAATCTTCCAGGCATAAAGAAACAGGCTGAATTCCGATGTGGCGTCGACACCTAGTGTAGAATAATACTTGCTTCCGGCATCGCTGTCTCCTCCTCCTCTGTGTCCGCTTCCTTCTTTGTCACTCTCCGCTTCCACAATCACCGGCTTGAATATGAACACGCCTTGGCCGGCACCAAGGCTGCTAAACAACCAGTCATGGACATCCCACATGACTTGAACCGGTTGCTTATCGACCAGAACGGTCTGGTTCCCTCTGAATTTCCATTGCAAATTCTTGACGTGAACCAAAACCACCCCATCCATGCTAACCCACATTTCAGGGTCCTTCATTCCAGTTATTGAACTCTCAACAACAATGTCATGTTCTCTGCTTTTTTCATCGAATCTAGCTCGGGTTGCGAAGCTTTTCTTGGCGAACACGTTTTCCTTCTTGTAAATCAGGAGAGGTTCAACCGAAGCCGGTTTTGATTTGGTTCTTTTGTACGCTTTTTTCTTGTAGTCCCCCAATAACAAAACCACCTCCTCGTCAGCAACTAGCACAATGTAGTAATCCGAGACCGGTTCGGGGCCGCTGGTGAATTTAGCAGAACGAAGATCCCAGTAAACGTCCAATTGGTCCCCTTCAACCTCAAAGGACTTGTACCCTTTTTTGCTCCAGAAATGCCAAGGGTTGAGATCGATCTTGCAGGAGTACTGGAAACTCCCTTGCGTGCTATTCACCATGATGCTGAGAGAATGGTTCATAACGTTCTTGCACCACAAAACCTTGACGTTCCGACAATAGCCGATGATATTCGTTTGGTACACCAACGTGACGGTGGTCTGAGGGTTTTTATTGTTCGCCTGTGGATGAGGTTCTTCGGTTACTCTTTCTGCATAATACGCCGAGCTTCCAAGTGACTGAGCTCTCAAGGGAAAATGAAATGCCATTTGTAAATGCAAATCTTATCGTTTTTTCATGCAAAAACCTCTAATGATTCAATTCTACAAATGTTTCCCAGGATTGTACTCATATTGTGTGGAAAAAAACGTTACCTTGTGTTGGAAAGTTTCAGGGGATTATAGGGAGCTGAGATCTTAGCTTATGAACGATGGGATAGAAAAACCTGTTCTGCCAAAACAAAATTGCAGAAGAGAAATCCTTGAGCATGCTTGTTTGTTTTTAGCAGAAATTGTGATTTTCTTGGAAAGAGGCAGAATGAAAGAACAGACAGGGAACTTTGTTCCTCCATGGAGTGAAAATCTCCATCCAAAGGTTGTAAGCAAAAAAAGGTGTCCAAAACTAAGGGACGACGACAATTCCCTGAAACCAATTTGCTATATATAGTCTAAGTTTGCCCTTTTTTAAAAGGGAATCATACCATTGTATCTCGACTGTTATATCAATGAACGCCCGAGATATGTCCTGCCAGACGGGCTAGCTTACAATTTTCTGGCTCACATGAATATTATACTCGACTGTTGTATCGAATCGAGTGAGATGAGGTGTCTGTAATCTGCAAATAAACCTGTTTTTCTTTATACTTCAAGAGACACCTTCATTGTCATGTCTTTTTTCTTCTACATTTACAGAAACTGTATATAATCCAGGAACCAACTCTTACACTAGATCCTCATTTGTAGTTGCCTTATTCACTACTGCATCATCATTTTCATATCCATCTTTTTTATTTCCCTTTCCAGAAGATCTCCTGCCACCATGTCTAGCTTTTAGGATTCCTCCAATATGATGTGCTGAAGCATCAGCCTGAACAGCCTCTATGTATAACAACTTCACCAAATTCCTAAACCGACGCCGGAACGTTGGTATCCGGGACATGGAAGCTACAATTCCCTGCAATCTGTCAAAAAATGAAAATGGCATGATGACCGATGAGTATACCACAAGTTAGGTTTGCGGATATAGCTTCTTATTACCTTCTAATTATGGCTTGAAGCTGTGCTCTCCTGACATTATCATCAGATGGATAACCTGCATCATTCCAGTCCTCAGGTGTCTCATTTTTGCACTCCATAACCAGCTTCCTCAGGCAAGCTTCTTCACTTTCATCTAATTCGAGTTTCTTCAACTGTTCTTTCATTATAAAGAGTGGCCCAATGAACCATTCAAACACCTTATCCCTTGGCATATTACTCCTTGTCAATTCCGCGTTGTCACCTGGGAAATTCAATCACACAATAATATGATTGTAACCCTAATATCCTTCATAATGCTGAAATTAAGAAAGTGAGAGTACGACGCATACCGATCACTAAGCCAGATGAGTCACTCTTAACTGATGTCAGCAGACACTGCAAAATGGACCAAGCATGTAGTTTTATACCCAACTTTCTACAATTTCCCTTGACAATGCATTCCTCGATGTCCTTGATAGTTATTAGGCCTTCATGGAGGAGTCTCCTACCATTCACCTCGCAGGATTTAAAAAGCCAGTCCCATACCTATAAAATATCGAACCTAATTGAGTACTCGTACATTAGACATGAATTTGATATTATAGGTCAAAGAGCTGACGGCTGACCTGCATAGGTCTATATTGTTGGATAGCCCACTTCAATGATCTCGAGTTTTCTGAAACAAGTTTTCTGCTGGATGCCTCACCTTTACTCTCCGGTTCATTGTAATGGTTATCATCAACCTTCTCAATATCAGGGTTATGGCCCATGTTACTACGATATCTGGGTCTGGCTGTCAAAAGCATGTCTTATAATCACAATAAAGAGATGTGTAAAAATAAAAGGAAGACAATCTTCGGAGTAACGAGGAACACTATGTTACTAGGACTAGAGAATGAGTGTTGGATATATTTTTTTCGAAGTTTTTAAATAATTGAAGGGTCCAAGGATGATTATGCCGCCACACCATGTTCGAATAAGTGTTGGGACATGAGTGCTTCAAGAAAAATGAAAATCCAAAGCACACATAGGGGGAGCGTACATGGTTCTTCCAGGGATTAAAATAAAGAACATTAACACGACTTGTACCTGGGCAGGCAGGATCCTTCCCTCAAGTAGAGTAAATCGTTTACGTACTCATCAAATAGCGAAACCACAGATATAATATAGGAAAATCCCATATGAACTGAATCTTCCTGCACTTTAACAAATATATGTTAGACAAAACTTGAAAACAATTGAAACAAAAGAAGTGTATAAGAGCATAAAAACGGAGAAAGGAACTTTTTCGACCTGATGCACGATAACTCCTGCGTAAAACCCCAGAAAGAAGCTTGGAATTATAGCCCCTACTACAGCTCCCACGACAGCCAAAGGCCATAAAAGGATTGCTAAACCGGCAAAGGGAACGCACACCGTCTCCAAGAACGGTCCTTCCCGACCAATTAAATCTTCGAATAGCCTTTTCCATCCTTGGAACAACATATATGGGCTTTTCCATAGAGTAACAGCTGTAATCACAGGCACATCAACTAACATGCCAATCAAGCCAACCAACAAACATCCGGGCAATTTCAATAACCTTGCAAGAACAAAATGGAATAAATCCCAAGGGTTTACTTATATTTATTGACAGGTACAAAGCAAAGCTAAAGAAGGGAAGTTCTTACTTTACATCCATGGGCTTCTCATCCCGGGGCATTTTTTCGCTGAGCTCATCCATGTAGGAGAAGTATGAGTGGAAGCAGAAATCCGTGAAGTCCACCACTACGGTGCAGCTTCCTTTAATGGTGGACAAACAACCATCCTGGCATGCAATTACTAAGCTTCCATTTTATTGTTTAAACAAAGTATGTTGCATGCAAATACCAGACTGAATAAAAAGTTCCCAAACAAATTTAAAATACATATATCATAGTCGCGAGAGAAAATTAGTAGACCAAGCCAATACTTCATACATTGTGCCAAAGTTATAGTTCGAGTATCAGACACACGGTCCAGAAGGCATTTTGATCGAATGAAATATGCAGGGATGCACATTCTTTTTTTTTTCATTTTTAAACTCATTCGATAACCCGAATGTCCACTTCATTTTCATCCTAATGACGAAAATGCGTCCCTACATTTGTATAAATTGCAGAGACATTTATGTACGAAAAAAGCATTGTTCATGCTAGAATGGAAGATATAGGCAAATGTCTACAATAATATAATGCTTATTAATAATCGAGAACTAAAATTTTAACTGTCCTACTCCTAGACAAAATTAACACCAAATTCTGTCAGATAGCTTGCAAAAGAAGCAAGCGAGAAAAGCAACTCACAGCAAAGCAGTGGTGGAATTTGTCCATCGCATTCTGCCCGGAGGCTTCAAAAGTTGCAATAAGGGGAGCGAAAAATCCATACCCTATTCCACCAACAAGGCTTCCAACAACAGCTACGACCGGCCAGAGAACCAGCGGTACAATCAACGATACCAAAACCACGATCTTTAGAGCCAGTCCCAGCCTCTTTGTTCTAAAATCACGAGTCGAAAGAAACATAAATAAGGACACAACACAAACATTCTCGTACTTCCACGAATCATAGATTCCAACAGCAATCGCAGGGCTGCATTTTAATGTGACAGGCGACATGCTATGTATATCAATATGGCGGAAATTGAAATCCAAAGAAACAAACCTTGCTACGGTGAAGTAAGTCCATATAAAATGTGCAGGCCAAAGCCCAACCGCCACCGCTGAATTCCCGGCCACGATAACCACCACCGCGACTGGACCAATGATTGCAGCTGTTAAAAAAAACAAATTAAAAGAAGAAGCAAAAACTAAATAAGAAATCCATTTTTGAACTGATCACCGATCTAACCATCCATTTCAGTCATCTATTTTTTTTTCTGAACTACTTTGATTGTAATTTACCTTTGAGAATGCCGAGGATAAAGAGAAAAGAAAAGAAGGGAAGAAACGAAACAAAGCTCCAGAGTTTAGCTAAGAACCCCGAGGGAACCTCCATGGTTGTTTGCTTGCAGTAAGGTTTAAGGTTTTGGAGATGTTTGAAGGGCAATAATGGAATACAAATATTCTGCGTTTTTAACCGTCTCTCATAGTTTTCAAACTAATAAAATCAAAATAAATTAAGAAGAAGAAGAAGAAAAGCAGAAGATAACACAGATTAAAGGTGGGAGCAGATCATAAGAGAAAGTTTAAGAAACCACGTGGCAGGAAAAGGTGGCGCGTTGGACACGCGGCGAGATGAGAACTGAGAAGGTGGGGGACATTGACACCTCCCCGGGGATCATGCTTTTTGGCGGGAACCAACCGACTTTAGCCCTTAAGGTTGTCTGACGCTGCAACTGTTCAAGTTCAATGATATACTCCTAATCAATTTGATAAATAAATAAGATAATTAAAAATTAAACAAAAATTATATTCTTTCGGGTAAAGGGGTGAGTAGAAAGTGTTGGGGAGATAGGATTTATATGTGATATTTCCATTTTAATTCATGATACTTTGATTATTATTTCTAGTTTAATTGGTTTTTTTAGGAATTTCTAGTTTAATTGTTACTGATGTTTTTAGGGGAAATATGATTAAGTATATGAGAGGGACAAGGCAATTAATTCGACCTCGTAAAATTTTAAATTATATTTTATTTATTTTAATATAATAAAATAGATGTTATCTTAGTGGTAAAACGTATAAAAAAATTAAGTTTGTTTTACTTAAAATTAGTGAATCGAATTTTGTTGATACATTTTTCAGTTTTTTATTTTTTTAGGCTTAGGTGTAAAAAGCCCTTAAGCTTTTGAAAAAAATCAATTAAGTCGTTAAATTTTTTTTTGCATTCAATTAAACTCTTGAACTAAGAAATTAAATTAATTAGGCCATTTGTACATTAAATTTTGACAATTATTTCTTTAGATATTACTGACACACGATATACTACAGTTTTATCATGTTGCTTCTATAGATTTCTTCAAAAAATATATATTTATACGCTTTTTTTAGAATTTTTATAACTTTTGAATAAAATAAATTTTAGAAAATATAAAGTCGAGACACCGTGACACAACACACTGTACCAACAGGTCAAAGAAAACTATCAAGATTTAATGGCCAAAATTAATTAAAGGGCTTAATTGGTTGAATTTTTTAGTTCAAAAGTTTAATTTGGTGTGAAAAAAATTTAAACGCTTAATTAATTTTGAAAAAAAGTTCAATTCTATAGGTTTAATTTTTTTCAAAAGTTCAAAAATTTAAGGGCACCAACAGAGTGGAGCTCTACCTGCTATGCTTAGGTGTTTAGGTGTAAGGATTTAGAGTTTAGAGGTTAAAGTTTAGGTTTTAGTATAATATGTTAGGGTTTAGGGTTTAATTTATAAACTCTAAATTTTAACATTAAACTCTAAATTCTATTCACAATCACTAAATCCTAAATTATCACCTAAATCCTTAAATTTTACACCATAAACTGATTTTTTAAACCCTAAAACTAAGACGCTTATGGAAAACTAAAAGTTTTCACCGTTAGTGTATCAAATAATTATCCATATATATAAGAAAAAACTTTGATACAGAGACCGTGTAAACTTACTTGTACCTTTTAGCTTCATGGGTTAGAGTTTTAGTTTAAGGTTTAAAGTTTAGGGGTTTAAGGTGTGAAGTTTAGAATTTGAGTCATGAAATTAGCCATGTGCGTGTGGGATCGCATTGTTGAACCAGCCTGAACCTGAATTAGGCCGTGACGAGCTCTAATTTAGGCTACATGATTTCAATCCTACTAAAATCCTCCACAGCTGATGTCGAGTTCTATTAAAGTTGTCCGTTGTTGTTCACAACTTCCAGCACCATTTCATTCCAAAGTCGTTTAAATGAGGATGTTACTTTTCCTTAAGTCATTTATATCTGCATCTGCACACAGGTTTGCTTGTACAGTAAATTTTGATATATTTTGTCAAATAATTTTTGTGTTGAATGATGTATTTTACCATATTTTTTTCGTAAATTATTTTATTAGTCATTAAATTTTGATCATGCTTTCATTTTGATCATATTTTGTCAAAACAGTGGGACCTCTTAACGGGACGACGCCACTTGTTTAGGAGGATGAGACACTTGTGCTGGGGTGGTGAATCAGAACCGATAGGCTAAAGCTCTAGGGCTTTCGGCGAGAGACGGAGGTCTACTGAAAGGTGCGTCTTCGCATTTTAGTTCAAAAGGTAAAAGAAAAACCCTCCTGTTGAGTTGTGATGTGCTCAATTCCTTCAACCGATCTTGCTCACCAAGTGGTGGAGAAGTGAAATTTTGGGTGGGACGGGTGTGGAAGCTAAAAGATAAATGACACAATAATTTTAGAGTGGTTCAATCTTCTAACCAAGGTCTACATCCACTACCTTAGCTTCTCACTAAGGATTTCCAATCAACCCACTATTGATTCGTCCATTTTCTAAGCTTAGGAGGAAACTCTTATACACCGATCAAGCTTTCTACCCAAAGCCTTGATCAAACCCTCTTTACAAAGAGAAAAGATAAGCAAACTTAAATCTCTTTAATATGTGATTGTTTGCACAATAAGCTCTCACCCAAAACCTAAAATACTTGAGCAAATTTGACAATTGAGTAAATTTGACAATTTTAGCTCACTAGTATTTTTCTATATAAAGAAATGACAATTTAAGTACAGAGACAATTCTTGATAATTTGTTGATTGACAATTGAAGCATTAACCATTACTTGATGCTTGGAGGTCTCTTTTATACTCTTTAATGAGTTTGCAGCCGTTGAGGACTTTATTTCCCTTTATTAATGTTGTTCTGCAACCTTCCGTATCGATACGCTTGGACCCGTATCGGTACGACCTTCATCAGAAACTAGACGTTGGGCTCTTGCCAGCCTAGGCGTATCGGTACGGTATGACGTTTAAAAGACCGTTGGAAATATGACCGTTGAGGTTGTTAAAATGGGATCGGTACGCTGACTAGGCATTTCGATACGATCCCTCACCGTATCGAAACGGCCAAGCTTGTTTCGATACGAGTTTTGGTAGTGACCAAACTGGGCAAAAAAGGTATTGATACGGGTTGGACCGTATCGGTACGAACACTTTGAAAACACAAGTTTAGCTGTTTTAAAGCATGAAAAATCTTGCCAAAAACCTTTTAAAATACCTCAAACATAAATTCAAGTTGTTTGGACTTAAAACCAAATTTTAAATTCTTTTCAAATTAGTCCAAAATATTTTTAAATTATTATATCAAAACACTTAGTTCTATACCTTCGATTCTTCTCCCATAGAACATTGCATTTGGTTCTCCTTCTCTTAAGTACATCAGAAGAAAAGTTCCATAATTCCATCATAAACTTTACCTAAAACAAGCCCTTACTTCTCACCTAAAAATTCTGAAAATGCTCATTTAAATCTAATCATGGAAATACATAATTGAGAGATTTATCTATTAAAATTATTGATTTTAGACTAGTTAAAGGGTCAATTATAAGGATAAGTTTTGGGTAAAAGAAAGTCTCAACCGTTAAATTGGTGCTCAAATTATGTCATATTTTTTTAGTTTGGTACTCAAATTATTTTTCGGGTCAAATATGTGCCTAAAATTTCATTCTGTGACCCATTTAAGGTTCTCGTTAAATGTCACGTGTCACCTCCAAAAAAATTTAAAATAATATTAAAAATAAATACAAATTAATTAATTTTTAAAACATCTATAAATTTTTCAGATTTTATAAAAATAACCTCAAAATTTAAAATTCCTAAACCCCAAAACCTAAATCCCAATTTGGGCCGATTGTCACGTCGTCGCCTACCACATCGGTCGTCGGACCATCATGATCATTTCCCTCACCACCACGTCGCTAGAAATCGACCGACACCGTGCGAATTGACGAAAATGTTGAATGGTTCTTTCGAATGATTCGCGACGAACGGCGTGTGGATTGTTCGATGAGGGGGCGCTTCATTCTATCGTCGGCAACGCGACCACTGCCGGCGAGAGTGGTCGAATTTGGGGAGCTTAGGGATTTGGAGACTATTTTGGAAAAATTTAAAAATTTTAAGATATATTTTTATTTTATTTTATTAATTTTATTTATTTTTAATATGATTTTAGATTTTTTGGGAGATGACATGTGGCATTTAACAATGAAAATTAACGGAAAATTTTAAATGAGTTACGAAATGAAACGTTAGACATTTATTTGACTTGAAAAATAATTTAAGCACCTAACCGATAAAAATGACATAATTTAGTCACCTATTTACAATGTAAACCTAAAAGAAATTATAATTTTGGTGAGCTCACAACATTTAATAATCAAAACTATTTAAATTTATTTTTATATAAAAATAGAAGACAAGCCGCTAGTTCTCTCCCAAACCCCCCAAAAAAATCCTAACTGCTAGTTTTCTCAATTCAGCCGTTTTGTTTTACTTTTGTTTTGGCCGGCTATCGGCGACACCAATTTTGATGTTGGTTGTTCATCATTTGCGTTTAATTTTATCACATTTTTTTTTGTTTTATGACATGTTTTTTGTATAAATTATTTATAATTTTTTATCAGAGATTTCATTTAATTAATGTTTTGACAACTCCGAAACTTTTCTTGCAACGAATTTTAAAGAATTGTAGTATAAAATGAAGTGTTTAATTTGGTCGGAGCAGCCTTTTAGTTTTTCTTTTAAATTTATTATTTTTAAATGTTTGAAACTTTAAAAAAAATGTTTTTTTTTATTTTCTTTTGTTTATAACTTGTCTGATTTCAAGTTTTAAAGGAAATAGAAGACAAGGCTGTGTAAAATAGAGAATTAAAAGGTGATTTTGATGGGTTTGGAATTTCTTCGTGTCCATTAAACTATTTGCTGAAAATAAGCATGGGTCTTGCTATTCCTCCAACTCCCATTCCCCCACCTTCATTGTCCATTTCCTTCAATCCAAACAAAAAAGTGAGACCTGATTGTAAGATAAAATAAAAATGTTTGAGCTTACTTGAAATTCACTTTTTTCGATTTTAAACTTGATTATTCGTAGTTTAACTCAAAGTCGACCTTAAATTCCTAATTAATATTTTTATGAAATAAAATTTAATTCAATTTTTGGGTGAGTTAGACAGAATAGGTTTGTGTGTACAGGTATTTGGGCCACCAACTTTGTTTGGATACAGAATAGTTTGGGGTACCATAATATTGGGATTGACTTGGCCCAATAATTCCATTGCAGTAGTCAATGACATCTTAAGAGCCGAAATCATTCACCCACCTCACCGCTGACTTCAAACCAACCCCCAAAACCAAAGCAAAGAACTAGGAGAAAGTAAAACTGAGTTAAACAAAACCTAACCTTCCACTTTTAGCTATTAACCTCATTGCTAAAATTAGTCATGTCTTTTCATTTCTTTATACTTGTTTCAATATTCGATCCATTAATCAATTGATCTAAATTGAATACAACATATTCCGTGACATTACTATCATAAATTGATTCATTCACAATGTCAAAATTCAAACACTTAACGTTATCTAGTGTTTCATTTTATTAGACCAACTGACAGATAATAAATTATATAAATGAGGTCGAAAATGTTACACGGAAAAAAATGTTAATACGACCGACGAGAAAACAAAAGGCATCTTGTCCAAAGATTTGAGTGTTAAAGTGGCCCCAACGGACGGCCAGCTGACTCATACTCGAACCCTCTTGACCCCAAATCTAAGGCCACCCTACCTTCCCTTCAAGCCATCACCAATGCTCATAAAAGGATTTTTTTCCTTTTCTTTCCATGTTTGTCAGTTCATAATTGCCAATTATGTTATCTCCGGCATACAAATTGCATACAATAAAGGTCAAAACACTTGAGAGATCCCTCAATTTTCTTTTTATCAAAACATCATATATTTCCCTTTTACAATTTACGAAAACCGATAATCTTTTTTTTTCTTCATTTTTAGTCCCTTGAAATTCAAATATTTATTCAACAAAAAATCCCAATAAAATTGTCTATCATACCATTTTAATTTTTTCTTTAATGTTCGTAACGCGATTGAAAATGAATATATAACCGTAATTAAATTCGACTGTCAAGTGTCAAAGTCTGCATGAAAGTTACATCTACTTATTTCTTAAAAAAGTCATAGTTAAGCTTGCATTATGATTAAAAATTGATATATGATTTTTTTTATAATTTAAAAAACAATATCATTGACTCCATAATTCCTGTTCCATTCTTGTTATTATATAAAGAAACAGAGTGGTGAAACAGAGTTGATACAGAACAAGCAGCAGCCAATGCAAATGAGACTTCCGAATGCTACCCTTTGCTTGGTTACCTTTATTGTTTTCTCTTTTTTACAGACTCCCACATCCGGCGCCAGAAGGGTAAGCATTTTCGATTCGAACACACCTCTTTTTTCTTCCATTAATGTAAAATGAGATGAAGATGAAATTTTCCATGTTTGTTGATGTAGTCCTATGTTGTATACTTGGGAGGACATTCGCATGGGATCGAACCTTCATCGATCGATCTGGATGCCGTGACGAAATCGCACTACGATTTTCTCGGAACATTCCTAAGAAGGTAAACCAATGGTGGGATTTTCAGATGAGTTTGTAGAGTAGTCATGTTTTAAGCCTTTTGTTTTTAACATCTTGAATGATTTGTTTTTAGTCACGAGCATGCTCGAGAATCTATCTTTTACTCTTATACGAGACACATCAATGGTTTCGCAGCGAATTTAGACGATGAAGTAGCTGCTGAGATTGCAAGTAAAGCTCTATTTTCATTTCCGCAGTTCATTCTCTTTCCCTTTCAATTTCTCTCCAGAAAACTGTGTGAAATTGTGTTAAACTCCAATGGCAGGGCACCCCAAAGTCGTTTCAGTGTTCTTGAACAAGGGAAGAAAACTGCACACAACTCGATCCTGGGAGTTCCTTGGCTTGGAGCAAAACGGTTTCGTTGCATCAAACTCAATCTGGAACAAAACCAGATATGGTGAAGATACCATTATCGGAAACCTTGACACTGGTGAGACACTTTCAGATTCCCATCCGTCTTCCATTCTTAATTCGATCTCGTAATAATAATTGCATGAACTAATTAGATTACGTCGCGGATTTCTTCAAACCAGTTTTGACTGTTTTGCAAGTTATGTTCATCCCCATATGACAACAAAACTCATAAATGAATACAGATTGGATCTAGCATAGTAGTTTTTTTTTAATTTTAAAAAGAAGTTGAACTTATTAAAATAAAAAGGGGTTTTGTTTCCAGTAACGTCGGAATTAAGACAATGATGTAAAAAATATAACAATTTGGTCTAAAGAAACCATGTTCATGCACGACGTCCAGACCCTTTCTTTTTTACTTATTTTAGTCTAATGTAGATGTTCCATCGATAAGAGTGATGTAATAATCTATAAAATAAATAAATAAATACAGTTAATGTGAAGTGGAAAAATGGCTTGGAACCCTTAAAATAGTAGGCGGATAAGGATTTGAAAAGTAGTGCTACAAAACAAGAAACCAAAGATGCATAGCCCATATTTGCTTGTATTTTTTTTTTTTGTAAAGGTTTTGACTTTCATAGCCTTTAATACATGCTGAATAATGGGAATTTTTTGTTCATTCTAAGGTGTTTGGCCTGAATCAAAAAGCTTCAACGATGATGGGTATGGACCGATTCCTTCAAAGTGGAAGGGAATTTGTCAAAATGACAAAGATGCCGGGTTTCACTGCAACAGGTCTGTTTTTTTTGTTCTCTTTCTCCTACCCCCACCTTCCAACCCACGCCCATGGCCGTGGGTTTGCTTTTTTCAAGGATGATGTTGTTGATTTTGTCTTCTTACCTTGAAATTTAGTGCGGACTGTGCCCAGGTAACCACTTGCTTTTAAATGCTTTTTAATGGTTTTATCATGACCCTGTTTTAAGTGGTGGTTGTAATTTGTAAATTGTAATCTCCCTTTGTTAAGAAAAATGCCCTTAATAGAAACACTTGATTGAACCCTTAGTTTCTGCATAATTTGTCATTAGTATGCCTTAATTGGCCTAATGTGTCCATCGTTTTCAAACCAGAAAGAATCTGTCACGTGTGCAGACTGCAGAGGTGATTTTAGGTGATGTAGGAATCTTCAGTTCCAATTTGGTGGTGGGGATGGACCGGTATCAGAAAATAAATATAAAAAGCATAACCATTTGGAATTTCATGCTGAGGGTACCACTTTCTCTGCGAATAAAAAAGTGTATCTAAATCCTAAACTTCACAGAAATAAGAAAAGGGTACTTACTGGTGTCTCTAGTAATAATGGTTGTCACCTTTCTTTAGGAGACACATAAACAGGGTTTAGAATTCCAATGAATCTTCATTTTCAGTTCAAGCTTTTGTATACGACATATCTGTGCTGCACAAATGTCTGGATTAGACACTCGCGCTTAAATCCATCTAACATAGATTCCAAAGAGGTTGCATGTTTGGAATGGTGAAAAAGCTGCTTATGTTGAAATTCGAATCTTAAACTTGTTGAATGTCACCTCCTAAAGATAATCTGGAACGAATCGGGTTAATCCAGTATTCAGTTCCAACTTCCAACCACTCTTTTTTCCTCTTCCTCATCTGTACTCCAAAAAAGTGATGTCTGTAAGTGGATAATTTCTAGATAAGATTCTTTTATTACCTTTTTTTCTCCCTTCAGTCTGTGAATGGAAATAACTCACGTGTTTAAAATTGTTTACTTAAAAATTTTCATGTTTTGTGTTTTTTGTTGGTACATGAGCAATTTTAATTTCTTGGCTTGCTTTTCGCTGTAAATCTACATTAAACTTTTATGCTTTATCTAAGTTCTCTCTCTGTATTGCAGTGGAGTATGATTTCAATACCGATGATTTTGTTGTTGTTTAGTGTGTATTATTAATATTTTTTTGGTACCAACTGACTGTAGTCTGAAAATTTTTGCTTAGTTTATTACTACCTGTTTGAAAATTTCAAACAATGAGGTGATTTGTATTAGCCTTCCATCTTAAGCACTAGAGACAGAATATTTTGATCTGATATTCTTATATAGTTAATATTTTCTGACACATTGTTGCCTAAAAGCAAGATAGCAAAGAATTGTTTATGTTGCCATAAAAATATATATATATATATTAGGTATAATATAATTTGGTAACCATTAGATGCCTAAGATGTGGGTTCTTGTTCTTCTACAAATCCGAAAAACCTTTTGAGACACACAAGAGTTAATATGGTTCATTTTTCCTCGTTAGAAGCTAAGTGTCACGGGCCGAGACTCATTGCTTGGGCTTGTGTAAGTGCATAGATCGGCGAGGACCGTGACACAAAGCTTCTGTCTGCTTGTATGGCACATGCATGCGTGCACTGCTACACTTGCAACTTGCAAGTGCATAAAATATTCATAGAAAAAATCTTTCTCTAATTCTGATATCACATTGTTGTCAGTGTTCGGATCTCTTTGCCCCTTTTTTTTTTCTTTTGGGCTGAAATGTTACTTTTATCCTGCTACTGTCTTATTATGGTGTCTTTTCAATCCTGGAAAAAGCTATTGTCCCTTTTCCTGGAGGTAGTTAAGGCTTGTGTTGGTATCGAAATCAAAATTTAAGTTTGTTTGTTAATGAATGTTTTTCCATGTGTTTCTATTTCTAAACCATGTTAGTGCCTAAATTGCTGGATTTATGTTTCAAGGAAGCTAATTGGAGCAAGGTACTTCAACAAAGGCTATGCTGCTACGGTTGGCAAACTTAACTCGTCATTCGATACACCACGCGATAAAGAAGGTCATGGAACGCATACCTTATCGACTGCTGGGGGTAACATGGTAGCTAAGGCAAGTGTTTTCGGATTTGGTAAAGGAACTGCGAAAGGTGGATCACCTAGAGCCAGAGTAGCAGCATACAAGGTGTGCTGGCCACCAGTTTCTGGAAATGAATGCTTTGATGCAGATATATTGGCAGCTTTTGATGTGGCCATTCATGATGGTGTCGATGTGCTGTCTGTTTCTCTGGGAGGAGAACCCACTGCCTTTTTCAATGACAGCGTTGCGATTGGTTCTTTTCATGCTATCAAGCATGGAATTGTTGTGGTCTGCTCAGCTGGAAATTCAGGACCTGCTGATGGAACTGTCTCCAATATTGCACCATGGCAGATCACGGTTGGAGCCAGCACCATGGATAGGGAGTTTTCTAGTATTGTTGTCCTCGGCAATCATAAGCACTTGAAGGTTACATTCCCCCTCCCTTCAAGTCTAGCTAAAATCAAACGGAAATTCTAGGAAGATGATAAATATCGTCGAACATAAGTCCAAATGCAAATCTTATACTAATAGAACAATGAGTAACAACATCATTATCCAATGCAATACGAAATTAAACACAAAAATAGAGAGTAAACTACAACTTAAGATTGTTGGTTCATAAAATGCTTGGAACTAATCAATAATTGTTTCATTTCTGAAGGGACAAAGTTTATCAGCTAAAGTTTTGCCAGGCAAGAAGTTTTTCCCACTTATTAGTGCAGCAGATGCTAAGTTGGCGAATGCATTGATTGAAAACGCGTAAGGATAGAACACTTCTAAATAGTGGTGCCTTGGTTTCAGTTTTACCAACTGTTCTAACACACTTCAGTCTGTATTATATGTATCTCTGTCTGTCAACGTCTTCCGTACATTCATACATGCTGATTTGCATACATTATGCAGAACCTTATGTCAGGCTGGCGCCATTGATCCTAAAAAGGCGACAGGAAAGATCTTGGTTTGTCTTCGAGGGCAGAATGCAAGAGTGGACAAGGGTCAGCAAGCAGCTCTGGCTGGTGCTGTTGGCATGATTCTTGCTAACAACATTCTCACAGGGAATGAAATTATAGCTGACGCTCATCTCCTCCCAGCTTCGCATATCAACTACACTGATGGTCTCGCTGTTTTCGCTTACATAAATAAAACAAAGTAAGTGTGAGAATCAATAAATCTACTATTACTTTACGAGGCGTTCAGTGAGCTTATATAACAATAGTATTATCAATTCACGGACTACGTATGAACAGGCACCCCATGGCTCGTATTACACCCGTAACCACCCAAATTGGCACAAAGCCATCCCCCTTCATGGCATCATTTTCATCAAAGGGACCCAATACCATCACGCCTGAGATCCTCAAGGTATTTGCTCCTAGCAGCTACAGTTTTTCATTTTTCCCCCTTCCAATTCTTCTGCTAAATTTTATCTGCTACTCCGTACTTTGCATTCTATATTCAGCCCGATATCACTGCCCCAGGGGTGAGTGTAATAGCTGCCTATACAGAAGCAGAAGGGCCAACAAATGAAGATTTCGACAAGCGCCGAGTTCAGTTCAACTCTGTATCAGGCACTTCGATGTCATGTCCTCATGTTTCAGGAATTGTTGGCCTTCTTAAATCCCTTTATCCTAAGTGGAGTCCTGCAGCAATCAAATCAGCTATTATGACCAGTGGTAAGAAACATGTTTCCTAAAACAATAAATGTCCGATCTCGAGTTCTTGAAATTCCATTCATATTATGATTGCAGAATAATAATCCCCAACTGTTTTACCCCCGATGTTGCAGCAACCACGATGGATAACTCGCATGAGCCGATTCTAAACGCATCATACATCGAAGCTGGACCATTCAGCTATGGAGCAGGACATGTACAACCAAACCGTGCAATGGATCCGGGACTTGTTTATGACTTAACCACTGAGGATTACCTAAACTTTCTATGTACATTGGGGTACAACGAAACACTAATATCAGCATTCTCGCAGGAACCCTACAAGTGCCGCGGTTCAATCAAACTTGCCAACTTCAACTACCCTTCAATCACCATCCCTAAACTTGATACATCCATTACAGTGACTAGGACTGTTAAAAATGTAGGATCACCAGGCACTTACAGAGTTCAAGTGCAGAAACCAATGGGGATATCCGTATATGTTAAGCCGAAAAAATTGAAGTTCAAAAGGGTTGGTGAAGAGAAGACATTCAAGGTTACCCTGAAAGTGAACAAAGCTGATGCAGTTAAGGAATATGTATCTGGGCAGCTGATATGGTCAGATGGCGTACACTATGTAAGGAGTCCTATAGTAGTAAAGGCTGCCTAAACTATAAAAAGGCTGTTCAAAAAATAGCTCTAAGTTCTGGATTCAATCCTATATGTATTTGCTTTTGGCATGGCCTTCAATGTGTTCAATATCATTCTTCTAGGCCCTTGCTGTAATATTTGACCAAACAATAATTATTGGCAAAAAAAGAAATCCAGTTTGATTATGAGACATTTCTCTATCTTTCCTTTTCCTTTTCTGATATTTATATATATTTATAAAAAAAATCACACTCGAATCTTAATTGTTGATCTGGCATCTATAAAAAAGATAATACCTTTTTCTATCTTTTGTGTTTACAATTGTTATCATTATTTGAACAATACATTTTCTCAATCATCTTAGTTTACAGTTAAATGTCAAATTGATAAAATTGCAAATATAAGGACTAAAAAGTTAATTTTCTTTTTTAAAGCTTCCAGCTCTACGGTTAAGGTTAGAATTGAACAAAAGTTAGAAAAGTGATTAAAATTTTCAAATAAACAAAATAATACATGGATTTAATATCACAAAACTAAAAAGGCATGGACCAAATTTTAAATTTCAAAATAGTACAAGGACCCTACATGTTGAAATCAATAAAAACAATTGTTTATGAGATTAATTTAATTATTTGCAATGAAAATGATAAATCTAAATAAATGTAGGGAATTTTTATTTTATTTTTAAAACTTTCTTTCAGTTACTAGATTTTTTATTTATTGAAATTGCAATCTTTGAAGGAAGAAAACAAATGGGGAAGAAAGGGATCATGAATCTCTCTTTCAATTCCTTTTATTTTCTTTAATACTTTCATGTTTCGCATACGCTTAACACAATTAAAAACCATTTTCAAAGCTTTTTTTTTGTTAACATAAAATCAAATTATTTTGTTTGTAAGATCTGATCGTACATTTACATAATCAAAGTACGGAATTTGGGTATTTGAGGTTTGTACAAATACGATCAGAAAACAATGTCGTACTCTTACCTATTCAAGTACATTATCATTGGAGATACTGGTACGATTTCTTCCATGGTTTCCTAAGTTAGTTTTTTTCTTTTGGAAATAGGATATCTGGGTTGTTTCTCATATGTTTTCTGATTGTTTCTTAAAAGTTCAATTTTCTGTATGGGAAATTTTAAAAGTTTTGGTTTTGTTAGGCAACATCAATTGAATTTTCTGGGAAATTTTTTATTGGAAACCGTCGACTTCTTTGCCAATTACAGAGCTAAAGGGTGCATGCATTGTTACCATTTGTATAATCTGATTAGGCCATTAATTCCTTTACTAATCATAACAATGTGTTGGTATTTCAAATGTTGAGATAATGAAGAGTGAAATTGCATGCATCCCTGTGATTGTGAAGCTTTCTTACTTTTAATCATTTTTGCAGTACTGTTTTCCCAATGTTATTATGTTAGTGTTGTTCCCTGTGTTGAAGTTTCGGAATGCATATGGCTGCGTGCTACTGACATAAGTAAGTCGTTTTTCGTTTCTGCAGGAGTTGGGAAATCATGTCTTCTTCTGCAATTCACCGACAAGCGGTTTCAGCCTGTTCATGATTTAACCATTGGTGTCGAATTCGGAGCCAGAATGATCGACATTGATAACAAGTCAATAAAGCTTCAAATCTGGGACACGGTTTGTTTTACCCCTTTTTTCTTAGCTTCTGAATGTTTTGGTTCAAAGTAACATCCCATATTACGAGTCAGTATGTGTTCTTGGACTCTTAGTTCTCAACTTAGGTTGTTATGTTGGACAGCGTTTCTCTAACAAAGTATCTAAACGGTATATCGTAGGTTCGGAATTTCTTATCATGCAACATTATGGTATTTCCGGCTGGCCAGAACATGATCATGTGTGAGGCCAAGCTTTCGGGTTAAACCATAAGGTTAAATTAAGATATCAATATTTTTAGAAACACAAGTTCATAGATGATACAATTGTTTGTAGGAGTGGTTAATGTTGTCATCGAAAGAAGATAGGTCTTATAAAGTAGGGTAATTTAAGATTAGTGCACTGGAATTTTGTATGCTCTAGCAAACTCCCATAGATGATTCCGAAGTTTTTGTGACATTTTTCTACTTGTTGATTGTTATGTCCATCATGATTAACTCACTTAATCCCTCGTTAAGCCATTTAAAGTACGAAACATGTTTCTTTTCTATTGTGGATGATGAATTTTCTTTGTTTCATCAGGCAGGCCAAGAGTCATTCAGATCCATTACAAGGTCTTACTACCGAGGGGCTGCTGGTGCACTTCTAGTCTACGATATTACTAGGTATATATTCGTTCATTTAAAATCTCGTTAGTTAAGTCGATGAAGTTACTTAAGCTTTAAATGACCAATCTTTTCTGTCATACATTCTTCGACACACGTATGTTGTTCACCAAAACAATTTCACATGTCCTGTTGGCTGCAATAATAGCACTTTCTCTGTATGCATAAATGATTAATGATCAGGAGGGAGACTTTCAATCACTTGGCTGGCTGGTTGGAGGATGCAAGGCAGCATGCAAATGCTAACATGACGGTTATGCTTATCGGCAACAAGTGTGATTTGGCTCATAGAAGGGCTGTGAGCACAGAGGAAGGCGAGCAGTTTGCCAGGGAAAATGGGCTGGTATTCATGGAGGCCTCAGCGAAAACGGCTCAAAATGTTGAAGAGGTGATTATAAAATACTTTTATCAAGCTTAGGACTGCTTGAAATTACTTTATAGATAACGAGTACGAATAAGGTTAATCTATTCCTTGTCTTTGGCTTCCAAAATTACCTCAGGCATTCATAAGCACGGCTGCCAAAATCTACAAGAACATTCAGGATGGAGTCATTGACATATCTAATGAGGTTGGTTTTGTAATGCTTACCCTGCAATTTTTACAGTCTTCCTATTCAACTTGGAAATTGGTTTGCATTTCTTGTGATAACTGATAAGATGTCGATAAGGTAGGTAAAAACGACAAGAATCGGATTGGCCGCTTTGTTTTTAGGTTTGAGGATTGACAAATTGTTGGGTGTTGGAGAAGATTAGCTGTTTTCAAGGCAGCATTATGGGAATGGTTGCATACTACATTACTAATTGAATCATTATTAACCTTCAGTTCTGCTTTGGTGCAGTCGTATGGTATAAAACTCGGACATCAAACTGGCGGTGGTCCCTCAGGTGGTAGAGACGGTTCAGCTTCTCCGGCAGGCGGTTGCTGCAGCTGAATTATTTTCCCCCGAGTTTTGAGACTCAACTTTTATGTGCTTTGAGTTCGGATTTTTATGTTCTTTTAGTTTTGCTGTTGGATTCTGATCATTTTGTTTTTATAGTGCTCTCTCGTCGGTACGACTTGATTCACTGTGACATTTTTGTATAGAGATAAAATCATAAAAGTAATTTTTAGTCCCAGAACTTGACAATTTTTTTTGGTTTAGTCCCTGGATTTTGTTGCGATTCATATTAATTTCTGAACTTGACAATTTTTTAAATTTTCTAATGATGTCACTCTAACAGTCTATAACGTGTCATACTCAAAATGACTAAAAATGGGTCTAAAATTCAAGCTAAATAACTAATATGAAAAATTATCGTCTTATTATAGATTTATTCATCAATAATTAGTTGGTCTAGTCTTGCATTGTAGATGGTAAGGGTCGATCTCATATTGAGTACAAAAATGCGATTTGGATTAGTCTTTATCTTAATTAAATTTTATAATTTTTCTAATATATATAATATTATTATATTAATTTCTTATTTATTTCTACTTACTAAATTAATACCTCGATGACAACAATAGAAACTATTGGAATGTGTGTGAGGGAGATCAAATATGATTTTTAATTTTTATAATTATATTTTAAATTAACAATATGATTTTTGTTTATTTGTGAAATGACAGCCACCAATTGTACAGATTTTTTGCTTGCAAAATACAAAATTTAATAGAAATAAAATCCCAGAAATGGCCAACTTCCTACTCGTAATCTTACCAGTTAGTCAGTTACCAGAACAACTGAACAAGGTAATCCCGTTCAATTTCAGATCCTTCATTAAAGCTAAGTAATTCCGAGCATGGCTGCATTAGTTACTTTGAAATTCCCTTCCTCTTCCAATGCTTCTTCCATTTCATCTTCGAGCCGTACATCTCCAGCTCCTCAGAGCTTATCGTTCTCGGCCTCCGCTCTTTCTGGTGACAAGCTCGTTTCCAAAATGGTTATCTCTTCCCGTCAGATGAAACGAACGCCATTGATCGTTTCACCAAAAGCCGTTTCCGATTCCCAGAACTCGCAGACATGTCTCGATCCTGACGCTAGTCGAGTAAGCTTCTGTTTATCACTCTCTCAAACCTTTTGTCTAATTTTCTCTCATATCTTTTGCCTGGTAACTGGAAATGTGCTCAAAGACCTTAGCTTTTTGTTATACATTTTGATGAAAGATTTGTGAAATTTGACAGAGTGTTTTGGGGATTATTTTGGGAGGCGGAGCAGGGACAAGGCTTTACCCACTAACAAAGAAGAGAGCTAAGCCGGCTGTTCCACTAGGAGCAAATTATAGGCTAATTGATATTCCTGTTAGCAATTGCTTGAACAGTAACATATCCAAAATCTACGTTCTCACTCAGTTCAATTCTGCTTCTCTCAATCGCCACCTCTCCCGCGCATATGCTAGTAACATGGGTGGTTACAAGAACGAAGGGTTCGTCGAGGTTCTTGCTGCTCAGCAGAGTCCTGAGAACCCGAATTGGTTCCAGGTTAGTTGTTCTTGTTAATTATATTACTGAAGTGGGTTTCAAATTTTGTATGTTTTTATTGGGTTTTGATTTGCCAAAGTTTGATTTTGAATGTACAGGGGACTGCAGATGCGGTGAGGCAGTATTTGTGGTTGTTTGAGGAGCATGATGTTTTGGAATTCTTGGTTCTTGCTGGGGACCATTTATATAGAATGGATTATGAAAAGTTTATTCAAGCGCATAGAGAGACCGATGCTGATATCACTGTAGCTGCATTGCCTATGGATGAAAAACGGGCTACTGCATTTGGTCTGATGAAGATTGATGAAGAAGGGCGGATAATTGAATTTTCTGAGAAACCGAAAGGGGAACAACTTAAAGCTATGAAGGTAGAGTGTATACTACAATCTTCGTTTGGATGAGATTTTCACATAAAGCATTTAAGTCACGAGTTGGAAGCTGTTGCTGTTTTTCTGGTTCTGACTTTGATAATGCTGTTTTAGGTTGATACAACAATTTTAGGTCTTGACGATGACAGAGCAAAAGAAATGCCGTACATTGCTAGTATGGGCATATATGTTGTTAGTAAAAATGCGATGTTGAGTCTTCTTCGAGAAAAATTTCCGGGTGCCAATGATTTTGGAAGTGAAGTCATTCCAGGTGCTACTGCCATTGGGATGAGGGTAAGTATTCTTTTCGTACTTCCCTCCATATGTGTGGCTGTTACCTTTATCGAGCTAACTAATGTTATAGGAGAGCTTTTCTGAAAACTAAAGTAGCTTGTTTGCTTTTCAATTTATAGCACCATTGTTGTTAGGGGTGTTCATGGTTAACCGTTAAGAATGAGTCCTTAATTTTCTATGTATTCTTAGATACATTCTCTATAGATTTTCCCTCTAAGTACATTAAGAACATATAACTTTTGCACTAAGAACATAAGTTATAGGTTAACCGTTATAGTATTTTGGTTAACCGCGAACACCCCTAATTGTTGTTTTATTTGTTGGCAGAAAGCAGCCACCTGGTTTTAACTTGATATGTGTGGTTTCTTATCTGGTCTTTCTTTACTCATCAACAACATCTGCAGCACTAGCATATAGTATAAGTAGTTGAACAATCTGGAGATTGCAGTTCATCTCATCTCTTGTTTATGGCAATGAACAGTTATAAACAATAAGATTATCTCCAACATATACATTCATGTTACGAGCAGTTTGACGGAAACTGGAAGCATCACTTGCACCATACAATATTTAATATACCCTGGATTGAAGCTCAGTGTTATAGTTTTTATGCATGTTGGATCTTATTTATGTTGCCACATTGTTTTTTTTATTCACATCACAGAGAAATACTTATTCTTGAGGTCAAATTGGTTTTAAACCGATGTAGGTGCAAGCTTACTTGTATGATGGCTACTGGGAGGACATTGGTACCATTGAGGCATTTTATAATGCAAACCTGGGAATCACCAAAAAGCCAGTGCCAGATTTCAGGTTGTTTTAGTTCATCAATGCATTATTATTTTGACTGGATTGATGACAAAACTAATACCTTTATGGTTTTAATATTTCTTCCTAGCTTTTATGACCGTTCGTCTCCAATCTACACCCAGCCTCGATATTTGCCTCCGTCCAAAATGCTTGATGCTGATGTTACAGATAGTGTTATTGGTGAGGGTTGTGTTATTAAGGTGAGTTCCTTGGGGTTTGGTCAATACCCTGCCTAGCTTTTCTGGTTGTTGCATTGGTGATGATTCTAATGTTCACGGGCTAAATGGAAGTTTGATAATTTATGAGAGTTGAACATCTTGGTGTTTTGGTTGATTGCAGAATTGTAAAATCCATCATTCTGTTGTTGGTCTTCGATCTTGCATTTCCGAGGGTGCAATCATAGAAGATACCTTACTGATGGGAGCAGATTATTATGAGGTAGTTAAGCCTGAAAGTGCTTTCTTTTCTATTGTTGTTGTGACATTATACCATTGCATCCACAATAATATGTTCTCATTTTTTTTTTCATCCAGACTGATGCTGACAGGACGTTACTTGCTGCAAAGGGCAGCGTTCCAATTGGTATTGGAAAGAATTCACACATCAAAAGAGCCATTATTGACAAGAATGCTCGAATTGGTGACAATGTGAAGGTTGTTTTTTTTTAGATGAATTTACTATGATTTATTTATGGTCTCAGCGTAGTAATTAAACCCTTGGAAAGAGATACGAGTTTCACTTACTAAATTCTCACCTTGGTGTTGCTTCTTCTGTATGAAACTTTAGCCGGTGTAAAAAAAAATTTCTCCTCTGCTCTGTCCCTTGGCATTGCTTGTTTGTTACCTTTCTGATGAAATTGTCAGTGGTTGAATCGGGAAAATAGTACAAATGTTTTATTGCTAAAACAACTTCGAGAACATTTTATCCCATCTAGAAGATCCACGTTTATTAGATTTTCAAGGTTAAAATGTTGACAATTAGTGTTGCTCTTTTTTCAGATCATTAATAGTGACAATGTGCAAGAAGCAGCAAGGGAAACGGACGGATATTTCATTAAGAGTGGGATTGTTACAGTAATCAAGGATGCCTTGATTCCCAGTGGAACTGTAATCTGAGGAAGTTTACTGCTAAGTAGAGGTACAGTTCCATTGGTCATTCTCGATTCGAGAAAGTTGTGCAAAATGCATATTACTTTTTATTTGAAGTAGTTTCCAAATGTGATGTATATTTCTAGGCAGTAAACTTTGAAGAACTGGCTGATTGGCACAAATTTTATACCTTGGTGTGATGGTGTCAACCTTATCTGCTGGTAATCAGATATATATTTTCATTGGTGGTGGTGCCGTGGTGGTTGAATTTATCTTAGCTTGGTTTATTTATACTTTTAAGCTTCCCATTTTCGGGTGTGTTTAGCATTGTTTCTCAAACTAGTTTTTCAACTCAGTCTAGTTTTTTCCACCCATAACCAAGGCTAAACAAGAAGCAATCAAAAAGCTGAAAGATATATGAGAATACACTGACATAACAATATTAAAAGAATAAACTAATTGCATAACATGAACACTTGGCCATTATTCTGATTTCTGAGCACGGGTGTGTCCATTGTGGGAGAGTTCTTGGCAGACTCTGCCTCAGCCAATAGGCTGAATCGTTGAGACCCTCTTGGGGCTACCATTCCTTCCTGGAGGATCTCGCCCCAAACTCCGACGTGCGGAACTTAAACGGACTAGATTTTCTGTCATTGGGTGTTCAAAGTCATAAATATTTGATACATATTGAAGTACACTTGAATAATAAGGAAATAAAAATAGATAAAAAGACATGGCAAACCAACCTTGGAGAGCAGGGAAATTAGGGATTCTTGCTTCGGCTAACAGGGACCCTGAACTCGCCATTGATAAAAGTATAGAGGCCAGAAGCAGGGAAAGCACAACTACATTGCCATTCTTCTTCTTCATTGGTGAGTCTCACATTCATGGTTTCATCAATGCCAAGCTGGTTTTTATATAATTATACACCCATGCATTATGTATAGATAGACACATGTAAACGTAAACCTCTCGTATTTTTTTCAATGGGAAAGGAAGTGTTGTAAACTTCATGGCAGGCTGGCAGGGTAGACCAGACACCCCTCTGGCTTTTCTGTACAGAAAACGTTCTCGTCTTAGAAACTTGGCCTTCATAGCTTTCATCATCTGCTGCTTCCTTGTAATGTCCCCTGCAATAATTTAGGTATTTAATAGATGATTTTTTTTCTTCATATTTTTTGGTTAAATATCTTTGATGATAGAGTTTAATCCCTTGGTTCATACCAGAAAAAGAATTCTTCCCAAGTTCAAAAACAGAAATAATAATAATAATAATAATAATAATAATAATAATAATAATAATAATAATAATAATAATAATAATAATAATAGAGTCAAAGTCGAATCACTTGATTTTTTTTCAGCAGACTCCAACGTGTAGAGTAAGAAAAACAATCTTGTTGAAATAGTTAACGTTCACATTAATCCATACAGAGTAGAGAGAGAGAGAGACCTCTCATTTTTTTCAACGGGAATGAATAAGTTTGAAACCTCGTGGCAGGAAGGCATGTGTTGCGCATGGTACGTAGACCGGACCGGATAGAAATCGTCTGCTTCTTATTATGCCTATTTTTATGCTTCCACTTTAAAATATTGGATTTAGGGTTTAAGATTAGGGTTGTGGACTTGTGGTTAGTGTTTAGGGAATTAGGGGTATGATGTATTTTTTTAAGGTGTAGGGTTTAGGATGTTGAAATTAGAGTTAGGGTTTAAAATTTAATTTTTAAGTGATTTTTAGTGTGGGGCATAAAATGATGCATGATTAGGGGCAGAAGATTTTTACCCGACCAGACTTTCCTTTTTTACAACCAGATTCTTTAGGGCCCGTTCAGTACAGCTTCTGAAACGACCGTTCGAGTGCCAAACGAAAAAGTTGGGTTGAACATCATCTTCAACGTCGCGTTGTGGCCGTTTTTTCTTGATTTTACGCCTCAAACGGGCGTTTCCAGCAAGCTGGTTTTTCCAGCCCTCAACGGCCATTGGGCAGGGGATTTGCGTTCAGCAAGCTGTGCTGAACGGGCCCATAACCTTTAGATGTTTGTCTTGGCTACTTGAAATTTCAAAGATATTGGACATATTCTTTTCCCACACCGCCTTTTTAATAAGGTGGTATAATAACTGATATCCAATCTATTGTTCGATTAATTCAAATTCAATATTGTAAAGGTTTATTGTAGAGACAATATAGACTCCTTGCATGAAGATCCTTCTAATCTAAATTATTATATTTATAATGTCAAGATGGGTAAATGATCATGTATTATTAAACAGTTCTATCCTTCAGTAGGAGTTTATTAATTTTCATTTACTACTCTTGAGTTCATGTTTTGATGTAATGTGAGCTGAGACATTGTTATTATTTCATTGTAATTTCAATCAGAAAGAATACAAGAAGCTTTGAATATGAAAATACAAGTGAGAACTATGCAGGCTACACTTTAAATGCGTTTTCCAGCAGCATCTGGGTATGTATAACATATACAAAAAAGAATATATAAATTGCAGATCTTGTCTTTGTGTTGTACGTGTACTGACAGAATCTTTGGTACTGCAGCTGATGCAAGAGTATGAGTTGTAATTTTAAACGTAGAAGTAGGTGGATGCATCCGTTGCATTAGCCGGTTCTCTGCAGAGGATAGACCGAGCTTCAATTACCGAACGAGGCGGCTCGACATCTTTTTCTTGGAGCAGATTTCCTTGCAACCTCTGCATTTGGGATGCAAAGGTATCATCCAGTATCTACAAAGGAGAAAACATAGGAACGTTAAACCATAACCACTGCAAATCCGGGCTCTTTATTTTGTGTAGAACACGTCTGTATCCGACAATTACCCGAGCCCGTGTAATATATCAGCATTAATAAAATACCATGTTTGGAAATAATCTTTCATTAGCATGAACATATAAGTAGAATAATAAATTTTGACATTGTCAGGTACATGACTTACTCCAAGAGCGTAGTATGATCCATTATACCACACTCGGTTTTCCTTCCTTCCTTCGAGAAATTTCAGTACAATCTGGTAAAATTAGTGAATTGAAAACACGTCAGAAACAAGAGAAATCGAAGTTAAAAAGATCGAAAAGTTTCTCATTCACCTGCCCCATCCTATCCCAAAATCCACGGCAGGTTGCTACAAATATCCAACTTGTGAAGACCTCATGTAGGTTAGATATAGAGTCTATCAGTTGTGAACTCAGCATCTGCATTCGCTCGCGGATCTCAGCTTCTCCATCTTCTTCCTTTATTTCCTCAAGTATCCTTTTCAGTCTCGTACTTCGATTAGCATGTGTCTGAAACAGTCAATAAGCACTAATTATAATAGTTTTTTTCATGATGAAATGCTCTCAAGGATGAACATGGAACGAAGTTGCATTGTTCTTTTAACTTGGATGATCATCTAGCTCCAGGTGAGTGAGAACTAATTCCAACATCTTGACTATACTTTGTTTATGATAAATTTGACAAGTAAATCAAATTAAATAAGACTTACATTGTTAACAAGCTTCTCCACTGTTGCCTGCATGTAATTTTTGTACTTTGTTCTCAACATGACAGTGATCCCATTCATCTGCTCTCCAAACAGGGACTTCTTGTCTCCGGCGAGAGGCAGACAGGACGCCCAAGACTTTAAGATCTCCTCCACTCTACAATGCAAGACATCAAGAATTCTCTTGACAGTGTTAAGGAATATTCCTAACTGCCACCATTAATAACAACTAAATTAGGATATGCAAGAAATTCACTGCTGACCCAATAGACTGGAGTTTAATTATATTGGTATGGTGGTGCACTCACTTGGCTGGGAACCGAATATAGAGCCGTCGACTGCCTTCGTGTCAGCTTCTGGACATGCATATTAAGTCTTTTCGGAATACTATCTTTCAAAGGAGTCAAGATGTCATTGTATTGTTTCTCTAGTGCTTTAACAATGGCTCTTTCCACATTGGCAACAGCCTTCACATAAATCAAAATTATGCAATGGTCAGTAGATAAAAAATGGTTTCAAAGACAAACTGCAAGATAAAGTGTTAGAAGTTACATTTTCCAAGACTAGCGAGTACTGAGGCCATCGATTGATAACAACTTCATATCCAATAAGGGAATCTTTTATCTTCTCATACATTTCTTCAGCAAAGGGTGAGGTTGAATGGTTTGTTGTTACTCCTGACCAAGGCACCTGCAACAAATGGCACCTGATTATGTTCCAAAGTCCATATTCAACAGTTCAAGGTAAGTTATTCCAGATCCTTGATAATGAATGTACTTGAATTATGTACCCAAAGAATATTATCTGTTTTTTACTTCTTTAAATATACATCCTATTTACATCAGATTAAGTGAAATTTATGAAAAAACCTAGTAATACCTTTTCAGCCTTGCAAAGATCGAGCAACCTAAGCTGCATATCCTCTACCCACACTGTTATGTAATCGTGGAACAAACTCCTTGAGTCTACTCCACCCTGCACGGGACTGAAACAGGCAAGATAATGTGTAAGAAAGAGAAGTTCAACTCTATATATCAGGTCATAATCCAAATTTAGATACCCAGACAAGACTATAGTGGCCATTTATTGGCAAAATTAAAGTATTTTATTCTAGCATATGAAGGGGTTTCAAATAAAATTTCTTTCACAAACCTGATGTTCCATGACTCAAGATCCCTCTCGAAATCCGCAATTGCAATCAAAAGTTCATTAACATGTGGTGCAGGACAAGATGGAGGCGATGCAGCAAGGAAACCAGTAAGCCTCTTACACAACTCAGTGCTATATACTGCAGCTGTGATGTTTGACAGGTCAATTGAACTGGGGCAGAAGCATATATGTCAGAAGACATGATACAATCAGTTAATAAGTGCAATTAAGAAGTTGCTAGCCGAATTTTTAGCATATAACCAGGGGGATTGAATTGGCTTTGTGATTTATCAGAACATGAGATATGTTAGTATCTCACATGGTCTTTTCATCCAAAAAATATGACATTACCTGGGCAGTATGTGCTGATTGTGGATCTTGATGTCTGCCTGAATTTCTTTGCTAATATTTATACACAGATTCTTCATCTTCAGATAAGCTGTTGAAATGGTAATGGGGTCCAAGAGAAAACCTTCAGAATTGCTTGAAACAAACTCATCAGTTTCAATCATGTGTTTCCTACACCTTTTCTTGGCTGCAGTCTGCAAAACGTCACCATCACTAGCATTATATAGTTGCTTATAGGATTTTTCAACAACAAAAAAAAGAGTTGCTTATAGGAGATTTTAGTAAAATGATGTCTCGTTAATGCATGCATGAGAATATTTCCTTTCTATTGAACACATACAATAATTTTTAACGCATTCAGTGAATCAAACAAATTAACAGGTCCAAAAGGTAGCTTTTAAAAAAGACTGCTAGGCTGGCTGAAGATAATGAACCTTTATCACATCACATTGTCCAAATTATAGCAATTGCAGAACTGCAACTACCTGCAAATAGTTTCTCAACATAGTCTGAGCATCTGGAGATAGTATATCATGAAGCAGAGTGTATACTTGAACAGCAGGAGCTAGAGCAGGTGCTGCAGTCTCCTGGGTTGGTCCAAACAAGTTGGCTAGCCCTGTCGGAGATTTCTCATCCAATGACTTGTAGTTTTCAAAAGCATTTGCCAAAAGGCTCTCAATTTGTGTTTCACAACCCAGCAGTATGCTTTTCTGCAATAGAGCATGCAGATGATTCATCTCAGTGAAGCATTTAGATTATGTAGAAATTTTCTGAAGCATAAAAATATGGAACACTTTTCATTTCAGAAAGAATGGAAGCAGTGAAACCAAATGTGCCATACTTCCAAAATTAGCAAATCCATTAATATTTAAATTTGTGGTATAAAAATAGTGATACGTTTTTACTAAGCATTAAGGTTGAATATAATTTAGCATTATTAGTGACACATTTGATGCTTCAAAGGCACGAAGCAATCTGCAACCAGAGATACCCACCTCCTGTCTTGTCAAGCTTTTTTCATTCCTGGCTTTTAAAATGGGTACAAGCAACTCATTTACAAGCTCTAAGCAGTCTTTTGTTGGCGTGGCTACATTCATGACATGTAATAAATATCTACGAGAACAAAGAGAGTTAAAAGCATAACAATGAAATAACAAGGAGTACATGAATAAGTAGAATTACATACCTCAATTTTGTATATGAATCAGAAACTCCATAGTAGTCTGCAAATTCAGTCAATAACCACTGCCATGGTCCCTGTAACCTCAAGTTTCTGGAATGAAAACATTGTGCACGCATTGAAGCCTCGAGGAGTAGATCGTAGGCTAGAGTCTCCACGACAGGTCCACTCTAAAAGATAAAACAGAATAGGTGAAATATACTCATGCATGCTCACTTGTATGTTTTAAGACACTTATTGACATACTTAAACAGTTTAGTCCAGCTCTGCACAACTGTCGACACGTGTGAAAGAAAATTCTTGTTGTAGGAAATGGAAGTGATTAACTAACTACAAAAGAAATGAGCACCAAATTAAAAAAAGCAAATAGGAAAGAACAGGTGGAACCATAATTTGACCTATTCCAAGAGCAAACTCCATACAGCATATCTAGTTATCTTATCACCAATCATGAAATAGAATCAAGTCAATTGAACTGCCCTTGGCGTGGAAAATAAAATACCTTTATCTGACTTGTCTCATCGCAAGTAATTGTACTTCCAATAGATAGCTGGATCTTCCCGACACATTCTTCATCCTCATGGTATATGGGCCACCATCTGATTCTCTCATTCTGCACAGATAGTAGAGCACGTCGGATCATGATGGATGGTGTTTATCCTTTCAAAACATGATTATTGAAGATGGATAATGATACATACAGGGTTATCACTCAAAGATGAAACTGGTATTGTTGCTCGGCCCTGGACTAATTTCTTCTTGTCTTGGACTTCCAGCAAAAGAGCATCACCCTCAGTCTCTGGGAAACTAAAAGCACATACAAGTATAAGATTTTTCTACCATTGAAAGCATAACTCTCATCACATATGTATCTCTCGTTTACATAGACAAGAAATGCTAACTCAGACAGACTTGACAAGATATCAAGATCAGTCATGGCATGGCATGCATAAGACTAGCTTATTGCTTATGAGTTATGATAGACTTGCTGTCTGCCAAAGTACTAGCTTAAGTCTAAAATACAAGATAGCAACTCACAAGACATGGTAATCACCACACCCTGAGTGCAAGCATATGGCAGAACTTGGTTCAACTTTGGTATCTTCTGTAGCACTCTTCAGCTGGAATAAGCACGATAGTGGCTCTGGAAAAAACAACACATTAGTTATGTCAGAACATTATGGTATGGAATTTCAACACCGTGTGTAGTACATGTCTTAGTTAAGAGAAGGAGAAATCCTGAAACATTCTCCTTAGAAGATAGGCAGACTTTCATTGGTCATAAAATAGTTAAGCTGTTACAAGTGTTTAACCAGCTTAAGCATACCTTGCAAATAAAAGCAGCTACAGTCAAATTTAAACTTCTCTATATCAGTTTCATCTTAAGCTCAAAGTTGTAAAAAACTATAATACATTAAATATTATATCAGAACAACCACAAACCTTCAGATGCCACTGAAAATGAGGCTGTTTTAAGAGAATTCATGCCAGTTTTCACAAGTGATGAGACATGCCGCACATACTCCGCTCCCACTTGCATGTACATTGCACTTCGCTGTGAATACATACTCCTAAGTTTCCTCCTTGGAATTATCCGAAGTCTCTTCACTGCCAATTATCCAACATGAGCAACTTAGGTTTTAAACTAAAAGAAGTTATCCTATGGACCTATGACATGTTCAAAACTAATATAAAGGTACAGGTAACTACATGATAAATCTATAAAGAGAAATAATTCCATAGCCCGCCTGTCCTTCCCAAAATCAAAACTTTTATATACAATTGCTATAACAATATTGACCTTACCTTCCACTCTTAGTTTTCCAACGACCTTCTTTGCCTTCAATGAAACTTGTTCTACACTCTTACGAGTACTCACTTCTACTGGTTGTACACCTCGCGGTTGCAACAGAAACTTGTGTAGCCTATAGATTGAAAACACGTTGAAAACTGAGAGATCTTTGAAAGGCTAATGGGACAGCTTTAAGTTCAAAAGAAGACAAGGAACCTACCCAAAGGCACTTCGTAGTAGAAGGCATTCATCGCGCAGAAATTCAGGTGCCTCAGGGCAGCCTCTAGCCCATGCATATAGGCATAAGCGGATGCATGCATCATAAGCAATTAAAATCTGCCATGCATATTGGCCACTGGAATAATAGAATTACACAATGAAGAACGTAAGAGTAAGTGGTTTACTACCCGACATTTTTTATAAACATCAGCTTAATATTTATTAAAACTTTACTAGAGATTGCACCTGGCGTTATAATGATGTAAGTCATCAGGCATGTTACTTTGCCAGTAAGGGATCTTTTCTTTGTCTGCATTCACTGTCTCATTTTCTCTGCAATAGCCAATGTCAAGAAATGTCAGAAATAGTAGTATAATCAGGTCAACAGACATGAGAGATTTTCATGTCAATTGTGCCTAATGAAACTGAAAACTATGTCACCTTTCTTCACCAAGTTCAGGGCCTTTTAAGGATGGAGATTTCCATTTTGGTAACTCTTCTTTACTGCCATCGAAACAATCTGCTTGTACTGGCTTGTAGGTTCCATCCTGAATTTGTTCAATTTCTTCTTCAACCTCCATCTCCATGTCACTACCTTCTCTTTCAATATCCAATATAGGAGGTGCACTTGGTGTCCCCAAATCTTCAACATCTTTAAATGTATTGTTAACATGACCACGAATAGTTCCCTAAAATCATCATCAAGAAAGGGAAAACCCCAGAAAAGAGACCAAGTTTTAGCCATTCTACAAGGTAACACAAAATGATCTTTTTCTCACAGAAAAACCAATCATAAAAATAAAACATATATAAAGCTAAAGAAGCAAAACTATATCTGATTGTTTAAATATTACATCAATCTAGACATGTATGACTGTTGCAGACAAGAATGAAAATGAAATCATCATTTCTGATTCAAATGACTGCTTTTACTCTTTGGTAAAGCAAAACATAAGTAGTCAAAATGACAAGAAAACAGGAAAAGATGCCAGAAGACTCCTTACATGTGCATTTTGTACTTGAACTCGTTCCCTGAGTCCAAAACTACCCCCTCCAATGCCAGTAGAAGTATGATTTTTCTTAGCAAAATCTCTAATGTCCAACTCACCATCAGTAAATCTCCTATTATTGTCAGGCAATTCAACCTTCAAATCCAGCTTCGAAAACCCTCTAATCAACTTTGAGCTACACTTGGTTCTCTCAAACATCTCCTCTTCATCAGAAAAGTTCACATTCCCAGCATCTCCACCCGATATATAATCGGAAACCGAAGCTACGCTTTCATCGTCCTCGCAGTCGTTGTCATCGATAGCAGAAGCTATAACACTATGAGGTCCAAGTAAGCCAGAGCGGAATTTGAGAGGAGAAGGCAAAACGTGTGGAGATGAAAGAGTGGCAGTGTTGTAAATAAGAGGGGATTTGGGGAATGAGTCTTGAGGTGCTGGTTTTTCTGCCAATGGCGACCGAATTCTGGGTTCTGGGTCTGCTTCTTTTCCCTGCAAAAGAACTATAAAAAATCAAACTTGATTGAAAAATAAAAGGAAAGTGAAACTAAAAAACGAAACGAAAAACAAAACAAAACCTGGTTGATCCAGTTGATTGCAGATTCGTCTAACCCTTCGGTGAACATTATCAGAGGTTTTCTAAAAGGAAATTAGCTGAAAGAGAAAGAGGGAGCTTTGGGCTAAGATCAGAAGGAAGGAAATAAAACAGGACCTGAAAGTGGTATTAGAAAGGAGAAAGGCAATGAGAAGAAAGAAAGGAGCGGTCTTTGTGTTTCATATTTTTGGGATCTTCAATTATTGTAACGGCTAGTTTGAACTTTTTATTCTATTTCTTTCCTTTTTTTTTTTTATTTTATTTAATGTTTAAATATACATTTGGTACCTTAACTGGCACTTTCTCTAAAATTAGTACCTAAAGAATTTTTACTCTCAAATTAATACTTGAACTAGACATTTTCTCCCAAGTGACACCTAGAGAATTTTTACTCTCAAGTTGGTACCCAAACTTTAATTCTATTCATTATTTTGATACTTTTATTAACAATTTTAATCTTTAAATCTTATATTTTCTATCATTTTGATCCTAATTAAAAATAATTTAAATAAATTTAACTTTTCATATTGAAAAATTAAATCAATTTAATCATTTTTTACGATACTTTCAAACCAATTGAGTCTAACAGATCAAAGTAACCATTGGATAATTACATTCTATGATAAAAAAAACAACAATTTACTGTTAAACTTTTATTATGCCAGGAAAGTAAAGTAACATTTATAAGGAGAAGTACAAACAATTTATGAGAATAACAAAAAGTAAATTAATAGAATTTTTAAATATAGATAGTTAAATTTATTGATTTCTTTCGAATTATGATTAAATTGATAGAATATATAAGTTTTGGTACCAATTTGGGAGAAGGTGTCTAGTTTAAGTACCAACTTGGGAGCAAAAAATTTTTAGTTATCGACTTGGAAAAAGATGCCTAGTTTAGGTACTAATTTGAGAGCAAAAATTCTTTATATACTAATTTGGGAGAAGGTATTTAGTTTAATACTAAATGTATATTTAAACCTTTATTTAATGTATAAAAAGTGTAATCTTTTTAGAAATTAAAATCTAAAGTACTAAAATCATAAATCATAAATCCTAAATATTTCCTCTAAACTCTAACATTAAATTCTAAATATCTTCTAATCTTAAAATCATAAACATTAAACATTATAAATCTTTAAAATTTTAAATTAACCTCTAAATTTTAACTTTTAAACTCCAAATTCTAACTGTTTAACATTATAAACTTCTAAAGTACTGGAATCATTAGTAATGATAATGGTAAAGGTAATAGTAACAACAGAACAAATTTTGTTCAAAACCTCATTTAAATATATTTTGTCTTTAAACACTTTTCTCACGAACTCCAACTTTTCACCGTCTCCCCTTTCAAACGGTTAGGGTCCTTGCTGGCCCAAAAATCTAGACTTAAGAGTTTAATCTTATTCGATTCTAAAAATAAAATAATTTGATTTTTAAATTTAATTATTGGACAAGCAACCAAACCAGCTTCTTGACTGTCTTTCAGTTTCGCTACACCAAAACCAGGACATCTTTGTCTAATTCTCTTTGCAATAACAGGTTCTGAGTTCCACTGTAAATACTTTATTTTTGAATGCCAAATTATCATATATATATGTTTCAGATAATAACTACAAATCTTCTTCTTCTTCTTCAGCTCGCGTCAATGGTGTAAACATGTTTTAAATCATCGGAAGCAAATGTAGAATAATGGATGGCTGTAATTACGAACAAAACACCAAACACCGAACAGCCACTGCATTCCACGTTTCGCCTCATGCACCCAAGAATTTCACTTTCACAACTTCCTCTCCACCCCACAGTCGGTGACTCACTGTCCCACCGCCACTCTCCATTCACCCGGCGACACCTAGGCCCTCCGTACACGTCATGTACTCCCCCTTTACAATGTGCATCGTCACTCACCTCTCCGGTAAGCTTATCCACCCCCTCCTCGATTTCTTCTCCCTGCTTGTCCTGGTTCAAAAGTCTCACTTCCACTCTCTTTTCTCCCAATACCAAGATAATTCCAAGTCAGCCGTTGTGTCTTTCTTTGTATTGTTCTTACTTCTCTTACTGCTAATTAGTTCTGTGGCCCCCACAGAAACTCTCCTGGTGGGGTCCTCAGTCTTCTTTTTTTTCGGTTTCTTGTGGGGTATGTCATATTTGGACATGCTTTACTCATCAGTTCTATATATCTGGGGTAATCTCAGTTTCGGTTCTGCCACAAATTTAGATTCAGGGGAAGAAATGGGTGAGATATCGAGTGAAATGAAGAGTGTTCCTATGGAAAACAATGTTGTGATTCAGAATTCTTATGAGTTTAGAAGGTTGGTGTTAGAAAAACAAGTGTTGCCGGCTGTTGAAGGTGATCATGTCAATGGCCAGCAGCAGCAGCAGCAGCTGCTTCACCAGGGTCTTAATAACACATTGCTTGCTTCGCAAGAAATCCCTGGAAACCCAGCTGCTTTTGAGGCTAATTGTGTTGTTGGTAACGAGGGGGTGCGAAAGGTGAAGGAGAAACCTAAGCTCACGGTGACTGACGAAAAAAAGCCTCGCCTTCGGTGGACTAACGAACTCCATGCTTACTTTGTTGATGTTTGCAATTGGCTTGGTGGCCCTAATAGTCAGTGTTCATTCCCTTTAATTCTCTGCCATTGTTACTTCCTTGTCTCCATGTAGTTTTTCAGTGTGTGCATATCCTTTTTCTTTCTCAAAACAAACAAACAAACAAACAAAAATAATCTTACATCAAGTGATAGATGTTGAATTAATTGGTGTCTAAAATGGATTCATCTTTCAGAACATGTGGAAGGAGCAAGAAAATGACTCATAAAATAGCTTGATTCTTCTCTTTTGATCGGAAACAACATGCATGATGTCTATGGGAGTGTGTGTTTTTCCCTTTTCTTGTTCATCCTTATCCAACATGCATCGACGGCTTAGGCTGGCTCAGTCACTTTACACCTTTTTTATGTTGGATAGTTAAATTCTCCTCCAGCTTCATTTTTCTTGCTCAACTTTGAAAATTTTCGTTTCCTTGTATAATGATATATGTTTGTTTCTTGGGAAAGTAACTCTGATTGTTTAACAGTGTGCTTTGAGCTTGTTTTTACTGCTTTCCAGGGTATTCAATCAACATGCATAACCTTTTCCAACCAATTTTAGAGAGAAATTAATTCATCCGTGTGTGTAAATGAGCTTTTTTTGCACAAGTTTCTATTTTTTGTCCTCTTTTTACATGTTTTAAGCATTTAAAGATTTCTTCAACTTATGTATATTTTTTCCCAGATATAGATTCCCTTTCTTCGTTTGATTATAGCATTTAGTTTTTGCAGGTAAGATCAAACTAAATCATCTATGGCAGATGCTATTCTCCGGTCACTTCTTCCCTTTGTTTAAATTCCACATATAATGTTTTCATCATAGTTTTAAATAAGATTTGCTTGAATTTGACATCTTCTTTCTCCGATGTTTTTTCGTCCGCTTTATCTCTTTTTATGTGTAAGATTCTTGAAAACCATTTCCAATTTGCTCACTGCAGCTCCAATTTTGTTTTTGCGGTGTTGTTTTACCTTTCTATATGCATGACATGTTACAATAGATCGATCGACTTAACGGTAATCTTGGCAGTCCGTGTAGGTTCCCGTTGGAAGCCAACAAAATATTTGTCGATTAGCGGCTGTTTAAGGATGTTAATCTTTTCTTTACATAGCATTGGTAATGATGTATGTTGAATTTTGTTTCTTCGATACCGTCCTTGTTGGTAACAACGGCAAGCTTGTCGGCTTGTATACCGTTGCACGCACGCTTTGATGACTTTTCGTATGTTCACACTATCGAAGAATAGGGCATCATCATGAGTCTGCAAATGGAACTTGCAGTTATAGTATTACCATTTCTGCTTAGTATTAGCCTTTTTAATCAATTTGTTTCAATTCAGTTCATTATGGACTCGGTCACAATTGTAATCGAAATTTCTTGCACCACAAGAATAACATTAGGACATAAAGTTTGATTGTTCAATGACGGACCAACCGAAACAAAGATGGCCACTATACCAGTCTTTCACCTCTTTTTAACAATACTACGTATTCTTTAGTATTACAGTTTGCATCCTTTTCTAAATCCCGTTCGTTAGTTGATGCGTGAACTGAATTTTGGCTTGTGTTTTTCCGGCTCTGAAACTCAAGTACGTGAACAGTATTCTATATAATTTACTGAACTCCATGCTAAATGAGTTCAGTGTTACCGGAGGACTCGTCTTGCCTTTTCTGCCTGTACGTAACCTCGTAGTTAGCATTGCGTATTGTTTGACCAAACCGTAAACCTTATCTGCAGGAGCAACACCAAAGGCCATCCTGGACCTGATGGATATTGATGGACTCAATGTTTACCATATCAAGAGTCATTTACAAGTAACTTTTTTGTATTTAATTAAAGCATTTCTCTTTTCAGCACTTAAAACCAACTGTCAAAAGTTTCCATACGAAGGATTACCATTCATGTAACGATAAATCGATGTATTCCTCAGAAATACAGACTAGGCAAATATGCAGACAAGGAGTTGACTGAGGCAGGCAATACCGGTAGGTTTTGTTCATTTTAACCTGCAATTTTGAATTGTTATGTTATGTGCTCTTCACCTTGAATCAGAAACTTGAAAAGGATACGGTGTAGGTGAAAATATTTTTCTGTTATTTCTTAGGTATATTTCCTAGGCTACATTGCTCGATATGCGTATGCAGACATGTAATAGGAAAGGTTTCTGGTGCAATAATATGATCAAATTTCAGGATAATATCTATCATGGAGTTTGATGACATCCTACCGCGATGCACATATTCTTACCTCTAAGTTAAGGGAGTGATAATTAAACAGAAACCGAATAAAATCACCCGAAATTTTAAAATTAACATCATAACTATATCTTATCATGAGTATAACATGTGAATGACATGTTGGGGTTCAAGCTGACCATATATTTTGAAAACAAATTCGGAATGAAAGGAATCTCGTTCTCTCATGTTGCAGGAAGTTCAAGCAGTGTTACTCCTTCGAACTCGGTACCTAATGGTAACAGGTATGTTTTTCTTTTCATTGATGTGATTTTATTTATGGATATATTTAAAGTTTTTACTTTAACTGGTTCAAGGTTTGATACCTATGGTTGATTCTTGGCATTCAATATGCAGGAGAGGTAGAAGAAATTCGAAAAACCGAAATGGAGAACTCTATTTGAAACTTGAGGTGAGTTAGTTCGGTAAATATCATTATATTCTGGAATTTTTTTTAACATTATATACTAATAATCTTTGTGAAGCTTCAATAATTGGTAAAAGAATCTGAAAGAGAATTGTTATATGTTATTTGTTCAGCATCCATAATATTAAAGCCATAATTTTGCAGGCTGAGAAGTATGTTCGAATGTATCTCGAAGCACAAAGAAAGTACCTATACACTGCACTGGAACACGCTTGCAATAAGCTCGCCGGTCAGCATCTAGACCATGGAACCATGGGTAACTTAGTCCTATATAGGCAAGCCCTGGCTAGTTTAGGAAATTTGACTGATATACCGGCTGGTCCATCTGGTTTCGGAACATCAGCCACGACAATGCCAGCATTTTACTTCAACCAGCAGAATGAACATCCTATGTATAACACACCGACAACCCCGGCCAAACTCGGCCTTCAACAGACACCTTTTGGTTATCAGCAGCAAGCTTCTTCTTCTCACACTGCACCTCAAGGGGATTTCTCATCTTCAGCCGGCTATTCTGGAAGTTCATCGTATCAGAAAACTTCGCCTACAGTTGAGAGCAACGTGGACTGGTCTGATGATGAGGACCCGATAAGAGCCTTATTGAATTGGGATGATGATGAACCAAAGAACCTCGATGCTGCCCTTTAACTTCTACTCAAAGTTTCAAATCCTGTCTGACAATGTTAATGAAAAATAAACAATATAGGCTTTCCTTAATAAATTACAAGGCAAGGTCTGCTACTCTGCTATGTTCTTAGCCTCATATTACTGTTGGTATCTTATGGTAGGATCAAATCAATTAAAGAACAGATTTTTGAATTTTCTAATCTCATTACAAGGGTGGGATGTTGCCCTAGGTGACCTAGGTTCGAGCAGTAGTGTGTAAATGTACGAGTTTATCCAGATATGAAATTAAAGAACAGTCAATTAGTCAAATAAGAGAAGCCTTTCTATTTGATTAAAAATAAGAGAGGACTACAGGTTTTTACAATCCAACAAATTACAACATTCTAGAACATCAAAATAATTGAGACATGCGTAGTCCAACAAAACCCCATTACTAAGAAACTTTTGAAACGAAAAATGAAAACGGCAGAGCAGGATGAAAGTAGTATGTGGCTTCAACTTCAAGTGTCTCAACGTCGATATAACAGATAATTTTGAATGATTTCCAGAGGCTCTTTCTTATAGTGATAAAGTGACACATGATTCGCTACCATAAGCAACTTCAGCGAAAAACAAAATGATGAATAGAGATATCATCCTCTTACATGCCAAAGTCTTTTTCGACTGGTAGCTGAAGATCATGATGAACTTTTAATCGATCTTGACGGATGAGAATAGATAGTGGACAAAGTAGAATGATGTGATGAAGCCAATGGTGCCTGTAGACAACATGATTGCAATTGCCATGATCATCGAGTAGCCAAGATAAAGAATAGCTGATACAGGACCACTCAAACTCTGAAGGTCGAAGACCAAGTAATTGATGGAGTATAGGAACACATAGAGTGCAACCGAACCCGAAGCAAAGAAAGCCTTCCACCACCATCGCCAGTCCTCGACACAGAGATGCATGTAGGTAAGGACCACTGACACTTCAGCACAAACAATGACCAGTAGTAGGAGAACTATAAGCAAGAAGCCAAACACATAATAAAACCTGCCAAGCCAAATGCTAGAAAGGATGAAGAAGAGTTCAATGAAAAGGGTTCCAAATGGAAGGGTCCCAGCACCAAGAACAAGAAGCCACGAAGGATATTTGCGTGCAGGAATCTCCCTGGGGATCTGGTTGGTCCGTACAGGATATTGAATAGGTTCCGCTCTGGTCCCTAAGAATCCTCCCAAGAGAGTGAGAGGCACAGAAATGCAGAACCAGAGAGACAAGAGTATAAAATAAAGAGAAATTGGAATTGCACCAGTACTTTTGCTGCCCCACAGAATAAAATTTAATACTGTGAGGATAACAAAGACAATTCCAGGAAAGAAGCATGCTACCGACCAGGAAACGGACCTCCATCCTTCAGAAGTGCCCTTGAGAGTTCTCCAGAGTCGTACAGCAGCATACCCAGCAGCGGTACCCAAGAAAAGATAAAGAATAATCATCCCTGTCAGTAGCATTCCTCGTGAAGCTGGTGACATGAAACCGAAGGCAGCAAAAACTATAGTGACGGCTGCCATTCCTGTGATCTGAACTCCATCTCCGATCATCACACAAAGAAGCTTCGGGCAATCTGGTTCCCTAAAAACATCACCCACAACAAGCTTCCATCCAGAAAGCTCCTCATTCATTTGTGCTTGAGCTTCCTTGTCCAATTCCTCATACCTTGTCAAATCCCTCCTCACAGTCCTCAAGAATATGACAAACACAATACCAGCTAAGAAAGTGATCACCATCAAAGAATTTAGAATTGAAAACCAGTGCACACGTGCTCCTTCCATCTTCAAGTAAGCATCCCACCGAGACGGCCATTTAATATCACTTTTAACAAATTCAACCTCATAAGTAAAAGAGATCCTCTCTCGTTCCCTTATTATCTGCGACTTGTCTAGCGCCAATGGGCAGTTCACAGGAGAGATACTGTCATACATGTGAAGTTTAGTCATGACTTCAGGATCGTACTTGACACTGCATGGAACCACCTCAAAACCAACAATCTCAAAACCAGACGCCTTCTTTTGATCAGCTTCAGAGATCACACCCATCCCTTCTTCCCCGGTTCCAATTATCTGCACACCAGTGCCTTCATACTCGTGGATCAAGACCTTGAACTTGAGATGATTGATAATGTAATCATCGTTACTGTTTGGTGGAGTAAACCCAACTGGGAATCCAGTCCACTGAATGTTAACCCCGTTTTGTTTAGCAATCCTCATAACCGGCAAATTGTCTAGAATCATATTCACTTGATATAAATCGTGAGTCCTCTGTTTCAAAAGCTTAACCTCGTGCTCATTTAGGGGACTAGTAGTGCAAAGGTAGAGAGATTCATTCACATTCATTCGAAACCGATAAGGGGAGTTATCTATCTGATCTCCCATGAGAAGCTCACCTAGATTCTCGGCACTTTTCTTTACTCCAACGAGAGGTTTGCAGTAAGGGAGACTGTAATAACTAAAAGGAAGCTCGGTTTCAATGGAAGTCAATGAATTAACTTTGGCAAATATAGTGTCCGAGGTCGAATACGTGTGCATGTAACTCCCAGGCAGGTAAAACCCATGGGAATAATGGGCCAAAAGTACCACTAACAGAAAAACCGAGCAGATTCCGGGCATCTTTCTTTCCGAGAAAGCCATGATGATAGCAGATCTTGCAATATACTGTCGAATCTAAGCTACTCTAGACCAAAGCATTCAACATGAACAAGAAAAATCTACAGAAAACATATGTTCAACAATCAGTTTCCATACAAATTCAACTTAACATTAACTAAAACGACAAAAAAAAAACTCTAAAAGGATAGCCAGATGCCTAAGTATAAAACAATTCTATTTCATCAACTTTAAAAGCAGTAGATCCAGATACCAAAATGCAAAAAAGCATGATTTTTTCCAAACAGCATTTCAACCAAAACTACTAAAATACAATTCATATCAATTAAAAAAACATAAAACGGGTCGCAGTACTGAACAAAAAAAGAATTGGAAGATTAGATCTAAAACCAAAAACTCATTTAAGTAAAAGGCAGAGAAACATGAAATGCAGATTGGATTAAGAACCTAGGGGATTTTCGGCTCCTGGATCCAGCGACGACTCAGAAAACGTGTGAGAACGAAGCAGAAAACCCTGGATTTTGCTTCTCTTTGATATTTTCCCCCCTCTTTCAATGGTTTAACTTTAAAGCTACTAAGAACTATGCGAATATTTTGAAGAGAGAAAAAAAGGAGATTGGGTGATTTATATAATAGAGTTACAAATCGATGAACGTGGGAAACATTAAAATTTTGGTAAATTAACCCTAATCCACTTAATTATAAATTTAATAACAAATTTGTCTCTCTTCTTTTAAAAAGTAATAATTTAGTCTCAATTATAGGTTTAGAAACAAACCTGCAACATTTCTTTTAGAAATAACAATTTAATCACTCAATTATAGATTTAGGGACAAGCATATTTTTTTAATTAAAATTTTGTAACAAACAAGTAATTCTAGCATTAAAATTGAAACAACAACTTAGTATAATAATAATTTTAGTCTCAAAACTTATGCATTCTTTTAGTTTAACCTTAATTCTAAACAATTCAATAAACTTGACTTTTAGTATTTAAATTTTTTGACGTTGCACCATCCTGACCACACCCTCCAACCATTATCACACTTTATGTTATTGTCCATTAGTTTGATAATTAACATGTGTAATAGCTGCACGAACCAACTTGACTCAGTGGTTAAGGGAACGGTTGTTGTTCCTAGAGGTCACGGGTTCGAGCACCAGCAGCTGCAGCAGGGTGATTAAGCGTTCATTGTCAAATGGTTGAGAGTATATTCAGAACAGATACTACTTGTAATCACTTTAGCTTCGTCAAAAAAAAAAAAAAACATGTGTAATAGCTCAACAGACAACCACTTCACTATTGGATAGTTAAATGACTAATGTAACAGATTCATTATAACTTTAACGTCGTCTATTAATAAATTTTATTAGGACTAAATTAATAGATTGCATAACTTTCGGGGACTAAAATTATTATTATACCAAGCTCTTGTTTCAATTTTAATAACAAAATAAATTGTTATCACAAAATTTTATAAAATTTTAATTGAATGACTTATTTATTCTTAAACTTATAATTAAATAATTGAATTATTAATTTTAAAAAATAACATATTTATTCTTAAACTTATAGTTGAGTGATTAAATTGTTATTTAAAATATTATATAATGTATCTTAAAAATTTTAAGAAATGAGACGTGGGGTTGAGACCTAGAGTGACAGACCTGTCGGCTCTTTAATGTTCACCGCTCTCACTGTAGGTGGACAAAATTAGACTCGTTTCAAAAAAATTGAATTATTCGATTTGACTCGAGGCGAAAAATTGACTCGTTTTGACTCGACTCGTAATGTCATAAATTCGACTCGACTCGAAAAATTTTAAAATAAAGTTTGAGTTATGAAATAAAATTCGAATAACTCGAAATTTTTACTAATTAGTTTATCGGTTTCCATATTCGAGTCGAATCTATCAATTTTGCATGGTATATGTATATCACATGTGAAAAAATGAAGAAATATATATGTATATTGTATATGCATATAGAAAACCGTTAAAATTATAATTAATATGTGCACCGCTACGTGTATATATATATATAGGGTAATTGTTCTATACACAAGCGCTTGTGGAATTTTTTTTACACAAGCGTCTTAATTTTAGGGGTTAGAGACTCCGTTTAGGGTTTAAAATTTAGGGGTATAAGTGTAGTAGTTTTGAATTTAGGGATTGTTGATAAAATTTTGGGTTTAGGGTTAAAATTTAGGGTTTATAGGTTAAAACCTAAATCCCTACACATATTACCCTAAAACTAAACCCTAACCCTAAACCCTAAATTCTAACCCTAAATTCTAAATTCTAAACATGAACCATAAATTCTAAACATTTACATTAAAACCCCTAAACTCTAAACCCTAAGCCCTAACCATAAACCTTATAATTGAGGCGCTTGTGGAAATAAAAAATTTCCACCGCCAGTGTATAGGATATTAATCCATATATATATATATATAATTAAATTTGTACAGAAACTCGACTCGACTTGAATTTTATAAATTCGACTCGGTTGAAAAAAATCAAATAAAATTTAAATCATACAATAAGACTTGCAAACTCGAATAACTCAAAATTTTTTAATTTGACCCGACTCGATCGAACCCCAGCCATGAGTCTCTGATTGCCGGTAAGGCTTGTTGTCTCAACCGACGCCGTCAATTCTATACGCGGGGTTTAGGCCTTAGGGCCAACCAACAGCTAGGCCCGTATGCCTAGACCCATATCCACCGCCGAGGCGCCAATTGCCCAATTATAAGGAATTCACACCAACTACGAACCTGAGTTTCTTCTACACGACGATTCAAGGATTCAGTTCCCGGTTCTCTCTCTGCTCCAAATTTAGCTTCCTTTTTTCAATTTCCTTCGACTCCTCTCGAGATAGCTCGAAAACACGGGACGTAAGATGGAAGATAATTGCCCAACAATCAAACGACCTTCGCTTAAATCCCACCCCCATTTCAACAACTACTCCTTTTGGAAAGACAAGGTTCGTCTCACTTTCTAAGCAATAACTATGGGTTTTCAGTCCATTTCCCTTTTTATTTTCTGTTGAAAACTTGAAATTGATGAATATTGTTTAAATTGTGGATGATGAAGTGTAGTTGAGGGAAAATTGTTACAAAAGGGTGCGCGAAGATCGGACTCGTTTGCTTTGGAAAATGAGATTGCCTGCTGCCCAATCTCTCAATCACAAGGTTCTCTGTTTTCTTGCAAATGCACCTCTTTTTTTCATTTCTTTGTAGTTTCTATATTTACCTGTGCTGCTCTTCTTATCTAATATAAGTTCGGTTCTTCTAATCACCATGGGTTCCGATATATGCCATATGTTTTTATTGCCTCTGGAAATGGGATATGGCAAAAGGGCTTCTTTTGCTTCATTTCTGGTTACCCTGAACTTGGAAAGTTATTTGTGAATAGTGGTGTTACGGAGTTCCCTGATCCTTGCATTTGTCATTGTTAGCTTCCCTTGATAAAATCTATGTTGCTTTAATTTTTTCTTTTTCTTGAAATTCCCTTGTTCAGTGCTTGCATCGGACCGAAGGACCCTTTAAAACTCTCCAAATATATGAAAAAACTTGGGGGGAAAGACCAGTGTTAGATGGATATGTATTTAACACTTACACCCAAATTCGAGTAACGTAGGATAAAATAGCCTGTTGAAGTTTTCTCTTGGTTTCTTATAATTCTGTTTGTCTTGAACTTAGTTCATGTGATTGAGTTTATTTGTACATTCCTTATTTATTATGTTTTCTGGTTTCAGGAGTTCATGACGTCTGCCTTTCAGGACATAGTTTCTGATGAACTTAAAAAGATTAAAGACTCGTCAAGAAGTGACAATTTGGAAAGATCAAACTCTGTCTCCGAAACCTCTGATGAATTATGGGAATACAATGGTCTTCAGGATGCATATCAAGGTGAATGTGAAGAGATATTGTTAGAAATGCAAAGAATATTTTACGAGGATCTCAGGAGAGAGCCGGAAGGAAAAGGTAATTAATAGTCCCATTTTAAACCGATGTTGTTAAGGCATGCATCAAAGTGTTGCGCCTGTATTCATGTCTTTCCATAAGTGGGTGAATGATAATGCAGATGCATGACTCGGGAGGTTATATTTGGTAAAGTCATCCTTTTTGAGTTCAAATGTTTACTCTAGTTCCTTGCAGAACCAAAAGAAGGAATAGAAACTTGGGAAGATGAACAAGATGAGTACTTGGCCCGTGCAGTTTATGAGCATATGCAATTGAATGAGCAGGTGCAGTGACAATAAATTGGTCGCTTTTTATTCTTTATATAAGTGTTAATATTATTAACCCTAAGGGAACATTAACACGTGGTGTTTTTGCAGGTGTGCTAAAATGCTTTCCAGGCACCCTTTTCTGATAGCTTGCAATAAATTTCTATCAGTGTCATTGTATTAGTTTTTTATGTTCTATAGTATAGTTCCTAGGACTTCCAATTTTCATTGTTTTCTGCTAAGTTTTTCTAAATGAATGAAATCAACAAGATTTTTTGATGTTTATGTTAGGTGCAACAACAGATATGGTGCCCCATCTGTAGGAGAGGAGAGTTACTACAGAACCAACGACTTATTTATTGCACCCTTTGCAAACTTCAGCTTAACAGAGGCGATGAGGTTCTCCTATCGACTTTTCTTTTCTTTTCTTTTTTCTTTCTTGCAAATTTTATTGCATGTCAACTATTTCTTTGTGATGACTCTTGTTATTTAATTGTTCCATGTTTCACATTCTAAAAGCTCTCTTCATTTCAATAAGTTTTCCCAACCCTTGTTGTTCTGACTTTATTTTTCTTGCAAGTATCCATGTCCAAACCAATGTCGGCATATATTCAAACATGGACATGGTATGTGATATTTCAAAGACATGAAGAAACTTAGGGGAAAGAAAAAGCATGCCCGTGTCAAACAAATATCTATATCCAATACTCGTACCCAAGTCCGAGAAACATAGTTCCTAACCATGAATATACTGGATTCTCCTCCCAAGTCTTGCTAAACTCTTCAAACTGAATATGATAAACCCTAAACAACAAGCCACTTCCATTTCTTAATTATAGTTTGAGATATTCTTGGAGCTTGCTCTTATAACAAAATAAATACGCACCTGTCTCTTTCTCTATATCTGTTTCCTTGCGTAAAGGATATGAAACATTCAAGAAAAAGAAGAAAAAATACCGATTTGGAGTAAGATGATTGTGCGCACTGCCTTTATGCTTTTTTCTACAAATATGGTGTTGCTTGCTAGCTAAGCCATTGACATTTTGCACATAGTGATTTATACTCTCTTGTCAAGATTAGTCATTAGAAACAACATGAGTGAACAAAGCGAAAATGTGGCTTCGGAAGTTGACTTTCAATGACTTTATCCACAATCTGGTCTTATTTTCAGGTTAATTTAGATATACTACGGGATCGATTAGCAGAAGCTCATGCAGATCATCTCGAACGAGGGTGTAGATTGAAACCCAAGTTTTGCCTTGAGACTAGATTTGGCTTAACTGCGTTGTACATCCTTTGCCAGGATTGCAGTACCTTTGAGATAGTCATTTAGCTTCCTTCCTGTTCTAGCGGTTGCATGGTTCATGGGTGCATCAGGCGTCTCTGGTTCATTAGTTTCAGTTTCGTTCTTGGTCAATTTCTAGTGTCATGCTTCCATTTTATCTGAATCATATCTCTGCGCACAAGAGTTCATGGTTTTGCTATATTTCTTCTTCTTCTTCTTCTTCTTCTTCTTCTTAATTTCAGTATATTACAATGAACAGAAGAATCTTGTCTCCCTCTCGGCTCTCTTACTTTTTTTTATTGATTATGTTTTTAATCTTGCATGTTGATTTTTGCGACATTTGTTTAGGTTTGTGACAATCCTTAACATTCTCATTTTATAAGTTCAGGCTTTAAATAAATATTTTTATAACAATTTATTAAATGTGGTAGCATAAAAAAAGAAAATATTTGATAAAACTCTCAAATTTTATATAAATATAAACTACCTATATCCTATAATAAAAGTAGTGTTTGGAATAAAAAACCAGCTAACCTACACATGTAAATCACTCAATTTTTACGGTATTTCTATTTGCAGAACGCTACACTATATTTTGGATAGTTTAATTTATGAATTTAATATTTCACGCTTCTTTAATTTATTCCTTCTCAGCTTAGTTTTTCTTTGGAGTTCCAACGAAATTAACAAAATTCAAATAAAAACTTCTAACATTCTTTTTGAAAGTAACTTTTAACATTATTTTAATCCAATACGTAATCTCCATTGTAGGATCAATATGTAGTGCTCTTCTCCTTATCAATCTCTCCACCATTCGGATATGAAGAAAAGTATTCTCACATTGGTGAATCAAAGGGTTCAAAAATTTAGGTTTAAAGGAAAGTTTTAGGGACTTTTTGCATAAGTTTACTCGAAAAAAAAAAAAACTTTAGATACAAAACGACTGAATTAATGATAAAAACAGAACCAAAGACAAAAGTGAGTGACCAAACACGTAAACTTTGGCCAACGAATTTGCAAAAAAAGCTAGTCAGATAGTCTTCTACACTGAAGAAAAAATCGATTGCATCAACAAAGAGAACAGAATACGATAAAGGCCTGAGGAAATTGAAAAATATTTTATGAAACATCCACCTGGGAATACCCATCTCAATAATCATGCATATCTCGCACCATCAATAGGCCAATGTCTGCATCACTCAACATAATCAATGCTCCATTTGCCACCAAAGAAGAACATATACTGTAAAAGAATTAATCACAAAAATGAAAAATCCCCTCGTCTCCGAGTATATGGGGCAGATGATAATCTACATCAACTCTAAGAATTCAATTTTTCGTATGCATCAGTTGGATGAACATTAATTGATGTACACCAATTTGAACAGAAGAAGAGTACTTCACCCTTCATCGTCCATTTCAAAACTTCGAAGCTGGTACCGTATGCTCCTTTGTGCCAGCTGATATTAGGAATCATCAAACTGAAGCCAGTGACACGCATAAAGAGAATTATAGCTGCTGGAACAGCCATGCATTTGGCTCCAAGTCATAGTTTGCCGAATGATGAACTTTTAGAAACGTAACAACAACGAATCAAAGCTCAGAACAGCTCCTCGGAATTGAACTTGTTCCATGCTTCCTATTTAACATAGATACAAACAAAACAGTGGGGAAGAAAATATCATGGAAAGAAATGTGGCACTGTTTTCCATCTAATAAAAATGGCAATCAGTAAATTGTGGGTCTACTATAAATTAGGACACCAAGGTAAAGTACCTTGAGCAAGTCAAACACCTTCTCTGAAACATATTTCTGCTGAAGATTGGCACCTTTTTGCTGGACTTTATCAGGATGGATGCAAAGCGTCGCCTTTCTGTAAGCCTTTTTAACTGCCGCAGCGGTAATCAAATCCGTCAAAGAAACAGGTTGCCATCCACATTCAGGCCAAAGAACCTAATCATCAAAGAACAAGTTCAAGAGACAAATAACAGTAGTTGTCATGAAATTTGTGCTATTCAAATAAACAATGATGAAGAGAATCAACTATGAGATCAAAAATAAAATCCATCGCCGAATTTGATCGAAATTACAGCAGTACTACTTACCAAAAATGGAACAATTCCAATGGCGGGGAGAAAAAATTAAAAACTTTCAGATGAACGCCATCATACATAAGTACTTGCAGGCATAATAGCGCTCATTCTCGAGCATCAAGTGTTAGAAATACAATTAGTATCCTCAAATAAAAATCTACATGCCCTAGAATTTGTGAATGATAAATTGTGGAAGCAAGTTCTAGCAGGACATAGTAGAAAAGAAAGAGTTAGAGACGGGATACTGGGATCTGTATTGCTTTTTTAGATACTATTACTGCTATAGCCTATAGTCAGCATTATTGGCTAAAAGGCCACAAAATGCATGATTATAGGAAGGTTTAACAAGATGCTTATCCAATTTCTAGGATACAAAAATTTAACAAAAGCGTCAGCAGCACAAGATCATTTTGCAGAGAATAGAGTTCAGTTCAATCTTCTTTCCAATTTTGAGTTCTACTTAAAATCAGCATCACACGTACAGGTATATCCATTGGGACATATCAGCACAGCATTGTGCATGAGTTTAGCAACTTAAATAGGAGGTTATCAGAAAAAGGATAAGAGCTCAGTCACAAGGAGGTTATTATGTTTGAATTCATTTTTGTTCGGTTGTTCCTCCAACAACAATTTTGTAGTTTGCCCTTAAAGCCATCTACTGCATGTACAAAACATCTCGAAAAAAGCATATCAGACGGTTGAAATGAGTCAATAAAATGAGAACTATGCAGAAGGAAAACATAGGGATATGGTTGTTAGCACATCAAAACTGCAAGAGAACAAAAAAATTGAATAGTACTAGTAAGTAATAAAGCAACATACATATTGCAATGTTGATAGCAGAGCACGCAAATTCCCCTCTTTCCCAGCAGACCATCTCTTGATCTCAACGTCTAGTGTTTCAGCAATTCTCTGAAATAAGCCCATAAATCATTATTGGACAGAACAACAAAAAGAAAAGGTGTTGCAGATGTATGCATGTACAAGTGGAAAGTCGCTCAATTCACACACATTTGATAAATTCCAGACACATTATTACACAGCATATAGAAAGCATAACAGTATTTCTTTCAGCAAATGTGCCATTATATACATGCAATTACTTAAGAATCTAAATTAACATCACATAGAGGTGATTTTAGGTTCATATAAGAAATTAATTTGCCACTCGTAACTCATCTCATCAGTGATACTAGGGCAACAAAAAATGTTGACCAAGTTTTAACTTATCAATATTACCATTTTAAGAAGTCTCAGCAGAATCATATTCCAGGATTAAATACTAGATTGTCATTTTTTCTCATGTAAGTTTTATCTGTAAACCAAATCCACCCAATTTATTTATATGTTGGTATAAAGTTATCATGGATTCAACTTAACAATTTAACTTCGGTGCCAACTGAAAGTAAGATTGACAACCAGACCTACACACACTTGCAACAAATAAAATGTAATGCCAACGTACAAGGTACATGATACGAGGGGTGGAGGGACCTGAGTAAAAAGTCCATTATGGTTGGACCTATTGAAAAATAAACTCCAACAAAAACACACTTGAAAAAATAAAAAGATGAGGAAAATAATAGGAAGAAATATATATTTACTGCATCCACTCACATGTCTCTCAGCTTGTTCCCTTTGCACTTGAAGATCACGTTGATTTTTCTCGGCTAGTGCTTTTGCCTGGATATGCAGAACTCAATAGTAAACCGGGCTAGCAAGCAATTTATAACAGGACAGGAGAGAAAAGATAAATGAAATCATGAAACAGAATACATACAGCACGCTCCTGAGTTCTTTGGTGGCGTTCCAGTCGGGCTCTTCTCCTTTCTTCAGTTTCCCCTTCAACCTCTTGGAACTCACCAGATGAAGATGCGGCAGCTTACCAAGAGTTTAGTCAGTTATCAATTAAGGAGAAGAATAAACATGAAATTACAAATTATAAAGATAATTATATCAGAATTTACAAATACCTCCAAAAAGAGAGGTGAGATCATCAACAATATTTGCAGTTGATGAAGCTTTCTTCATGCTAGAAGAAGATCCAAAAGACGTTCTCCTAGTTACTTCAGGCCCTCCCTTGTTTTGTCCATCAGACAAAGGATCCTGCAGGAGCAGCAGTTCAGGTAAAATACTAGACAGCCCGATGCTGCATCTTAAATCAGAACACAAATACAATATGACAGCCTTAGGTTTTCACCGAAGCGTTAGCTCTTGGCCTTGGTGCGCTGCTTGGTCGAGAACCCATGCTAAAAAAGGATTCAAGATCATTATCATTATATTGCTGGCTTGCCCTAGCAGAAGCAGCTGCTCTTTCTCGAGCCTCTGCAGCTGCTCTATCTCGAGCCTCTGCAGCAGCCCTCTCCACAGCAGCTCTTTCTGCTCTATGCTTCGCGTCAGCTTCAGCTTTTGCTGCTGCAGTCCTCTCCTGTGCTTCCCTCTCTCTTGCCTCCCTTTCTCTCGCTTCTGCAGCAGCTCTTTCTGCTCTTTCTTTTGCCTCAGCAGCTGCTCTTTCACGAGCTTCAGCTTGCGCTCTCTGCACTGCAGCCCTTTCCGCACGCTCTCGAGCTTCAGCAGTTGCCTTTTCAACAGAAGCCCGTTCAGCTCTGGCACGAGCCTCAACAGCTGCTCTTTCACGTGCTTCTCTAGTAGCCCTTTCAACAGCTTGTCTGGCCCTTTCCCTCTCCATCTCCCTGACTCGCTCCCTCTCTTTTTCAAGCCTTTTTTGTTCTCTCTCCTTCTCCTCCCTTTCCCTCTCCATTTCACGTCTCATTTTCTCTCTCTCTTCCTCCTCCCTTTCTCTTTGTTGCCTCTCATGCTCCAGTCTCTCTTTCTTTTCTCTAACTTCTCTATCCAAAGCATCTTGGGTAGCTCTCTCATCTTTATCCATTTGACCAGCTTCTTTAGTCCTAGCAGCCTTCAAATTCTCTCTCTCCCTCATTTCCTTGGCATGCCTAAATTTAGCCTCTGCTCTATCCATTGCCTCTTTCATGGCAGCAGCAGATGCAGCAGCAGCAGAATTTGTCTCAAAACCATCACCAGGAAAAACTTCCGCCCGATCAACATTATTCCAGGCCCTACCCATTGCAAAATCTTCGAGTTCATCAATTTGAGATGTAACAGGGATGCTTGCTTCAGCACGAACTGACTGAGAGCTTTGTGCGTGCTGAGTTGAATTCTGGGAAGTGGAAAAATCATCTACCTTCTTTTTTGCATTTTTGGAAGAAAATGAGCCTGTCGTTGTCTTTGGAACTCGTGGTGGTCTTGGAGGCGGGGGTCTTGAAGGGGGTGGAGCACTAGTAGGTTGTGTAAAGAGTGGAACCTCTGATACAGTGAGCCACACATCATCAGACGCATCAAAGTTCTCTTCAGATCTTGGAGATGTATGAACCTGGGAACTAGTCTCATTAGAACCAACATTCGAGTATGGAGGAGGGCTCGTAGTTCGACCAACAGAGCTATGAAAATCAGTCGACATACTGGGCATGTCAAACACAGGTTGATTAGAGTAAAGAAAACCGTCCATAGAAGGCATCCTCTTCTTCGTACCATTCTCATGATCCCTGTCATTTTGCTCTTTAGTAGCAGGAGCTTGTGGTCCACTTGCAGTTCTTAAAGGGTTTCTATCCTTCCCTCTCTTGTTGATCTCAGATGACACGGGAGGAACAGATTGTCCAAAACCATCAAGAGGATCAATATCATCAAATATTCCCCCAGTACCAGATGAATTCTCCACTTTTGACTTCCCAAATCCATTAGGTTTACTCATTACTTCAGAGGGGTCAGTAAACAACCCTGTGGATGAATCTGCTGGGTCATGTGTTGCTTCAAAGACACCAAAAGGATCCTCCATCAAATTGGAGGCAGTCTTGCTTGAATTTGAGGCTGGTCTCTGAGACTGGCCGGCCTCTGAAGTTGATCTGCCATAGGATGAGGACAATTCAGCTAATATTTAAGAAGAAGAGGCAAATAAGACTGCATAGGACAGATATTGAACTGAAAAGAAAGATACATCATCTGAAGCTTCATTACAAAGAGCTTAGGGTCCAAATATATCATAACATATTTCTTCACATTTAAGCTAGCATTGTTTCCAATTAAACATAGTCGGAAGTACTGTAATAAAAATAAGTTCTATTTCTTCTGTTTATTTACCTCTGTCATGTATGGCGACAGCTAAAACACTGAATGATAACAATCAATTCAAATGGTTTCCAAACTCTTAAGAAAATCTCAAAAGTTTCTGGCAGTACCTATTGTCCCATCTTAACTCTGGCAACAATGGAAAACCAACAGAATGATAACTAGCAAATGAATTTAATCTAGGAAATGTGCCACCTTAATGAAAACAGAAATAAACAGAGGATAACAAGCATTCTTCAAATATGTGTAGAGGTAGGGAAGGGAAGATGAGAACAATGCACCCAATTCAGTATACATGTGCACTGTATTGTAATTAAAATTCAAAATACCAAAATACAGTCATACGCAAGCCGTCCGGATAGTAAACATAGGTTGTTATAGTGGTTGCAGCTCCAAATGAGAATGATCCTCAAATCTGTGATTGAATTAATACGAATATCTTCCCTTCCATAGTGTGAAAAATTAATTGAAAAATCCGGCACAGTATTTATATTTTATAGCACATCAAACTCTATTAGATGAGCATACAAGATCCGATCATTGACAGTGTTAATTAGCTCCAGTAAAGTGTACCTTCTTTCGAAGAGAGTTAATTGTAGCTTTAATTGAATTAAATATATTAGGAAGAAGCTATGCTATACAGTTGAGAAACCAAACAATAAAGAGCAACTAATTGATAAATAATTCTAGAAACACCAAGTCATCTTAGTCAATTTTAGCAAGTAAACTAAATTGTCATCTTCAGTTATTTGCATGTAACTTTTTTGGAAAAACAATTAACATTTCATTATTTTAAAACACACAAAACCAGTGAAAAAAAACCTTAATTAAACTCTTACAGCAAACAAGAACTAATCTTAACTACAAAGATACGTATATGCTAATCTCGTTGAATATATTGCGCCAAGGGCATGCTAGATCCCAAAGCCACAGCCAAGTCTCAGAACCTTACTCTAGATTGCAAATTTAAGCATTTATGCAAAATATCGTAAATTGCCAATACTCTTTAATATATAAAGCCAGCACGAATACCTAAAGTGAAGTGTCCTAAGGATGCAAATTCAATCACACGTGACATATAAGTGGTATATCATACATTCATTTCAAACTCAAAGCCTTATGAACCGGAAGATACCTTTCAGAAGCTGCAGAGCTACTCTGACCGAAACCAGCAAGCAAATCATCAAATAAAGGTGCATCTTTTTCCGCTCTCATTCTCTCGCTATTCGCCTTGACCTCAGTCTCTTTTCTCCCTAGATTCCCAAGCAGATCATCAAACGGAAAGCTATTCATCGACTTATGCTTACGCGGAGACCCCGAGACCTCAAAAACGTCGTCATACTTAGCAGCCGATTTAGCAGAAGAGCTCTTGATCCCTGGCAATCCATCGAAAAGATCGTCATCATATACAGGCTTGTCAAAAACCGGCGGCTTCGTGTCCTTGAAAAAGGAGTCGTAATCGAACGACGACGTTTGTGCGCTTGCAGCTCGAGACTCGGAGGAGTACTTGCGCTGTCCGCCGTAGGCGTCGTTAAACAGGATCCCGTCGCGGTCCTGGTCATCGAAAATGGAATTGGACGTTGATTTGGCGTTGCCGTATGAGGACCGGGTAAAATCGGATCCGAACCCGTAATTGGAACCTGAAGAAGAGCTTTTAGGAGGTGCCATCGGGGCCGACTTCCCTTGGGGTTTGATCCCAAAATCTTTGGCTAGTAAATCAGGAAAATCATCCATTTCAACTCGGATTCGTGGAAAGAACCGGCGGTTTTAACTAATGTCGTCGCCGATTTACCGAATCGCTTTCACCCCTTATTGCTGAGAAAGTTCAGATCTGAGCAGAACAAAAAAAGAAATGGAGAGTGAGGAATCAATTGTCAAAGATAGGAAATAGTAATAATTTTAATTTATTGATTTTGATTTGAAAATAGTAATGGGGAGAACGATGGAGGGAAGGAGACGAGAAATTGCGTTTTGGCTGTTTAGCTTTCTTTTCTTTTCTATTTTCTCCTCCTCCTCAACTGCTTTCCACTCTCATGTTTCTCTGCTAAATCCTGGACCGATTTTTAATTTGTATTCTTGTAAATTATTTTCAAATGATTTTTTTTATAAAGGAAAAATCTTTTAGTACGTGACTCGTTAAAAAAAATTTAAATTTAAATAAAAAAAGTATACATACCAGTAGTTAAAAGCTTAAAATATTTAGAACAACCAATTAAAACAACCATAAAACAACTAAAAAAATCAAAAAATAACTTATTGTTCCGCAAATAACCTCCGACGTGGATCGCACCTATCTCACTCCAACCACTGATGTTCCATCAAATGATTTTTTTAGTATAAATCTACCACTTTCGATGAGCACCATAGTTATAAATTATTTAAACATATGATTATAAATTATTTAAAATAAAATATTAATTAAATTATTTTATATATATATAATATTTTTTAATTTTTTAAATAATTCGATCAAATATCAAGTTTAGTCAATTTTAAAAAATAAAACTCTAAACCATAAACCTTGAACCCTAAACTATAAACTTAAAACATAAAACCATAAACTCTAAACCCTAAACTTGAAACCCTAAACCCATAACACTAAACCATAAAACCTTAAATTCAAATATTATATTTTTAGGGTTTAGGGGTTATGGTTTAGATTTTAGATTTTAGTGTTTTGAGTTTAGGGTTTAGGGTTTCATGTTTTAGGTTCCAGGTTTAGGGTTTATGGGTTATGGTTTACTGTTTAGGGTTTTAGATTTATGGTTTAGTGTTTTATGGTTTATGGTTTGGGGTTCAAAGTTTCATGTTTAGTGTTTAGAGTTTAGCGTTTTGAGTTTCGGGTTTTTATTTTTTAAATTGTCTAAGGTTGATATTTTTTTTGAAAGCATCTAAGGTTGATATTTGATCTAATTATTTAAAAAATATTATATAATATAAAATATAATTTAATTAATATTTTATTTTTAATAATTTATAATTATATGTTGAGTCATTTATATATTTTAATCTTTATAGATTAATTTAATGATGCTCATTGCTCATCGTTAGTGGTGCTCACTGCTCAACGATGCAGCGTTGTAGAATTTTTTTAACTAATTGTTTAAGCAGAATTTGAGTTTATTTATAGATATAAAAAAATTATTATTGATTAACTCGTCTATCAAAATTAAATGTGTGATGCGATACAGACCGTTTTCGATTAATAAAAAACAATCCTTCTTAAAAAGAAATATAAGGAAAATCTTATCTTTGCTTTGCTTTTTGAATTTTAGCTTTGGTACTTCTTTAGCGTGGAAACCTTGAAGATATTAGTATTGTTCAAAAGTCCACAAAAGTTTCTATTTATTGTAATTTTACCCCATCAACATGAAGATTCCAAAAACTAATATATTACTTTTGTATAATTTGTTTACATGTTCCAAGTTATCTTAGCTGCATAAGAAATTTAATATATATTGTATTATTATATTATACTATATTTTTTTTCAAATCTGTCTTGTCTTCGCTTTTTTAATTTTAATTTAAAGCACCATTTGTCCTTAAATTATACATATTTTACCAGTTGTTCTTTGAAAAAATTATGACATCCCACCTCTAACGATTAATTCTTACTCATCTCACCTCTAAGGCTCTAACCGTTAAAATATATTTGATCGGTAAGATTGTACCCCGTGATATTTCTAACAAAAATGCTTATTATCTTAATGAAAAGGATAATTGATGTGTCAAATTTCTCAGTTTTTTTTTAATTTAATTCCTAAAAAATTTAACCCATCATATGTATTGTTTATCTTATTTTGAAATTTTAATATAAAAATAATTATATTTAATAAAATATTCTCTTTTTAACGTTAAAAACCTGTGAACCATTACAAACGTGGTAAAATTTTTATTAATAAAAAATTAATGTGAAATGCATGTACCCAATTCCAAAATTAGAACTAGTAAATCTTTAATTTACATTATACTAAGCTTGGATTCAAAATATATGTGCCCAACTCCAAATTAAGAACTAGTAAATCTAAACAAATCACATGTTAACTCAATCAATTACAAATTATCACAGTTTACACTATATTTCATCAGCATATTAAGTTTTTGGGATTTTATTGCCAAATATAACTCTTCTAATTATATTATTTCCTTTTACAACCAAATTGAAGCTTTAGGTTACATATAAATAAGTTAACACGAATTACATCTTCAAACCACTTCTCTTTGTGTTTCTTTTTAATTCATATTTTTTTTCTTGAGGAAGTGTTAAGATTTTACAAGTTAGATATATACATCAATTATGGGAAATTTGAAAATTTTCTCCTTTGTCCTTATTGTTGTCTGCATCCTCTTCATTGGTACGTAACTTCCTCATAAACTCATGAGATCATATTTATTGATTTATATGCAGCGGCGGAACTTGGTGACAAAATTTGAGGGGTCAATTTAATTTTTTTTTTAAATTTAGAGGTTTAAACAAAAGTTTTAAAGAAAAAAATCTAACTAAAATTTTTAATAATTTTGAAAGATTTAATGAGAAATTTGAAAAATTATGAGAGGGAATTTAATTAAAACAATTAAAATTTTGAAGTTTAACATGAATATTTAAAAAAACTGAGAGGGGCCAAATTATAATTTTGAAAATTTTAAGGATCAAAATTTTGGGGTTATGCCCCCTTAGTCCCCACAATCTTCCACCACTCTTTATATGCGTTCAAAATTTGTTAATTTAGTTTACATTTTTACTTCTACTCTTATTTTTCTGTGGCTTTGTTATAAACTCACCTTTTAAAGTCTCTCCTATTCATTTTAAGTGTTTGAAGTTTTTTTGGTTAAGAATTGTTTATTAACGGCGTTGCCATTAAAAATGCAACATGCGAAAGTTTTTTTTGGATAAAATTCCAATACTGCTAGACCAATGTATAAATCTTAAAAAATGGATTAATTCTAAATTCGCCTCCCTTGCTTTTAAAATATTTATGTTTATCCCCAACACATAATCCTAACTCCATTTCTGATTACAGATATACATAGAGTTGAGGCGGTTGCCGGACCGCATGCAAATTCAATATGTTGCGAGGACCATCCAGAACTGGGGAGATGTGAGCCGGGAGTCGATGATGACCCTACAACTGGGAGCTGCACGATTTATTGCAAAACTGGGGGATGCAAAGGAGCAATTTGTAAACAATTCAAGGGCGTTGATGACCCTCAATGTCATTGTTCTTGTTAATATCACATTTACATCATGGTAATAAACATTCGAAGGATATAAATAAGATATTCAGTAAAAATAAAATGATTACAAGAAAGAAAGATTTGTTTTTGATGATACAAGGTGAAGAGTTAAATGGAGGAACCCCAATACAGCCGTTAACAGTGCACTGTTTGATTGGAACACGTGTTACGATTTTTTATAAAACAAACTTCAGTCCTGAGCTTATAGAGCTTCATCATCAGGTATCCATGCTATATCAGATTCAGATTCTTCGCTCCCTAAAAGAAAAAGGGAAATGAATGAAGACTAATTTGAGATCTAAATTTTATTCTCTATTTGATAGATATTCGAATATAAGACCGGCATATGTTCATATCCCCCGGACCAAAAAAAGTGCAACAAAAGTAATGTAGGTGGCCTACAGTTCAAAAAAACTTACCCATCGACACATAGGCTGGCAGGCTCACATACTTTGGACATGAGGTCTTTGAACCCAAACAGTTCCGAGGCTGTAACAAGAAGAAACAATTTCATCAGACAACGAATAGGCTGCTTCTTACACAAGAAATCATGTATGAAATGGATTTCTGCTGACCCATATCAATGGTCCTGATGAATGATGATCCAATCAGTTACTCTCTTTCAATATGATAAAGGTGAGATTTTTTGTTAGGAAACTCGGCGAATATGCATGCTGCATGATGTCCGTTAACACTGTGTTTCCTTAGGAACCACAATGATTTATAGTGATTCACAGTCTTACAGACATATGCAAGGTTCTTCCATGCTAAAGTCCGATAAAAGCCAAGAACAAATAGCATGAAGTATTTACATCAACTCTGAAGTACATGGGGGTAAATAACAAATGATGCAAACTATGAAGAGTGAGTTGACCAAATGAATCTAACCTTGAAATCCTTGTAGAAGCATAAACGAATTTCCTCCACAGCTTCTTTTGAGCAAACCACCTCTGGTGTTGCCCGGAAAGAATTCTCAATGGCAGAGACAATGCCTCCAAGAGGATATCTTTCACTATTAGAAGGGACATATCCAGCTTCGTTCAGTATTTTCTGACATCAAATGATTGTAGGAGAAAGTTTTTAGTCAAACTGATCAACTGATAAAACAGCATATTATTTCCCATATTAAATAATCTGAAATATGATTCCAACATAAAAATAATTACTGACAAATTATAGCTAAAAAGATGATAGAATCAACTTTACTCTGGCAGTAGTCATAAATTATGAATTAAGAGATCAGCAAACCATTCATTGGACTTTTAGATACAAAACAAAAGGTAAACAAGATGGCTACGCAACAGAGTTCGTACTGAAGGGTATATGTAGTAATCAAAATAGTGAAGTTAAATATTTTTTGTAATATGTTAGAATAGATAAGCAAATATATTAACCATACTAGTAGAAAAAATGAAATCACGAACAGGTGGTTAATTGGAGTTTAAACTTCAACAATATTCATATTAGACCCAGCTCAGAAATATTCCTTCCTCTAGTTTTCCAAACAACATCCGGTCATGGCTTATTATATCGAACCGAATGATACAAGCAACCAAACATTATAAAAGCTAAATTCATAAACTACGCCTACACCATTATATTAGTCTTGATTTTGAAAGAAAATTCATGCAACTTTAACAAATCTGATTGAACAATAAGCCCACTGAACTTGATATTCTGGGTAGATACCGAGACAATCTTAACATGTTCCAGTTGAATATATGTTATATTTGGAGTAAAGCATAAGCAAAAACTCTTATTAGATCAAGCAGCACCATGACTATTTGAAAGAGCCTAGCCATATAAGACAGAAGATTCATGCTTCAATTGAAGCGCTAAATAACTTGCTCAAATAGGCAGAGACATGGCATACTCTTTCACTTAGAAGACAATCCCAATACTAAATCTTTTAGCGCTAGAAACTAAACACGTGTAACATAGAATATAAGCATGAGACTAAAAGACACTTGTTTGTTCTCAGTAAATATACAGTTGTAAAGAATTCAGAAAATAAATGATAGGTTTCACCAACATCTCATATGCGTTAACTCCAATAAGAATGCAAGACCAGATAATTGTTAATATGGTTGGCTTTCCCAAAGACCCCCCCCCCCCCCTCCCCCAAAAAAAAAAAAGAAAGAAAAAGAGGTCCATGCAGTGATATTCATTTAAGACACAATCTGAATAGCTGACAAACATTGGGTTGTTTCAGGGTGCATTAAAACTAAACAAGCTTTTCTAAAACTTACCGTGACATTATATTTGAAGTAAACATTGATGGTTGTTATAAAGTAGCTGTATTCGTCACGAATAACCGGAGATGAGCAAGTTCCATGCTTCTCTGCAAGTTACAATTCAATACTTACAAGCCGCAAGTGTAAATACAGAGATAAAAGAGTGTATATACTATCTTCTCCCTAAATTTTATGCTTGCAAGTTCTTGTTCATCAAAATATAACTAAGTTATTTGTAGATATTTTCATCAGGTAAGCAGCATGTGCAAGGTTGCCCCCAAAGTTAGGTAAATATAACTAAATAAAAGATCATTGTTACTTCTATCACATTCTACTCTTGTTTCAAAGAAAAATATTGCTGTTTTCATTTTAGTTATACCAAAAACTGCCCTCAAACACCATAGTAGCTGTCTAAAGGACTATCCATCCAGACATGATAGCTATAACGAATTATCATTGCATTATGAAGAAAGGCATAAAATACATCACTTGTCATCGTATCCAAGATATTAAACCCAATACCAAGATCATTGATCACATACAAAATCTAATATGTCTAATTATAAACATTCTAATCAGATTTTACTCTTTCGGTTTAAGCCTTCCATTCATTCACATGCCCAATTATCAGTCTCAACAGCCCAAAGAAAACAAAAGAAGCAAAATAGGTCATATAAATACGGTCAACTACTAGGCACTAGCATTCCTTTTGATTCCCATCCTTTACACCCATATGATTAAGCTTTAACCTACGACTGATAACCTGCCATGCATTTTATATGGTTAGAGCTGTCATTTAGCACTAGCATCCGCATGGCTCTAAAATTTCACCAACAGAAAATATTTTAAAGAGGGTTCAGATGAGCAGCAAGCACATAATCTCATCACCCCTCATGGATATCTCACACTACCTTTCCAGTTTAAAAGGAGGAAAATCTATAAAGTGAACGTTAGTGTAAATCATATAATAACAAAAGCTGAAGATGCGTACCCCACTGCCAATGCACATCCCAATTACGGCCATCATAGAATCAAGAACGAAGCAATTATTAGTTTTTCATCATGGGGGGAAAATGGAAATAATTTAAAAACATATAAGAGATCCAACCAATAGCCACCTCATGAGCCCAAAATAACCCTTTTCCACTGAAGCAAGTTGATGATTTGCCACAGTATAATGATGGCCAGTACTTCTCAAGTGCATCAAGCAATGTTGAAATCTACATACATTCAGAAACAAAGATCAGGCACCACAGCGAAATGATGTGGCAAGTACTGAACAGAATACACCAACAACTGGTAGAAAGAAAGAAAAAAATTATATATGGAGAAAGAGAATTTATTTAAGGACAGATGTTAGGATGACCAGGACACAGAAGAAAACATGTGCCAATATAACAGAACGTTTTTATTTCAATTTTTTACTTTGCAAATACACCGAAATAGGTACTTGTGCTATAACTTATAAGACATCCCTACACTATCACAAAAACAAAAAGAAGAAACTATTGAACTGAATAACTATAACGATCACAGAGTATCACAAAGTGTGTACTCTATATCATCAGCACAAGCTCACTATACGTGGGAGTCACTTGGCAGTCTCCAACATGCATAAAATGAATGAATGATAAAAGGTTGCTGAGCAAGCTTCAAAGCATCTTTATACATAAGCTGATTCTATAAATTTACATAAGTAATAGGGCATTAGCGGCAATCCAGATGCAGTAATCAAACATGTTTGGAAAGAAGAAATCGCAGATTAAATACCAGAAACAACACACCTCTTTGACATCAAACTGAGTTCGGGCACAACAGGCAGGCCAGGTTCCATCATTATAATCCGGCCACAATCCATCTACCAAGAAGAAAAAAGTAAATACTCCTATATTAGAACATTTCTTTCTATTCTCCCCAGCTCAGTGATGGATTGGGGGGGGGGGGGGGGGGGGGGAGAAACCTAATGTCTATTAGTTATTGACCTAAACTATCTGAAAACCTCTCTTCCTTTACTATAATTACTTTGAAAACAAGGAAATTAAAACATGGCTAAAATGCAAATTCTTAAGTTCCTGCCCCTTCTCACGTCTTCCAGGTATTAAATTACAGAGTGCAGTATTTTGGCACAAAATTTTATCTTTTACAGATAGAATTCTTTGTAATACTCCAACGGATTTCAATAAAGAATCTCTATGTTTAAAAAAATGATTAAGGAACTTCTGAAATTGCTAACAGAGAAATTTAAAGCAACCTTCTGATGGTCTACGTGATAGTTAACAGATAAACCATACAATTAATATCTTCAATATACAAAAAGGGGTATCTTGAAATCCAAACTCTTACGAATGGTAAATTCAGTTGGAGAATTTGAGCTGCCAAAAAAAATTAAAAAAATTAATACAATAAATTAACCAAATTTGCCTTAAATTATGAAAGGAAAGAATTAAGATGAATAGCTGATTTACCCTCGGCAGCAGGCATTGGAGGAGCAGCAATGGCGAGTCTGGCGACAGATGGTGCCAGGCCATTGGAGAGACAAAGCGAAATAATCGAACTCCCTCTGACCTCCTTCTATGCTTCCATTGACGCCTATCAACAAACAGATAGCCATCATCAAGGCGAAGCAGAGAGGGATTTGGGCAGAGAACGACGCCATTTTCTTCGCCATGGGAAAGTCAATTAAAATGTTTTGGCTTCCGGGGGGATTATATAAAGGTGGCAGATTTGAAGGGTAGAGTTGTCATTTCACGTCGTTGCTTTACCGGACGAATTAGGTTTGTTGGCGCAATAATTGAATCGAATGTGCTTTGTTTTTATTTGGTTCGGTTTTTCAGTTCTAAACGCCTAAAACACTACCAGTGGTGTTCGCGGTTAACCAAAATACTATAACGGTTAATCTATAATTTATGTTTTTAGTGCAAAAGTTATATGTTCTTAATGTACTTAGACGGGAAATGCATAAAGAATGTATCTAAGAATACATTGAAAATTAAGGACTCATTTTTAATGGTTAACCAACGGTTAACCATGAACAGCCTTAACTACCACTGTGACATGTGACAGAATACTTAGCAAGTGTTTTTTTAATTAAAAAATCGTAAATAAATTTTAAAATGTTAATTCGATGAATAATTTTAAAATATATTATTTTAATAAAAATGTCAATCAAGATAATTAATTACACTCGAACATAAATTAAAAAATATATAAAAATATCGATATATATTAAATATAAAAAAATTCATTAAGTTGAAGAGTAGGTGCAAAATCAAGCAAGCAAAATCATTAACAACAAATGCCACAATTGAAGGCGATACAATCAGCGTAGTGAATCGATTGGCAAGCCAAACACTTGAATATCTATTACTAGTATCGGATTTTTCAAGGCGTTACAACAATTTAATTGTTTTAGTTCGTTAAAAGTTCATTATGTTAATAGAGTGACAACTCACATATGTATTAACATATTAAATTTTAAATAAAACTATTTAAATTCTTTTTGACATAAATTATCTTAATTATATTATAATTAATGTAATGATTGATGTTATTAATAGTTGATCAATATACTCATTTTCCCTAAAAAAAAACTAAAAACAGATGCAAAACGTTGTAAAAAAAGGCAACTAGACAAATAGCATGCAAAAAAAAAAGAAAAAAAAAACTCCATAAACCACTTAGAATATAAAAAAATTGAATAATCTATCCTTCACCTCAATTTACAGGTGATTAAAAAGTACTTTTTTTCATTGAATTAGTTTTTTTTAATATATTAAATGATTATCATATATTTATACACTATTAATCGAAGAATAACTACCTCCAATAAAAATTATTAAATTAATTTAATACAGTCACAAATCAGTTGGTCTAATTGATTTATGTATCTCTTTAAGTATAAGTAATTTGAGATTTATTAACTGACTGAATGAATAAAAATATTTATGTTGTCACGTCTTGTATAGGTTCTAGTAATGATATGGTTAGTTCGATATGGTTAATCAGTTTGATATCGTTTAACTTTAAGCATGTCTTCAAATTCGAAGCTTTGAGTTGTATATACAGAAAATCCAGGTGTACAACACCAGTTGGTCTGAATTAATTAAAACAAAGCTATAAAAGTCGAAAAGACAACAAATAAAAAAAAAGCACAAGTATCTTATTGACATTAAATCTGAACCCAATGCATCATTTACTTTTTACATTTTTATGTTGTAACCTCAATGAGAGAGTTATATCATGTTAATCGATCAAATCATTTTTATTAAGAATCGATGACCTATTTGATATGTGTTGAAGATTAGGATCCTAATTGTGTTGATTTAAATAATAAATATTTCACTTAATTTTTAGTTGTTTACATGGTTTAATTTGAACAAAGAAAAATGGTATATAAATTATTTATTTTGAACAGATGTAAATTTTGACTTGCGTTTTTACTTTATTTTTTAAATTTAAATTTAAACTTAAATTAATAATAAATATTATTTATATTATAATAATTTATCTTAAAATTATATAATAATTATTTTTATGTCAATACATAAAATTACATATGTGGACAGTGGAATCCAAGTTCGACCCCTCTAAAAACAAAAAACAATTTTAAATAAAAAAACAAAAACATAGATAAATAAACAAATAAGGTGAAAGAACTCCCCGAGATCCAGCGCACGAAGCTACGGACCCGAAACCCTGAGAGAAGTAAAAAAGAAAAGGGAAATTTAATTAGCTTCGTCGTTCTCCTCCTTCCAAACCCTAGAAAAAAAAAACTAAAAGTACCAGCTTTCTTCTTTTGCTTGCTTTAGAACTCTCTCGAAGTTTTTTTGATCTACCGTTTCTACCCTTCTACTCTCTTCAACCCCTTTCCAATTCCCTTCATTTCACTGGTCAATTTCTCCTCTTTCCCCCTTTTTTGTTTTAAATTTCGCGCGGTTTTGATTTTTTATTTCAATTTGACAATTTTCTTGTAATCTTTTTACTGGTAGACAAGCGTGAGTGAGTTGAATAGAAGAAGAGAAAAAAGAAGTTGTTTCTTTTTAGCTTTGCTTTGTCGTGATCTGGAAAAGTACGCCGGCAAACTTGCGATTTCATGTTTGAGGTATTATTGATTTCTTTTAATGTTTATTGTTGAAATTCTGCAATGATAAATCTTGACGGGGGATTTCTTTCTAATTTTTCTTTATGTGTGTGTGTAATACGCGCATAGAATTCGTAATTCTTTGAGAAAATATGGTTTAGGCAGTTTCTCATGTTTTTCCCCTAGTAAATTATCTGAATACGAGGGTAGAAAAAGAATAATGGAAATTAGGAATTGAGAAGAATGCAAGTTTGTAATTTTGGTGTCTGTTACGTGTAGAGTATTAGCTGTTATGTGAGAATGAGGAAATAATAGGTTATTTTTCTTAGTGGTTAAAGCGGATTTAGTAGCAAAGTTAGAGGAAACCATACTGGAATTACTTGGAGCTAGAGTGTCCTGTATGCGGCTGATTTAAATTTCTCAGCGTGCTGAAAGTGCTATTGCTTGAACTTGTTTAACTTATGGCCATTAACTAGGAATTTAGAATTTATTTGAAAGCTACATATGCTATTATTTGTCTTGCTTTGGCAATTAAAACTAAGGTATGCTCAAAAGTTTTAACTTGGAGAATGTAGTTTTTAAAGTTAGTGGGTCCATTTCCTTCTACTCAGTCCACCAATGAACCTTTGTTTGGTTTTATGATTGAGGTTGTTGTTGGTGCTTTGATATGTATAATGCAAATATTATTCCTGGCTTTGCCTCCATTTTGCTTTCTGGTCTGAAAACAAATGGCAATCTAATTACCAAGTTGGCTTTTATCAGTTTTATTTCTCATATCTTTTGGCCAAATGTCAAATGTGCATATCTTTTTGAGCTAGTGATATAATTATTTTGAATATAAACAAATTGTAAGAAAGATGAGGGTAAAGAAATTAATTGCTACATTGGAGAACTATATTTGATGTAAAAGTTAGCTTTGGAACTTAAAAGTTGTAAGATTCTAGTTTTACAAGTGTGCAACAGAAGGGAAAAAAGTGTATAAAAATGTACTTACCATACACATGCATGTGGCAAGCTGCTTGTGATGATTATGCTTAACTAACTAAAGATCCCCTGGAATCTTTGTTTACCTCTATAGATGTTTTGAATTGATATTCACGGATGTTCTCTCTGACTTTTGGCTAAAAACTTGCAGTTGATGGTGGTACATATTTCATGATTCATTAACACATGGATCCTGAAGGCAAGAAATTTGGAGGAGGTACTATTTTTTAGATTGCAGGTTTTTATTGCACTTTCTTTGTTTTCATTGCATTTGTTTTTGGATTTGTTCAGTCCATTTGAAGTTTTTAGATTGAGAATTTCAGAGTCAACGGTAATTTCATGTGAATTTATTTGGTATTTACTATTTTTATTATTGTATTTCTTTTGCAACTGATAAGAAACTGTTTATATAAATAAATTTAGGCCCAAGGGAACTTAGCGGTGCTGTTGATCTTATAAGTCACTATAAATTATTGCCTCACCATAACTTCTTCTGCAAGAGACCTCTTCCTGTATCAATCTCAGATACACATTATCTTCATAATGTGGTGGGGGATACGGAAATTAGAAAAGGAGAAGGGATGCAACTGGACCAGCTTATTCAGAATCCATCTCACAGAGACATTAATGCCCGTATACAGCCTTTTGACCTTGATATTCTTAAGGAGGCTTTCCAGCTGAGTGAAACCACACCTGTCGAGTTGCCAGCGGTAGGAAATTTAATGCTTTGGTACCAACTTTATATAAGTGTCTTAAGCTGCATGATGGTCCTAGATATTATGCCACTTCAGTAAATTGGTAAAACTTTAATAGTTATCCGGTTTGTAATTTCCTTTAACAATTTTTTTCCTTCAATATTTATAGTTGAGTTATTAACCATTTTGTATTTCATAGAGTGAAAAGGGGATTCCTACTATTGCTGTGAAATCAAAGAGTGAAGCTAAAGATAAAGACAAAGATAAAGAGAGGAAGCATAAAAAGCACAAGGACCGAGATAAGGAGAAGGATAAAGAGCATAAGAAGCACAAGCACCGTCATAAAGATAAAGATCGAAGTAAAGATAAAGACAAGGAAAAAAAGAAGGATAGAAGTGGGCATCATGATTCTGGTGCCGATCACTCAAAAAAGCACCATGAAAAGGTTGGAAGTTCATTACCTCTTGCAGCTAGTGCTTGATTAGTTGTTTGGCCCCCTTAGGATGGTGGAGAAATCGTTAGCCAACAAGTCATGGCTAGCAGACTATGATGATGCACCCAAGTACATAAAAATCAGTCCACTGATTTTTCCATTATTTTTTCACAAATAACATTGCTTTTGAGCTATTTACTTTTTTCAGTAAAAATAAGTAATTCTGCTGAAGCCAGCAATAAACTACTGTGGTCTGTGCTCATGTTGAATTTATCATCTGAAAGTTTGTCAAAAACTTTATTTTGAAGTTAAATTGAACTTTAAATGGAATTCCATTTAAACTCCTTTATGATTCATATATTTTCAGAAAAGGAAGCACGATGGAGATGAAGATCTTAATGATGCTCACAGACACAAAAAAAGTAAGGTAATGCACATCATTCTGGATTTGGCTCTGTTTTTGTTGCATTATGTGAATTATCTTTTATATTTTTGATACATGTAGAATCAACTCTTCACTTCTTCCCAGAATAGTGCCTGTAAACCTTGTTTTCCAACTACTTTCTCATTGTGCTAATCATGTACATGATTAACTTGTTGCAGCATAAAAGCTCAAAATTAGATGAAGTTGGTGTAATTAAAGTAGCAGGCTGAAGGGGTGGCTCAATAGCTCATTTGTTGTCTTAGATGGTTGTTAGAGAGTGGGAGGGTTTGCTTAATGTCCTCTACTTTGCTCGAGGTGAATTCCATATCATGCTGTTTTATTCATTTCGTATTGTAACTTCTTGTTATTCAAAATATTACCCACTACTAATCAATTATTGAAATTGAAATGTTCACTGAAACTTCCATACGAATGTAACCCTAGATCTAGAATAATTTTCTTCCCCTCCATATAATACTATGTGCTTCAATCTTCTCCTTTTCAGCTCAGGCAACCAAGGTACAATGAAGAAATAATTGTTAACACTGAATTTCCCATTGTATAAATGGTGGATTAGAGATGAACACAATAATGTGATGTTTGCTGCATAATGTTCGTACTATAGTGAACATATGGCGTTTGGTGCATATTATGTCCTCTGCATAATGTTTGCTGCATAATTGTTAACACTGAATTCCCCATGTGATGTTTGCTTGAGGTTGAATTCTACCCCTTCCTACGGTTAATTATGAGACTCATTATTATTATTTCTATAGGGCAGACTTTGATTATTATAGGGCTTGGGGGAAAGGGTGTGGCAATGGAAGTTAGATTTTAAAGGTTCTAACTCACACTGCCTCTGTTTGTTTTTTTTGTGCAGAGTAAATTGTAAACTGAGTAAAGAATGTGTCGGTGAATTCATCGATATCTGATGCAAGGTATAGGTTGCTGAACAGTGAACATGGTCTTTTTTTGTATCATAAACATTGGCCCATATTTGCCTCTAACATGCAAAACTTCGATCTTTCTTCTCTTTTTTGTAGCATGTTGTTGGATGACTGTGCTGTTCATTTTCTCACAATTTTATTTAGTTAAAAGTTTTAAAACCCTAGTTCTGAAATGAAATATCAGTTTGGTTTTGTTTTGTTGAAAGAATTTTCTTTGAGAGCTGCTGTTTTTTTTTACCTTCCCTTTGTGTGCGGATAATTTCGGCTGTTAAAAAATTCATTAACGATTTGGTTAGCTAACATTAAAAAAAATCAACCTTTCAAACCACCTCTCATATTTTATTAAAAGTAAACCAAATTGTTTCTAAAGCACCATTGGCTAAAAAATTGTATACTTCATATTTTATTAAAAGTGAATCCAAATGATTTATGTTTAATTAAAGTAATAGAAATTCAATTCATTATTTATTATCCAGATTTATAATAATATTTCACATATCAGCACTTAACCCTTTCTATCCAATTTTGATCATTTTTGGTTAGTGAAACAGTAAAACTCGTGTACAAGCATTAATATTGGACTATTAATCTTCTTTCCCTAAATAGGGATATCAGTTGGAAACGATTGATTGGAATTTGGGATTCAACTCTGACATTCACCTAAATAGACAACATAGCTAAGAAATTGTGTTTTGTCATGTACATGACTCATCAGGATCATGCCTGCAAACCATAACAGCCCACATTGGTTTGTGTTTTCTAGTTATCTCAGTTTTAGACTAAAAACAACATCAACTGCTTGCTATCATCGGAAGATATGATCTGCGCCTGCTTCACTATCTTCCTTGTGTCAACATCTCCGCGTCCATGCGCTCTAAAATACGTCTTGCTTCTTCCTCTGTTGCGGGAACTACGTTCCGTATCTTGAACCCATCCTTGGCGGCCTTTGCCTCCGGGCGGACAGTGAATGTGAAACGGATACACATACAGAAAGAATAGAGAATATGTGACTTAAACTAAAGTATGAAATTAATTTTAATAGTGCAGTCTGCAAGGGTTATACCTCACTTGAGCTCGGGCCTGGTAACATGAGCAACAACTTCAACATTGATTAGTGATTGATCAAGGTTCTCGAGTTCTGTGTACAGAACGCACGACTTCAGACGAAGGAAATCCCCTACATCAACCTGCTAAAAAATACATGTATTCTTCACTCAAGTTGTGAAATTATACATATTATATCTGAGATGCAATTAAGTTGATACATAGTATAGAAGGAACAAAATGACATGGAATTACAGATACTTGATACTCAAAAACATCTCTGCAAATGCAGAATTCATATTTCATCTCAATGCAATTATAATGAGTTAATCTTCAATTTGATTGATAAAATCCTCCCTTTTAAAAGCAGAAGGTACATTATAACTGTAATGCAATAATCTAATTCATTTTCCAGAACCAGAATAGCATCTTGATATTTCCAACTTGCAATTTGCAAAGGAACCATGGGAACCAGCAGCTCTAGTAGATGCCTTTTGCAAGTTTACACCAAAGGCTTCACCAAAGTCATCGTGAAGAACCAACACACACCCCGAAGAGTTTGCAAGTGGCTGCAGCACAGGAACCCTTACAGGGCACAATCCAGCACAGAGAACATCAACCACTATGTTATGTTGACGAGCCTCGTGACCAAGATGCTTCATCCATTCCAATGCTGTCTTTTTTTTTTATCAGTATAATTAGGGTGGGTGTAAGAATGAGGGACAGACTGGTCCACCAGCACAAACAATGATCCTGCTATTGTCACCTGGCCTTTTAACTACACCTCGAGACATATCAACAAATGGTCCTTGAATAATTACCATAGAATCCTGAACCCAAGCACCTATCTCTTGATGCTTCTGGAACAGTTAACTTGTAACCCCTTAGACCCGCCTATGCGTTACAACGCATCCTAGGAAGTCACATTAGGGTCACAAGAGCGACCCACAATAAAAATACACATGAAAACATTTTTATTTCCTCAAAACACTTATTAAACTGTAAAATCAACTTTTGTTTAAAATACTATTTCAAAAAAAAAATCATTTAAACACATAACAAGAATTTCAGAAAGTGCTTTACAGACTCTATCATAAAACAATACGTGACATACATGCCCACTAACTATACAGTACCGTACTCCAGAGGCAACGCCGAGGGAACTCCGAACACTGATGTCAAGCATTATGTCATGCTATAATCTTTTAACCTGCGATAGTAAAAATAACGTGAGCTTGGAAAAGCTCAGTAATACAAAACTACCAAAAGATGCTATAAGCTCATGCAGATATATGGTAGGCATAACATTTTCATGATGTTCTAAGTAGTGACAGTCCTCTTTTTCTTTCTGTTATTTCATGATAACGTTATACTTAAGATTAATGATACTTGTTCTTTATTCAATCATCGAGTAACAAACATGAATTATACAAATTGATAGTTTACGAAGATGAAAACGAGTTTAAAGTCTAGTGTGTCCCAAATGGTACATATCAAATAAGCATAAATGCATATCAATCATATCATGAGAACACATAACAATTCAATGCAAATGTTCAAGTACATACAATGGTTTATTAGTAACTACTCTCCAACCTTACACCAATATGCAGTCCCCTAGAACTACATCCATAAGGACTTACCCTATGCCCGATGGGCATAGGTGCCACCTAAGGGACTGCCTTAGGTCCATAAGGATTTACCCGTGCTAAAGCATCGGTACCCACTTAAGGGGAGACCTTGAGTCCATAAGGATTTACCAGCTTGATCAGGGCTGTACCAACAGAGACTTCATAACATAACCCAACAATATACCCCGGATGACAATCGGTATTCAGACATGAGTAACAGAATACATGTGACAGACGTATTCTATTCAGAGTATTAGAAACAGAAGATTCATGATTTTGATAGATAATTGGGCATACCATTGAGCAGAACAAACATTTTCATCATTCATCATGCAAATAGATTGTACCATCATAGGTCAAGCTAACAGATCATACAATCAAGCTCATCAGACAATCAGGCAGTACCATCACAGATCAAGCAATCACATAACAAATATACAGATTGAGCAGACATACATCAAGTAAGCAGAGAATGTCATCATATATCTAGTTCATCATTTCATCTCATTTTCCAACATAAAGATGCAATCTCAATAACAATTGAAATGTTCATCAAACATAATATTATTCATGATCAAATCATTATACAATCCATTCCACAGAATATAACACACATGAAACACACTAGATAGAACAGTTTATTTCTTAAAGATACTCGGTATTTACAGAAGGGGACACATTGAACTTTTGACAATTTGGACGAATTTCAAGAACGAGGTCCCTATTAAAAAGGGTTCGTAAAACGATTCGTATCATGTATTCAAGAATTGGTACATCAAGATCTTAGAAAGTTCAGAAATATTATAAGTACTTTAGTCATTTAAGCATACAAGGGCATTATGGTCATTTTGTCATACATGGGCGTGTTGGTAATTTATACTAACGGGGCATGAACAGTTGCTCAGGAAATTCTATTTGCTCATCAGGTTTTCAACCAGGCATTCAGAGATTTATATGTCAAGATCTTTTACGATATTAGATACATTCAAGGCTATTTTAATTACTTTGGCTAACGAGGGCATTTTGATCAATTAACTAATAAGGGTAATTTCGTAATTTAGCCCAAAAACGATAAAATGACGATTTACAATATTTAAGATTTCCAGACATTTTTCGAGGCTCCAAAACCATTCAAACTAGCGTATCTCAACCTTGCAGTACTAACCAACCCTACTAATGTATCCAATTGTATCGTATATCTAAACGTTTGTTTTTTATATTATACCATAGGATACGTCACGGAGTAGTCAAACTTATATTCTGTGCGGAAAAACTTCCATCCTTAAATTAATATCAGGAGTGATTAACATACATGAGTGTGCTTCCTAACACTAAGGGGCACTTTAGCCCTTAAAATCTTATTAGAAATCTCATAATTTCACCAAATGCATAACTGCCTATCTAACTCAAGAGGGCTTTTCAGTCATTTTGGGAATTGGGATAAATTCACCATTTTTGTCAATTTTACTATTTAGAGCCTCCGTCGTTTACGTACTTGGTAGAAATTAAGTCGTTCTAATCCTTTCGGCCCTTACAGACGATTTATTCATTTAGAACTTAAGGCCATAATTGTCATTCTGATTAATTAAGGATTTTGGCGCTCGAAGGCACTATAGTCCTTTTGGGTCATTACGATCATTTCAATCAATTCATTCATTACTGTCGTAAGGATCAGCTCAGGAATACAACGATATTTCTAGTAAATTCATCTTCGTGTATTATACAGAGCTCAGGGGGAAATCCAAGTTTCTTTTAGTATCACACACGTTCGAATAATGATGCTGAAGTCTTTTCCAATAGAACATATATCTTAGGTAGGGTAATTTTTTAATCAGGTCGAATGCAAATTTTTAGGCCACTTCCTTTATTATGGTCAGTTTAGTCATTTTTATACCTCAAGGGCATTTTTGTAATCTCATATCCAAAATCCCTTACTCCATATTATGGGCATTGAATCTTAGACACTATTGATCGAGTTGCGAATTTAACTATATTATTTATTACTATTAAAACTTTCGATATTTCTGATCTATTAGTATTCTTATTTGAATATTTTGGCTTTAATAATTTACGTACTTATTTCACGTATCTGATTCAGCTTAAGCAGAGTTTACAAAACACTTCATCATAAGCATGCATGCGTTAACCGGATATCAACATGTACATAAAGCATACAAGGGGTAGTAATGTATTACCTTAACTCCAAGCTACATCAGTCGATTCAAGATACGACATTCGAATACCCTCGAACTCGGATTCAACATTCCAGAACCACGCGGATATGAAGATATGCGGATGCCTTCAATTAAACAAAATCCACAGTTAATCCTTAAACACACTGCCTTTAAACTGAACAAGAAATGCATAAGCATTTTTGGGTTCAAGATCAGATTCAGAGGCTTTCGGGTCGGAATTTTGTGAAACGGGCTTCAAAAACGGACTCAAGACGTCAAAAACATAAAATAAGGCTTTTCCGAAAATTTTGACTTTTTGGTCAAAGTCAACGCTGACGTCAGCAGTCAAGTCAACGTTGACGTCAGCATGACGTCATCAGACAAGGTCAACAGTCAAGGTCAGTTGAGTCAACTCGGACGAGTTAACTCACTGAGTCAACTCAATCGGGTTGGACTCAGGTCGGTTACGGGTCGGGTCGGGCTGCTTGGGCCGGACGGTTCAGACCGGTTCTTACCTAAAAATTTCCAGGGTCGTTGGACGATCGCCGGAATCTTCGTCGGAGGCCCAAAACGTCGTGTTTCTGCCGGAAAATAAAAGAATGTTAAACCAAGGTTCAAACCCTCAAGTTAAAAACTCGAGATAACTTAAAACTTTACCGGAAATAAGCCCGAAATTGCGATTCACGGCCGGAAACCACGTAGGTTCCGATGAGGGGCTTATCGGTAACGGATCGACGGTCCGTTGCTCAGGTTTTGCTCGCCCTGAGGTAAGGAACTCCTTGCTGACAACGGAGCAACCAACAGACCACGAACGGCGTCGAAAAACAGAAATGAAAACATTGAGGAAACTAGGTTTCCGGTTGAAACTTCAAACATATTTTTCTGACGAACGATGGCTCAAAAATGAGCGTGGAGGCCATGGGTATGGTCGGGACTCGACGGGGAATGCCTCGGCACCGGCGGTGAGCAGCACGACACGGCGGTGGAGGCGGATCGAACGGTGGTCAAAGGGGTTGGGTAAGAGAAGACGAATGGTTTTTGAGATTTGGGTCATAAGCATTTAATTGGGTAAATAGGAAGTCAGACTTTTATTTAATGTTTAGACAAACCTAAAAACCATAGTTTAATATCAAAATGATCTAAACAAATGCTAAGGATTGCTTTAGCCTGGTTGGCTAAAGCCTTGGTTTAATAAGCATAGGCCACGGGTTCAAAACCCATGGCAGTAATAACCTGAATATTAAGTATGCAATCTCTTTTGAAACATGCAAATTCACGCAAGGAGCTCTTTAAATGCTGAATGTGTGGCTCACATAACCAGTTTGAATAAAGATTTGAATAAGCTCCACAATTATGGCATCGATGATGATCACGTTGTACAACTTGAGACCAAGATGCGACCAGGCCGAACGAAGGGGGGTCACATAGGTGCAACCGAGGTGCCCCACCAAGATGCGACCAGGCCGACCGAAGGGGGTCACATAGGTGCACTCGGGCCAATCAAGGCAAAGTGAGGTGCCTTGAGCATTTTAAGGCCAAGAATGAACCAAGGACGGTTCTAGAACAGACTAGAGAGGCCCATAACCATCTTGAGACGTTCCAGGAGGTTTCACCCGACTCTAGACTCACCCGAAAGATTTTAGAAGGCTCGGGAATGCTTGGGACAACTCCGGAAGCCTCTGGAACATTATAGTGCTTTTAGGATATTTTAGAATAATACTATATAAGTATGGAATTATCTAGATATCCCTAGGTGTTGTAAGATATTTTAGAAGGCAACGTATTAACCGTAGGATAAAATCAATCTCAACCATCTATTGAGGAGGTGAGAGCTTATAAATAGGGCCACCCCTCTCATTTGTAAACCATCCCATAAATCCTTCAAGCTTCCTTTCTCTTGTAAGTTCTTAAGCTTAATATAAAGCTTTACTTTTTAAGTTCTTGGCTTCTCTACTTGTGTTTTCTTGTTTGTCGTAGCGTTGCGCGAGTAAGGCTTATTAACATTGTATCGGGATTGTTAGCATCGCATGGATTAGTTTGGGTGAATCTAAGTCCGTGACAATTTGCTAGCTTCTTCTGTTTCAACACCTAACATACAAAAATAGACAATATAATTGCAAGCAAGATAAAAATATGTTTCATGCTTCTTCTCCTTCCCAAAAAGAACAAAAAGATACCTTGTGAGCTGAGAATAAAATTCACAGTCTCTCCCCAACATAAACCGGTTCCTCAACTAGCTGAGAAGTTTTCTCACGGTGTACTTGTTTTTTTTAATTTCTGGTACACAAGACGAAAGCTAAAATGGTGAGATAGAACAAAGGTGATCTCCATACTCGTATGCTGACCATTTTGAACAAGGGTATTACCTCCTGACCATTTTCATCTATATTTCTATACTCGTATGTTGTCTCAGACAAGACGAAAGCTACGTAATACTGGAGAATATTGTCTATTTCATTCAAAGTGTTTTCTTCATCCTCAAAATTTGGGCATTCTTTAAGCGTTGGGACATGTAATATGTAAGCCTATTTACTTCCCTCGTAACCCAGCTGAATTGACAATCAAGAAGTTTATTTTTAATTTTATTCAAAAAAAATTGAGTTCGGAACACATACTCTGATTAATTTTTTTAGTTAGAAGTTCAGATAAGAATACTCTATATACTGTTTTATTATCCATCATAATCTACAATAATTTATTTGTCACTCCAGCCTTCTTAAAATATTCGATGACCCAATCCAATGATATAAATGCATTTTAAATCTCAGCTATGAATGAGTCAATTCTCTCTAACTCGATGTCTAAAACAAAATGGTCGAATTTAAGAAACTTTCCTTCAAGTTTTAAAATATTCTTTAAGCGTTGCGAAAAGAACGACCGTCGGCAGAAGAGCCATCAGTGGACGATGAATCGCTCTGATACCATATAAAAGTTTTAAGGTTTCTCGAATTGGGAATTAGGGAGTCGAGGGGGAAGAAAGAGAAATGAAAGGTTCTTGTAGACAAAAAATACTTTGGTATTTATCCACTGCGGGGTAAAATTCACAATGCCAGCACTCCTACTTTTGGCAAGTTAATGAAGAACAACGAGTTAAAGAATATTACGCGTATTCTTGGACTCGAGTTTGGGAAGGAATACGAGAATGTAGATGCTTTGAGATATCGCAAATTCTTGATCATGACTGATCAAGATCTTGACGGGACTCACATCAAAGGGCTTTTGATATAAAAAAAAAATTCATTCTGGCCATCTTTGTTGAAAGTTGAGTCGTTTTTGCGGTTCTTTGTTATTCCGATAATCAAAGTATGTGTTTTTTGACCAGCAATTCTAAATGTTGAATGATGAAATGTTATAAACTTCTCATTATTTTTCATTTCTTTATATAGGCTACAAGCAATGAGGATGAAAGAGTGGAGTATTTTAATTCCTTGCTTGATTATGATAATTGGAGGAAACACATGGGCTGAGATTAAGGAATTGTCAATCAACTATTTAAAGGTTTGTCTTAAGTAGTATTGAATTCCTCAACTATCTACTGCTTATAGTTTTGCAGCCTTCCTTCATGTTTTTATTCATTGCAGGAGTTGGGAGCAAGCACAAAGCAAGAAGTAGAAAAATACTTTCAAGAAATGGGAAACCGCTTGAAAGAGTTTGTATGGGAAGGCAACGAAGACGGGGATGCACTGCAACTAGCATTTAGTAAGAAAGGGCAGAGAAATAGGAGAAGTTGGCTGGAGGACTACAAGGTTTTAACATAGTCATGTAGTTTATGCAAATTTAAAATTTGATTCTAGATTCTAAATTGTGAAATCTATTGTGGTTGCAGTCTGACGTCCGACTTAATCTCAGTAAAGAGAAAATCAGTTATCAAGATTTCATCTAAAAGGAATTTATTCATTTCTCTATGCTTGATAACAAGAGGTCAATCGCTTCAGTTATTGACGGCTTTAAGCCTTCTCAACGTAAAATTATTTTTTGTTCTTTTAAAAAGAACTTGACGGAAGATATGAAGGTTTCAGAGTTTGCGGGTTATGTTTCAGAACGTTCTCATTACCACCATGGCATGCAAAATTTACATGGTGCAATTATTTCAATGGCAAAAGATTTTGTTGGTAGTAAAAGCATAAACCTTTTAATGCCCGACGGAATATTTGGCACCTGTGACAAGGTTAGTTGATCTTGTTTTGTAAATTGCCTACCACTCTTTTCTGTACTAATGCAAACTCGCATGCTTTCATGTCACGGGGTGGCAAAGGTGCAGCAGAACCTAGGTACTTATTTGTCCGTCTTGCTCCTATTACCAGTTATTTGTTCTCGAAGGCCGATAATAGTTTGCTAGACTATTTGGAGATTGATGGGCGTTCGGTAGAGCCTCGCTGGTAAATTTACAGTAACTAATATTTTGAATTGAAACCATGTATATAACATAAAGTTAACGGTGCTTTTTCTTCTTTTTAGGTATGTACCAATTTTACCAAGAGAAATAATGGCAAATTTGAAGCTATTGCTGGATAATAATGGTGATGTAAATGAAGTTATGCCATGAAACCTTGGTATAAAGGTTTTGGAGGGGCAATTGACGAAGACAGTTCATCAGATTCCTCCTACATTATTACTGGATTCCATCGTGTCCACATATACGAAGACTTTGGATTCACAGAACTGCCGATAGGTGTAACTGTTGCCACATATACGAAGACTTTGGATTCCATCGTGTCCAAAGATAATTTATTTGAGGTATCTTTTGCTACTTTCAAAGCTCTTACTTTTAAAGCTCATCTTTTTTCTTAATAACTTCTATTGTGTGTATGGTTTGTAGACATTCAAATGTACATCATGTAGCGATAAGATTGTCTTTGAAGTCACCATGAAGGAGCATATGTTGTATAATGTTTCGTTGGAAAAGTTAGATAATGTGTTGTTGGAAAAGTTGAAGCTAACTACAAAAGTTAGGACGAGTGACACGAACCTGTTCAATTCTAAAGGGAAAATTAGATGTTACAAATCCACAAATGATAGTAAGTATTGAAACTATTTTAATTTAGATAAATGATTGAAATATTGATGTTAATTTGGCGTGTAATTGCAGTCCTAAATGATTTTTATGAGATAAGGTTGCAATTAGATGTGAAACGGGAAGGTAAGTCCAGTAGACTTTTTACATTAAATATAAATACACAAGTCCATTCATTGAATCCATATTGTATTTTATAAATACAAGTTAAACATTTTGAAAAATTTAAAATCTAATTTATTTGTATGCTGCAGAAATACTTGGAGGATGCCCTTCAACAACAAATATCAGAGAAAAATATAAAACTGAAGTTTATTGAGCATATTGCCGAGCAGAAACTTGAAGTTCATACAGAGAAGCTCGTGTAATGGTTTACCTAGAAAAGGCTTTCCCTGAAACAACAGAACGTGATTATGGCTTACCTAGAAAAAGATAAACTCGAGAACCAACTTGAAGAATTGAAGGGGTCCACTGCACAGTCTTTATAGTAGAACGATCTTGATGAATTCCTTACCGAACTTGCGGTAAGAATCAGATTTTTTTTTTGTTAAATACAATGCTTAGTATACAAAGTTTATGAAATTTTCTTTCTAACAAGACGAAACTTACCAAGAAGCCCAAGCGAGAGGTAAGGGTTTGAATTTTTGTTTTCCTTTGACTTTGAGATTTTCTTGGTTAAAAGTTTCTGTTCTGTGAAAATTGATAATGTTTTCCACTCATTTCAAGTAGAAAAAGCTATTCTTGATGGCTGCGGCAGTAGTAAGACGAGAGCAGCAGAAGCAACTGTTATCAACCAAGATTGTGGGATATCAGAAGATCAACACATAACAAGAAACCAATGATTAAATAGGCATAAATAACAGAGAATGTTGAATATTTGAACCTTTATTTCTTTCTCATTTCTTTTATCACCTATTGATTATATCATATGTACAAATTTTTTTGAAATTGATTGTAAATGTTTTATCTATTAAATGAACTGAATTTCAATTGTAGTATTCGTAGTTATTGTTGTAGATTATACCGACGACAGACAGCTCTTCGACAACGAAGAGAGCTTTGCTGAACTCGAAAGTACTAAGAGTTCAGTGAAGTTGAGAAAGATGAAGATTTGTTTTTTTATCTTTCGTTGTTTCAATTGAGAGAGGTCGATACACTTTGCCTTTCCCATTGATTTGCTTGCAATTTCAGTCTCCTCAACTCTGTCTCCGTTATTGTGTTTTCTGCTTGTGCTGAATTGAGCTATTCGGTCGCCCTAGTTGCTTTTCGGCTACTCTTATCTGCAGGTGATTCTGAGCCTATTAAGATGTTTGAGAGGACAGCTAATTTAGTGAACAATCAGATAATAAACTATAAATGTGATCCTTCCGAGAAGTGGTTGGTTTTGATTGGAATTGCCCCTGGTGCACCTGAGGTATGTGGTTGTTCTATTTTAAGGTGATTATTTTTGCTATGATAATATTTCCCTAAGCTAAGTTGTTGTGGTTTTATTTTCTATGGTTCAAACTGCTGTAGTGAACTCTGAATTAATTTCTTGTCTATTATGTTATCATTTTGGATTTGCATCCTTAACACTCATTTTTAGTTTTCTTTTCCTTCCTTATTCCCCATTTTGTCTCTCTACTTTTGGAAATATTATTGTTTTTGCATAGTATTTATTAGTTATAAGTTCTCTTCCAAAAACCACCTCTGTTGCCACTATAAAGTTCAGTTTTTGACCTATGTGTATTGTTTCATTTGTTAGAAAAATGATATGGTATATGGACATTTTTGAGCTTGAACTTGAATATGTTCCATTAGTCAAATTATTTGAGACTAAGTGGATTATTAATCTACTACAAGAGTAGATGAAATGTGTATATTTACATGCTCAAAATGTTCAATGGGTGAATGAGAAATTGTTGCTCAAAGTAACACCCATAATGTTAGAAAAAATGAGATGCAAAGTAAAATGTCCCAAACTTGTTGGGAACATAGATTTGGAAAGCTTTATATGTAGAAGCTCTTCATGTTATTGTTGGAAACAAGACCAAGTTGTTGCATTTGAGCCAAGCTTTATACTTCGGTGCAGAACGATTCGGCTCCTTAATCGAATCATCAACAAAGCTCCATTTATTCTTGGAGATCAAAGACATTTTCATTTGGGTGAATATAGTATTCACCAGACGGACGATGAATCGCTCTGATACCATATAGAAGTTTTAGGGTTTCTCGAATTAGGGAGTCGAGAGAGAAGAAAGAGAAACGAAAGGTTCTTGTATTTTTATTAATATTAGGAATTGGTAAAAATTAAATAATACACATCATATTGTTTGTTTATATAGGATAATACAACTCAGCTTTAAAACAACTAACTAAATAACTAATTCTTGACAACTCATCAAGAATATATACAAAGAATACTTTATTACCATCGAAGTTTCATCATAAGCCGTTTTTAATTCTTCTTTTATTCTGTGAATTTCAATCTCATCTATTAAGGAGGTTGGATTTGCTCTTCCGTGAGCAAAGAAGAAATTCTTTACAACTTGGTGTAAAATGCTCTTCCGTGATGTTGTCTTCCCCAACCGAAATCACCATTGAAGGAGCTTAAGGAGTCTTATCATGCAGTCTTTTGTCCCGATTCGCTTTATATATGCATAGGTTAAGGATTCTTCATTAAATACAAGATTCTATTGGAAAAAATCACGTTAAATTATTTAATGTATTACAAAACCCTAAAAGATTCTAGTAAAAATACTTATTTAATGTAGTAAACCCTAAAACCAAAAACCCCCCACACTATAAACACTAACCCTAAACTCTAAACATTAAACTTATTTACTAAACCCTAAAATCATAACCATGCCCCTAAGCCCTAAACTCTTAATCTTAATCCTAAACCTAAACTATAAAACCCTAAACATAAACTCACAAACCCTAACTCTAACTCTAGGCAATAAATTTGAACCCTAAAACCCTAAATCCTAATGCATTAAATGAGATTTTTTCAATAGAATCTTTTAGGGTTTTATAATGCATTAAATGATTGTGATCTTTTCAATTAGAATATTCAAAAAAAGAATCTTTGTATTTAATAAAGTCTCTTAAATAATCCTTAACCTATGCATGTATGCATAGGATAGAAAAAGCCTTTATTTTATTATATTCTTATTGCATTATTAGATTTAATGACTCTGCATCTTTGTTAACAGTAATGTATATATATATAAGATATTCAATGTATCTGTTAAATTTATTTAGACCCTTGTTCTAGATGATTTTGTTCTTTTTGTATACTAGGATGTTGACTCTGCGATTGTTAATATCTCAGGTTGTCTAACGTTTTCAAGAATTGTTTGCTCATACCAAGTATAAAGAAGCCGTTGAGCTTGCTGCAGAGTCTTCACAAGGGATACTTTGCACTCCTAATACAGTTGCCAAGCTTCAGGTCTCATTTTCCTTTCTTAATTGTATAGACACTTGTTTGTTTTGCGTTGATTTTATCTAAGTCAGAGCCATTTACCCGAATGCAGTGTTCCTTTGGCACTTCAGATGTCATTTATAATACTGAAACTCAAACCATGTTTTCAAAGAGAAGTCTTGAAGAAATGGTCTTACACCGACCATATGCTTTTATTGGCTCAATCGATCGTACCACTCAACGCCTTTGGGTTTTTGAAGATTCTAAGATAGTTTATCGTGAAGTTAGCTTCGTCCCGGGACTACTTCGAATTTTTGATGAAATTTTGTTAAATGTGACTGACAACAAAAGACGCAATCCATCTATGGATTCTGTGATGGTGATCATTGATGTGCCCCAAAAATATATTTCTGTTCGCAAAACGGGGGCGAAATTCCTGTTGAGGAGGTGGAAGGACGTGTTTTTGCACCTGAATTTGTTTCGGTCAACTTTTGACGGGAAGTAATTTCGATGACGATGTGAAAAGAACCACCGGTAGAAGATATGGTTTTGGAGCGAAGCTCACAAATATATTTTCGACTGAGTTTATTGTGGAAATCGGTGATGGAATGCGGCAAAAGTATTATCCGCAGGTAACTTTCTTTCAATTGTTTTGTTATATGATATATATATATGTGTGTGTGTGTTTTTTCGAAATAAAATTCATCCATAAGGGAAAATATTTATAAACTTCCACAGAACCAGGCTGGTGTTCATGGCCAAAACGGACACACCCATGAGAACTGAACAGAAGTTGGAAGATTCATGTGTAAGGTATAATTTTACGTTTACACTGATAGCAGCACAGTTCAAAGACATCAAGTCTATTGGACAGCTAGTAAAGTATGTATATCTTTACAAGGGAAGGTTCAAAGGGTAATACCTACCTATCCTATGCAGGTTTCAACCATTGAACACTATTAAACCTTAACCCAGACAATTTTAATTCATGTAGGGGATTGTTAGAAAAATGATATGGTATATGGACATTTTTTAGCTTGAATTTAAATAGGTTCCATTAGTCAAATTATTTGAGATTAAGTGGATTATTAATCTACTACAAGAGTAGATGAAATGTATATATTTACATGCTCAAAATGTTCAATGGGTGAATGAGAAATTGTTGCTCAAAGTAACACCCATAATGTTGGAAAAATGAGATGGAAAGTAAAATGTCCCAAACTTGTTGGGAACATAGATTTGGAAAGCTTTATATGTAGAAGCTCTTTATGTTACTATTGGAAACAAGATAAAGGCTTGGACTAGATACTTTGAAAAAATCAAAGATGATCCTTGGGATCACACTGTGATAGCAAAGGCTTCATTTTAAGTTTTTGATTGGTTACTGGTTTTTTCCTTTGGTTTCTTTTATCTTTGATTTTCCAGTTTGTTTCAATTTCATTTAAAGAAATTATTTTTAATATATATATATTTTTTGTTGTTTCTCTTTTTAACTTGCTTCGTTTGTTGGATAACATTATTTAGAGGCCACAATTGGTTAAGGGGAACATCCAACTTTTCTCTGTTGATCAGCAGCGTAGCCAAGCTCTCGAAGCACACGCTGCTTCATTTGCACAATTTAAGGTATGTGGATATCTTGTACTTTACTCTATTTTCAGCACACTACAGGCGCTGATCTGACAACCCGCTTATCATATATGCTTGGTTCTGCTAAACAGGTTCCAGGAAATGAGAATCCTTCTATACTTATTTCATTTGCAACCAAGAGTTTTAATGCTGGCCAGATTACATCTAAGTTGCATGTAATTGAGCTGGGTGCTCAGCCAGGTCAGTTTGCTATTCTTTCTGTTGTAATTTGCTTTCTTCTTGTATATGAGGGTAAACTGAATGTATTTTTAAATGAATACTAAAAGAAATAAAAGGATTTCCCATTATCCTTTCCATAATGGAAAAATCAAAAGTCCAATTAGAGTATGCTTCGAGTTCTGGCAAGTTGGGACATTACTTTGTAAATTTTTTAAGGTCTTAACTCTAAAATTGAACTTTCCCTCTATATTTAGTTATAAATCATTATCAAGACTATTCTTAGTTGGATTTTGTGTTTAAGCATTGGGTACACTCCTGACTACTTGTTTCTTCTGCAAACAATTCTCCATACAGATCCACAGGTTCGTTTCCATTTTTGTAGTCTTTAGTGTTTGGAGGTGTTAAAAACATGTAAAATCATATGAGCAGTGGATAAATATTTTCAAATGTGTTAAACCCCTTCATTAAACCTATTAGGTCAATGTTTATGAAGATTATGATTTCTGATTATATTAAAAGTTTTTTTATTGTTTGCTTACCTCTTCGGAGTGGGGTCGGATCTGTGTAATTTTCAAGTAGAAAACTACTTAGTTGGAGTGGGATGCGTTAGCTCTTGTGGTTTTAATTACAGTGAGCTGTTAATTTTGCATTGATGTCTCAAATGGAGGGTGGTTGTCCAGTTGATTACAACACCATGACTGGTCTTTTTCTTCTGGTTTGCTGCTTCTGGAATTGTTTGTAAAAGATAACATTATTTTTCCTCTCAAATATATGAGATTGTTTTCTTTGTATTTCTTCCTTTTACTTTCAGAGGAACTTGATACAGGAAGCTACTGCATTTCTATTAGATGTTTTGAAACAGAATCTGCCAGAGCATGCTTTTCTTCAAACGAAGGTTTTTTCTCTAAAATGCTGGTTAAGCTAATCTATTTTTTTTAATGATATACTTATTTTATTAACATTCTTTTATCTGCAGTTGTTGGCAATCAATCTGGTAACTTTTCCAAATGTTGCTGATGCCATTTTAGCCAATGGAATGTTCAGTCATTATGATCGTCCCCGAATCGCACAACTTTGTGAGAAGGCTGGTTTGTATGTACGAGCTCTGCAGGTAATCATTTTGCTAAAATTAATACTTGTTGCATTTTTTCTGATTTTCTACACTGAATTAATTGTATATCCTTGATTAAATGTAATGCCTTTTCTGCAGCACTACAATGAGTTACCAGATATTAAACGTGTCATCGTGAATACACATGCTATTGAGCCACAGGTACATGTTGTCTATCTCTTGGAAAATTTTGTGTAGAAGCTCCTGACATGTTTTTTCATAATATTTCTGTTTCAGTCGCTCAGAGCAGTCCTTTTATTTGAGCAGTCCCAAACTTGTCGAGAAGATTGTACTCCAAAACTCTGCATTCAGTGGGAACTTGAATCTGCAAAATCTACTAATTTTGACAGCTATTAAGGCAGATCCATCTAGAGTTATGGATTATATGAATAGGTTAGATAATTTTGATGGACCTGCCGTTGTATGAAGAAGCTTTTGTGATGTTCAAAAAGTTCAACTTAAATGTGCAGGCTGGATAATATTAGAAGCATTGATCGGGCTGTGGAATTTGCATTCAGAGTTGAAGAAGATGGTGTTTGGATTCAGGTTGCAAAGGCACAATTGAGGGAGGGTCTGGTGAGCGATGCAATTGAATCATTTATTTGTGCAGATGATGCTACCCAATTCCTTGATGTTATCCGAGCTTCTGAGGATGCTGATGTCTACCATGATTTGGTGAGGTAGAAGGTCAAGGAACCCAAGGTGGACAGTCAACTTATTTATGCCTATGCAAAGATTGATAGACTCGGTGAAATAGAAGAATTTATTCTCGTGCCAAATGTTGCTAATCTTCAAAATGCCGGTGACCGCTTGTTTGATGAAGCTGCAAAAATAATATTTGCATTTATCTCTAACTGGGCCAAATTGGCAGTTATGTTGGTGAGACTTAAACAATTCCAAGGTGCCTCCTCTTCCTAATAAATAGTCTTTCTATATATCCTTGAAAACCCTTAGAGATGACTACTACTGGCACGAGAAGTTCTAAGAAAAAGACGGATTTCAAGGAGGTGGCGACTGAGTAAACATGGGCCCAATTGGTCGGATCTCCCTCTCGGCATCCTTGAACTTATAATTGGACGTTTGCGTTGGGTAGATCGCATTCGGATACGAGCAGTTTGCAAGGCTTGGTCAGTCCCAAACACTCATATTCCTGCCGTTCACGAACTCCCCTGGGCAATGAAATTTTGTTGGGAATATGCCTCCTTGTCTTCAGTACAAGGTGACTGCCGGCTGCTTGACCGTCTTTCCCAGGAGTACGTTGTCGAAGAAAGGAGCAGAGGAATAGAGTGTCGGGTTTTCCTTGATGCAGAACCCTGTGCTTCTTTATACGGGTGGGTTCTTTTCAAAGTGTGCCACTTTATTGAGAAAAAAAAACGTCTCTCTTTTTGTACTCTCCGTTTACAACAGAGGTAATTAAGCTGTCGCATTTAGGGGAACCTCCCATGTTTCAGGTGGCGACGTTTGCCTTGAATGCAACCTCTCCAAAATGTACCATCTTTCTTTTGTGGAATAAATATGGAACAATTTATATTAAGTTGTGTTCAGCCGGTGATTGTTCATGGAAGACTTTTACGTTTGATGGTTTTGATCGGCCTAATGTTGCTGTTGATGCTGCCTACACCAACGGTGTTTTCTATTGTGTTTTTGATGGAGGTCAATTGGGTGCTTTCAATGTTGAACTTAAAGAGTGGACTATTCTAGTTCACCACCGACCCCCTGGAATTAGTTTTCTCGATGCTAAACTCATTGTGTCTGATGCAGATCTGCGACTGTTGTCTCATTGCTCATCTTTGAAACTCCTTAAGCTTGATTTTTCAAAGATGGATTGGGTTTATGAAAATGATTTGAGTAACCATGTGTTGTTTATCGGGTGCACATCTTTCTCTGCTCCAGCAGTTGGGGAAACAAGTCAATTAGCAAATACCATATTTGCTTCTCAGACTTGGTTGCATCCCGAGGTTAGATTTTCTGGCAGCACATCTCCTAGTCGGTTGCGACTCTATCGTAATTGTGTCGAGGCAGCAGAGTGCAACATGACTTGGGTTGCTTTTCCGTTGGGTGGTATTTGGAGAGCTGATGATTTGATTCATGCTGTCTGGTTGAAGTGCTGCCCTGCAAACCAACCATAATCAGCATTTTCTGTTTATGCCATTAAAACTTTTGTTTAGACAAATTCAGACCCTCATTTTCATCAATATATATAGTTCGATTTGAGTTGTTAAGCAAATCCAGTTATAATTTGGAATGGGCTCGGTTGATGGACTTCCAGTTGTTCAAAATTAAACTCGGTATTGAGCTGTTGGTTTCATTCATTCCAGTGTCATCTAATTTGCTGCCATCAGAAACCATTTCTACGTAGAGCATGCTATCAATTCCAACTCTAGCTTTTGATTGATCCAACTCCTGTACTAATGTGTTGTAAGCTTCTGTTTCTTTGGTTGTGCAGTACGCAGTATTTCGATTGTTTATTACCTGCCTCGAGCATTTTGAGTTCATATAAAACTAGTCAAAATTTAACATCTCATATACACGTGTTTTTTATTACCAGAATGCATATTTTACCATATTATCCTTATGATATATTTTCTTTGTAATAAGCTAAATTTCCAATATTAAATTGAGCACATAACAACACAAAATGATTTAGTACATGAGTCACCGAATTGAAGCATTACACTAGCTAATTTTATTAGAAACTAAACTTCGATTCAAGATTAAAGTAAGAATAAGTAAAAGTACACTATTTTACATCGGTGTAAGTTCTACTTAACTACAACTAACTAAGTCTAACACATTTTACACTGGTGTAAATTCTACTTAACTACGACTAACTAACTATAACAAATTTATACCGGTATAAATTCTACTTAACTATAACTAACTAACTATAGTACATTTACACCTATGTAAGTTTTTCTTAACTACACTATAAGTTCTACTTAATTACTTCCCCATTGGCATAAATATTGCAATAAACAAATTTGCATCAAGAATAAAAGCATATAAGCAAGCCGCTCAAACCAATCCAAATGTTAACATGAGAAAGCAGAAATTGTTAATTAAAGAAATAAGATGAAAACGGTTCAACAAAATTACAAAACTAATACCATGATATTTTAAGTAAACAACAACTATCCACTTTATTAGGTTTAAATAGAATGAAACTACTTCCAAGTTCATATGAACCATTATCCAACTCCACTCCCACCCTTAACCACATTTAACACGGTAAAAGCTATACAAACAAGCCCCAAAACACACCAACACCGAACCCATACACCCATTAAAATTGAGAAATCCAGCAACCCAAAATGCCTATTCACTAACCAAAGAAAGCACACCGCAGGTTCCCAAATTCAAAGACCATTCCCTCAAAATACCAAACAACCTATTCTAAGCAACAAACTAGAATATACCTACTTCTGGTTTTGAAATTTTAACCCCAAACCCTAATAAAAATAAAATTAACAAATAAATCTTCAAATCTCCTATAAAAAGAATTGTCTCGCTAAAAAAAATCTCTTTAGAAAATATTTTGCTTGTTGATCTGATAACGATGTCTTCTTCTCTGTTTTACAAGCATTAATCTCTCGTTACTTGGACCCTAAAAACTAAACTCTAAACAAGAGTCCCTAAACTCTAAAATAAAAAAGCTTGTGTTAACAAATTTTCCAACTTGATACATTACAATAATTGTTTTTAAGTAATACATCACAAAAATAAATGGATAGAATAAATTTTAAATTTTACGGGTCGAGTCACGGGTTAAATTTGGCTGAACCTACCTGGCGGACATTACCTATTTTGATCTTCGTATTATAGTGAAATTATCGTTTTGATATTTCTATTTTTTATCGATTCAACCTTTATACTTTTTTATGTCTATTTTAACCCTTATCATTACCGTTTACAAAATACGTGTCCAATTAAAACATACCACATGTCAAAGCAATTCAATATTAAAATATAAAATATAAAAAATTCCTAAAAATAAAAATCACTAAAATTAAAAAAAGAATTTATGTTTTTATAATTCGGATGTTTTTTTTTACAATTTCATGAATTTTGAATTATTTTAAAAATAATTAGGTATAATTCAGCGAGTAGTTTCATTAGCGAAGAAGATGATATTCATTCTAAGAAATAAGATACCACCATGTAATCACAATAATGTATTAAAAAAGTAATTAAGTATATTTATATTATCATAGAACAAATATAATTAAAAAAATAATTTTGAAATTTTATAGTCTCAATAAAACGTGATGTGTTTAGAATACATTTTAAGTTTCTAATGTTTTTTATTTATTTTGAGAATTATATATATATATATATATTTTGAGAATGACAACTGAATTTTATTAAAAAATAATGCAAGATATCATAAATACAAACACATATAGAAGGGAGAATAATAAGGACTAGTCCACCAAAATCTCATACAAAAATCCAAAGTACAAAGAAATGTAAATATTTCCATAGAGAGTTAGCATACCATCAAAATCCAAAAGCCTTTCTGAATCTCATTGTTTCTATCCATATGAGATGTTTTAAAAGGTGAAAAATAAGTGGTGAGCAAACCAAGCTATCAGCCAGATTGCTCCGCTACCCAGGTCTGATTTCATCAGCAAACAACCAACAATTGAGTGAGAATCTATCTTTTTTTATCACCGACAGAATCATAATCAGAGATTAGCACCGTTGAGATATCTGTATGAGCACCAAACGACGTTAAGTATACTGGAATCATGTCAAAATAACATATGAAATGAATCACAAAAAACAAAGAAAAAGTGTGCCACAAGGGCAGAGGGAACGCGTGCTATAAAGGCATAGGTTCTTATTGAAATATGAAAAAAACAAAAAAAGAAAATAAAAATAATAATAATAATAAACCCTAGTAGTCGACAACTAATATTAAGATTAGTTATCAACCACATTCAAAAAAAGCAAACGAAAAGAGGTTACGACCCTGATTGAGTTTGAGAGAAAAACTAGGTCTATATAACGAAGATTATTTTATTTATTTAAAATTATTAAAACGTGACATATTTTATTGGGTTATAAAAATTCAAGAGTTAAATGAGATCCACTAGTTAGTCTAGTGACTAAAAGGTCCTTCTCATTTTAAGTTTTAAAATCATATTTTGAAAAATTATTTCGTATTTTGTATAGGTTCGAATCTAATAATGGAAATATAATATCTCCCTATTTGTCTTACCAATGGGAATATAGTACATTTCATGGCTAGTTGTTTCCCTCTTAATGAGAGCACCTACGGCGAGGGAATTAGTCACTATTGTCACGGTGAATACCTTGGTTAAAAAAGAAAAAAAGAAAATTCAAGAGTTAAATTAATTGAATAATAGTAAAAAGAGTGACAAAAATGAGAGAGAATTTAACTATCCTCAATTGGTTGGGTTACCATCTAAGAACATAAAAGGTTAAGGGTTCGACTCCCCTAAACCACATTTCTCTCTTTTCATTTTCTTTTTTTAACTTTGCCACCCATTTTCCCTTCCCCTAAGGCCTAAACACACTTTTTTTACCCGTGAATGCCCCAAATCTAAACTTAAAACCCCTAAAAAATTAAATATCACCTCGCCTCCTCCTCCAGGCACCATCGCCGTTCAGTGCACCGTCACCGTTCGTCGGTCACTCCCTCTCTCCCTGTAAGTTCATTTTTTTGCGATTCATGTTACTGATAAGAAAATGAAATATAATTTATTTCAATTGGATAATAAGAGACTAGCCTATATAATATATGAACTTAAAGTATGCGACGATTACTCTTCCCAACATGTTCATCTACTTGATTGCTCCAGAGCGTTAACCTTTGGATTCAACGACCTTACAACTATGGAGGAAACAAGGGAGGAAAGGGTTGGATTGCACAGCCAATACTAATTGGCTTAATATAAAAATAAGTGCCTAAAGTATGCATTTTATGAAGTTTAGGTGCCTAAAGAACTGATTTACACCGGTGTAAAGATAGTGTTGATTGTTTAGTAAATTAAAGAACTTATTTACATAATAAAGTTTGAGTTGTAAGTCGAATCAGCTGGCTTCATGGTTACCAACAAGTCCACGAGCTTTCCTGGACATAAGGGAGCGAAGATGAACGGAAGCGGCGCTACGGGGAGGAGCGAAGATCTTCTGAGGAATACTTCGGCGGCGGCCAACACAGACACGAACAAGAAAGAGGAGTGGTCGTTGTTTATTAATAATCTGAGCCAAAGGGTTTCACGCCTATCTCTCAGGGAACTTTTTAACCACCATGGTTTGGTCCGACGGGTCTTTATTCCGGCAACGAACTTGAAAAAAAAATATATGTCTTCTACTTTTACATTCGTTACCATGGAGTCGAAAGAAGATATAGAGAATGTTATCAATAAAACCAACCAATCCCGTATTGATGGGCTCATCATCAGTGTTTCAAAAGCTATGTTCCCGCGGCCGGCTACTGGTCCTGGTCCTCAAGGGGGGAAAGCCCCAGCGTTTAACAGAACTGCTTCACCCTGAGACAAAGGACTACATAAAGACCATAAGGAAAATCCTAAGGTTCATAAGACAAGGGATTTCAGAACGTATAGGGAAGCGCTAATGGGTAATCAACAAAAGATGACCGGGACTGACAGTATTTCGGATCCAATGGATGATGGTTGTGGTAAGAACATTCCTGAAAAGAGCACCATAAATTTCCAAGTACCTATCAAGGATACGGAATGGCTGAAACGTTGCATGGTTGGTGTCCTTAAAGAAGGTTTCGACCAGGAATTTGTTCAAAGAGCCCTCATGAACGATGATATTGAGGTTCTGGTATCGAAATGGGGAGTGGACAATGACTCGTCAATCCTTATGTTTAAATCAGTGGCGTACATGGAGGAGGTCTAAGAATCAAAAAAGGAAGAATTATCCTATTGGTTTACTCACATTGGTCTGTTGCTGATACAAGGCGTCCCCCACTATTTTGTATCTCTGGTTCTCCAGGGCGTTCCTCTTTTCTGCTGGCATACAAACTTCTTTAAGGAGCTGGGTAACAGATGGAGCCAATTTGTTGGCTTAGATCCAGTTACTCAGAATAGAGAAAGATTAGACTCAGTAAAGTTTTTCATCAGGGTGGCAAGCACTTCTGTTATCCCGGAAAAAATAACTATCTCTTCCATGGGATATCCGTATCGAATCAAAATTTCGTTGGGGGATTTCGATGCAACAGTGAAGGAAGAAGCTCGAGAGGATCCCATCGATGGTTTCACAAATGGTTGGGAGAATTCAGATGATGCTGGGTTGGCAGAGGCGGATGATAGATACAAGGCCAGAATTTCAGCGTCGTCGGAGGAGCATGACCGAGATTGTCCTGGGATCGGAAAAGATAATCTACATCGAGATCGAGGCTTCCATAATCATTCAAATGTCGCTGGAAATAATGGCTCTGATTCCAATGAAATCATAAGGAATGTCAATAGACAGGTTGAATATGGTGGCGCCGTTTTCGTGGAATACTGGGTTGACTCCCCAGATAAACACGACCTAGCTGGCAAGCCTTTCAATAGTAGGAACAAAGATTCGATTCGGTCGTTGGATATTTCTCCTGGGCCAAATATGGCTATCGAGCTTGTGCTGGGCACTAGCCCAAACGATGAAATTGCGCCATTTTCCTCTAATTCTATCAACAGGCCCGAGTCAGTTCCACAGCTTGTAAACAATAATTTGGCCAGATCCCCTTCTATTTCCATCGAATTCGTTCCAGGCAGTCTTGAAGATCGTGATAGAAGTCTCTCCGGTAATGTCTGCACAGAGAGGCAATTCTCGTTTGCAACGTCCCTCCCGGGCGGTTATAATAAAATTTTCTGTGCTAAAACAAGAAGGCTTGTAAGAGATTGCCTGGATGAATCTCATCATCTGTCGACTAATGCTGCTCAAATCACTAATATGGAATTTGAAGACTCGGCTGCTGGGCTTGAAGCTGAATTAGTTTGGGAAAAGTGTAATTTGCTAGAAATCTCTTTCAAAGGAGGGAGGGAGGCAGTCATCAAAAGGGTTTATAGCTTAGAGAAGGAATTGAGGAGCATGGATTAATCTGAGCACGGTAAGGGTCTTTTCTAATCTTTTTTTATGAACTTTGTTGCTATCACTTGGAACATTAGAAGCTTTAGACGTCGAGAGAAAAAGAGAGCTATTAGAGAGGTGATTCGAAAGCTTAGACCTAACTTTGTGTTATTTCAAGAAACTAAAATGGAAGAGGTGTCGTTGGGGGATATCAAATCTATTTGGCACACGGGGGATATGGACTCTGTTTTCTCTCCTGCTTCTGGATCAGCAAGAGAATTGTTATGCATCAAGGATACTGCATTTTTTCAAATTGAAGAGAAGATCGTGTTCCCTAGATTTATTGCAGTTATTGGGGTAATTAAAAGTATTAATTTTCATTGTGGTATAGTAAATGTGTATGGCGCTGCTACAGATTCTGATAAAACAAACTTCTTATCTGAGTTGCTGAACTTCTTGAAATCTAAGGAAATTCCGTGGTGTTTGGGTGGTGACTTCAACTTGTTTCTAGATCAGGAAGAAAAATTGGGATTATCTATGAACTTACAGCTAATAGCGACATTCAGGAACTTCGTTTTTGAAGCTGAGCTAATGGATTTATCCTTGGTTGGGAGCAAATTTACATGGTGCAATAACTGTGATCCTCCAACGTTTGTGCGACTCGACGGGTTCTTAATTTCAGCAGATTTTCATTTGGCCTTCCCTGGTTTCCTTCAGAAAGTTCTCCCCAGGTCACTCTCTGATCATAATGCAGTCGTTCTCGTTTCCGAACAATCTAATTGGGGCCCGAAACTGTTTAAATGCTTCAATTATTGGCTTGATATGGAGGGCTTTGACACGATGGTTACAAAATCAATTGAGGATCTCAGGAAGAACAGTGTAACAATAGGAATAGGGGGCATTCTGAAAGGTACTAAGAAGGCAGTGAAGGCATGGTCAGGGAATCTATCTAGAAATATCGGAAAGAATGTGTCAGACATTGAAAAGGAAATTGATTTGATTGAAACACAGTTGCAACAAGGTATTGTTATCTTCGGTTCGTATGATACTCTTAGTAATCTGAGATCTCAGTTATGGGAAGCCTATCGAAAGGAGGAGAGCGAATGGCTCCAAAAGTCGTGTCTCCGTTGGTTCTCGGAAGGAGACCGAAACACTCAGTTTTTTCATCTGACGGCTAAAGAAAGAAGAAGAGTGAACCAAATAAAGCTTTTAAAAAGAGACGGGGTTGATATCAGTAATCCTCTTTTGGTGAAAAAGATGGTTAGAGAGCATTTTTTGACTCTTACAATACTCAGACTGCACTGGAGGTGAAGTATTTAAATTTGGGCTTCTACAAATTAAGCGAGGAACAATCCTTCGCCCTTCAAGACAGGTTTAGAGAGGAAGAAGTATGGGAGGTTATGGTTTCTTCAGATAGTAATCGTGCCCCCGGGCCTAACGGTTTTAACCTGGGATTTGTCAAAAAATTATGGAATGTTCTGAAGGGGGACATAATGTGTTTCTTTGAAGACTTTTATTGTGGGCGTAAATGGGATGAAGGCATAAACCATTTGTTCATCATCCTCATTCCAAAGGTAAAAAAACCCTACTTCTCTGGATGAATTCAGACCTATAAGCCTCGTAGGAGGGATGTACAAACTCTTATCAAAGGTCCTTGCAAAACGATTAAGTGCGGTATTGGGTCTCATCATATTTTCTTTTACCACTGTTAGAATCATAATTAGAGATTAGCACCGTGGAGATATTTGTATGAGCACCAAACGACGTTAAATATGCTAGAATCATGCCAAAATGACAGATGAAATGAATCACAAAAAACAAAGAAAAAGTGTGCCACAAGGGCAGAGGGAACGCGTGCTATAAAAGCATAGATTCTTATTAAAATATGAAAAAAAACAAAAAAGAAGGAGAAAATGATGAAAAAGTAATAATAACCCCTAATAGTCGACAACCAATATTAAGATTAGTTACCAGCCACATTCAAAAAAAGCAAACGAAAAGAGGTTACGACGCTGATTGAGTTTGAGATAAAAACTAGGTCTACATAACGAAGATTGTTTTATTTATTCAAAATTATTAAAACGTGACACATTTTATTGGGTTATAAAAATTCAAGAGTTAAATGAGATTCACTAGTTAGTCTAGTGACTAAAGATCCTTCTCATTTTAAGTTTTAAAATCATATTTTGAGAAATTATTTTGTATTTTGTATAGGTTTGAATTTGAACATGGGAATATAATATCTCCTTATTTGTCTTACCAATGGGAATATAATAAATTTCATGGCTAGTTGTTTCTCTCTTAATGAGAGCACTCATGGCGAAGGAATTAGTCACTATTGTCACGGTGGATACCTTGGTTAAAAAACTTATAAAATCAACCTATTTTGACCACCGTCGTTAAAACCCTAATGGTGGAGTGACGGAACTGCCATGTGACAATTGATGGGAAAATTTTAAAATTACACATTTGGTCCCTGTTATTTACACATTCTTTCAATTTAATCCTAATTTTAAAATTATTTAATTAAGTGGTGACACGTGTCAACACCTTAATGGAGGATTTTAATTATTTATATTTAATTTTATTAATTTATTTTCCCTCTCCAATCAGGTGGTGACACGTGTCACCACCAATTTAGAGGAGAAAAATAAAATTTTCCTCACATGCACCCAGCAAGATTCGAACACGGGACAATAAAGGGTAAAACCAATGGTTTTGTCACTACACCAAACACAAATTTGTGTTATAATTATCCATATGTAATATATATCTCTTATTAGTTTCTACATTTATAAGCCAAAAGCTCAAACCCTAAAAACTAATTTCACATATATAAATCCTAAACCCTAAACTCTAACCCTAAATATTTCAAATTAATTTCACGCTAAATATTTCAAATTAAACCCCAAACCCTAAAAATTTCAAATTAATTCCACGCTAAATATTTTAAATTAAACCCTAAACTCTAAACAACCTATTCTAAGCAACAAACTAGAATATACCTACTTCTGGTTTTGAAATTTTAACTCCAAACCCTAATAAAAAAAATTAACAAATAAATCTTCAAATCTCCTATAAAAAGAATTATTTCATAAAAAATCTCTTTAGAAAATATTTTGCTTGTTGATCTGATAATGATGTATTCTTCTCTGTTTTACAAGCATTAATCTCTCGTTACTTGGACCCTAAAAACTAAACTCTAAACAAGAGTCCCTAAATTCTAAAATAAAAACGCTTGTGTTAACAAATTTTTCAATTTGATACATTATGATAATTTTATTTTTTTAAAGTAATACATCACAAAAATAAATGGATAGAATAAATTTTAAATTTTACGGGTCGAGTCACGGGTTAAATTTGGCTGAAACTACCTGGCGGACATTACCTATTTTGATCTTCGTGTTATAGTGAAATTATCGTTTTGATATTTCTATTTTTTATCGATTCAACCTTTATACTTTTTTATGTCTATTTTAACCCTTATCATTACCGTTTACAAAATACGTGTCCAATTAAAACATACCACATGTCAAAGCAATTCAATATTAAAATATAAAATATAAAAAATTCCTAAAAATAAAAATCACTAAAATTAAAAAAAGAATTTATGTTTTGAAAACTCAGATTGTTTTTTTTTTTACAATTTCAAGATTTTTTAATTATTTTTAAAATAATTAGGTATAATTCAGCGAGTGGTTTCATTAGCGAAGAAGATGATATTCATTCTAAGAAATAAGATACCACTATGTAATCACAATAATATATTAAAAAAGTAATTAAGTATATTTATATTTTCAGAGAACAAATATATTTAGAAAAATAATTTTGAAAATTTATAGTCCCAATAAAATGTGATGTGTTTAAAAAACATTTTAGGTTTCTAATGTTTTTTTTTTATTTTGAGAATTATATATATACATTTTTTGAGAATGACAACTGAATTTTAATAAAAAATAATACAAGATATCATAAATAAAAACACATATAGAAGGCAGAATAATAAGGACTAGTCCACCAAAATCTGATACAAAAATCTAAAGTACAAAGAAAAGTAAAAGCTTTTCTGAATCTCATTGTTGAAAAATAAGGGGTGAGCAAACCAAGCTACTAGCCAGATTGCTCCGCTACCCAGGTCTGATTTCATCGACAAACAATCAACAACTGAGTGAGAATCTATCATTTCTTTTACCACTAAAAGAATCATAATTAGAGATTAGCATCATGGAGATATCTGTATGAGCACCAAATGACGTTAAGTATGCTGGAATCATGCCAAAATGACAGATGAAATGAATAAAAAAATAAAGAAAAAGCGTGCCACAAGGGCAGAGGGAACGCGTGCTATAAAGGCATAGATTCTTATTAAAATATGAAGAAAAAAAATATAAAAAAAGAAGAAAATGATGAAAAAATAATAATGAACTCTAGTAGTCGACAACAAATATTAAGATTAGTTACCAGCCACATTCAAAAAAAAACAAACGAAAAGAGGTTACGACGCTGATTGAGTTTGAGAGAAAAACTAGGTCTACATAACTAAGATTATTTTATTTATTCAAAATTATTAACACATGACATATTTTATTGGGTTATAAAAATTCAAGAGTTAAATAAGATCCACTAGTTAGTCTAGTGACTAAAGATCCTTCTCATTTTAAGTTTTAAAATCATATTTTGAGAAATTATTTTGTATTTTGTATAGGTTCGAATTTGAACATGGAAATATAATATCTCTTTATTTGTCTTACCAATGGGAATATAGTACATTTTATGGCTAGTTGTTATCGGTTTAGTGGGAGGACTCATGGCGAAGGAATTAGTCACTATTGTCGTTCCATGGTTAAAAATAAAAAAAAGAAAAATAAACAGTTAAATTAATTGAGTAATAGTAAAAAGAGTGAGAGAGATGAGAGAGAATTTAACTATAGTACGGGGGCTAAAATAGTAAAATGCATACTAAGCCTAAAGGTTCCATTTGGATTTTGTTTCCCCCCCCCCCCCCCCCCCCCCCCCAAAATTTGTGCATTTCTCCCTCCTCTGCAGCAAAGCTTCTTCCTTTTCTTTGTTTTAAATTAATTTATAGTCGTTCAATGGGTAGTGCACTTTCCATACCCAATGAGCCTTAATCGGCGATCCACCATTCATACATCTAAGCCAAAGCTCCCGACACAAAGTGTGAGTTTTGTTCGAGTGCTTGATCTAAGTTTCCCAAGTTTCGATTTTTTTTTTTATTTATGATTTTCGAAATTGCAGGTTTAGCTTTCCGGGCGCGAACCCTTTTACAGCCATCACGAAAGTCGCAGCCCCAAAATCATCAATCGTAAATCAATTCCTTCCCTCTACTTTTGTTATGTATTGATTTTTATATTGATTTTTTTTCATGTTTCAATTAGGATTTGGGATTGGCAGGTTTAAACTGGCTTAGGTTAGCACTTTTGAAGTAAAAAAAATCTATAATTTTGAAAATATTGGTGATTTAGGCAGAACTCCCAGGATCTTCACATGCAAATTTCCCACCTTTGGTCTCTTTCCCTACAACAGCGAGTCACTTGATCATACTTCCGCTACCTGCAGGAGTAATACTTCGCCTTACTTACTCTATCGAGTAATTTCAGTCCTGCACTATTTCCCGAGGATAGCTGTATTGTATGAGATTAGTTATCTGTCTCCCCTGCCCTGTTATAGTATTGTACAAATGTTATATGTATACTTTTGTCAAGTGAGATCTCTTTATATGTTTTCGATGAAGCTTTTCCCCCTTAACTGCCCTGTACTAATTAATTACTCCCTAATCTATACATCTATGCCATCGTATATTTAATTATGTTCTCTTTATGCCAATTTTTTTTCAGGTGTAGAAATAGAGGGTAAAACATTTACAGATATATAAGTTTGGATAACTGACCTTTGCACAAGGCATCTGCCAGGTTTGAAACTGTATCCTCAAGTCTGGTTTCATTGTCTAGCTAAAGTCAAACGCATCAAAATACATAGCCTATTGGAACTACAAGGACAGGTTTCCAGAGAAGACCATTTCTTCCTTCTGTTGATTAGCCTCCTCTTCCTAATAAATAGTCTTTCTATATTTCCTTGAAAACCCTTAGAGATGACTACTACTGGCACGAGAAATTCTAAGAAAAGACGGATTTCAAGGAGGTGGCGACTGAGTAAACATGGGCCCAATTGGTCGGATCTCCCTCTCGGCATCCTTGAACTTATAATTGGACGTTTGCGTTGGGTAGATCGCATTCGGATACGAGCAGTTTGCAAGGCTTGGTCAGTCCCAAACACTCATATTCCTGCCGTTCACGAACTCCCCTGGGCAATGAAATTTTGTTGGGAATATGCCTCCTTGTCTTCAGTAAAAGGTGACTGCCGGCTGCTTGACCCTCTTTCCCGGGAGTACGTTGTTGAAGAAGGGAGCAGAGGAATAGAGTGTCGGGTTTTCCGTGATGCAAAACCCTGTGCTTCTTTATACGGGTGGGTTCTTTTCAAAGTGTGCCACTCTATAGAGAAAGAAATAACATCTCTCTTTTTGTACTCTCCGTTTACAACAGAGGTAATTAAGCTGCCGCATTTAGGGGAACCTCCCATGTTTCAGGTGGCGACGTTTGCCTTGAATGCAACCTCTCCAAAATGTACCATCTTTCTTTTGTGGAATAAATATGGAACAATTCATATTAAGTTGTGTTCAGCCGGTGATTGTTCATGGAAGACTTTTACGTTTGATGGTTTTGATCGGCCTAATATTGCTGTTGATGCTTTCTACACCAACGGTGTTTTCTATTGTGTTTTTGAAGGAGGTCAATTGGGTGCTTTCAATGTTGAACTTAAAGAGTGGACTATTCTAGTTCACCACCGACCCCCTGGAATTAGTTTTCTCGATGCTAAACTCATTGTGTCTGATGCAGATCTGCGACTGTTGTCTCATTGCTCATCTTTGAAACTCCTTAAGCTTGATTTTTCAAATATGGATTGGGTTTATGAAAATGATTTGAATAACCATGTGTTGTTTATCGGGTGCACATCTTTCTCTGCTCCAGCAGTTGGGGAAACAAGTCAATTAGCAAATACCATATTTGCTTCTCAGACTTGGTTGCATCCCAAGGTTAGATTTTCTGGCAGCACATCTCCTAGTCGGTCGCGACTCTACCATAATTGTGTTGAGGCAGCAGAGTGCAAAATGACTTGGATTGCTTTTCCGTTGGGTGGTATTTGGAGAGCTGATGATTTGATTCATGCTGTCTAGTTGAAGTGCTGCCCTGCAAACCAACCATAATCAGCATTCTCTACTGTAATTATTGCCGGAACATCATATGTTTTCTTGAATGGAATTTCAATTTTAGTTTTAATTGTTTGTATTGCAAAGTTCAACCTTACTTGGATAATAATGCAGAGTGTGTTTTTCCAGCTGAGCTTGATGAATTTCTTTGGTTTACTTGGTTTTTTTGGCCTGAGAATAAATATATCCCTGCTTATGTCAGGTGAAATGTTCATTACATGTTACCACTCACTCAAATGCCTTCTTTACGGTAACAATGGAGCAAAAGAAGATTGATAGTCTGCTCAAACGGGATAAATGATCTCTCTATCTGCAAAATGTTTATGTCATAACTCAAAATTATAAGCAACCTGCAACGCGAAGGTATTTGATGTTATTTTTTGCCTTTCTTCCAGCTCATCGTGTTGCCATTCTTCTTTGAGGAATCGTCATCATTCTTCTCAATGACTTCCCATTTTGGTGATCCGATTGTTGGGTTACAGCTAATGTCGAAAGATACGTCTGAATTTTTCCCATTGATAAAAAGCATGGCAGTAGCTACCACAGCTGCCTTCACCATGTTTGCTGCTTGTGCTGAACCGAGCTCTTCGGTCACCCTTTTCAGCCTACTCTTATCAGCTTCCTCCGTTAAATATCTGAGGTTGTCCCTTGCTGCTTCTAACATTACAACAGATTCATCAGACTTCATAAGTACTTGTAATTTGCAATGTGCTTTGATATATTATTTCAGGTACCTCAGGTCAGCTGCATCCGATGCTGATCTCAGTTCACGGAATTCAAGTTTTGCAATATTAAGCTCATTTTTGAGCTGCTGTAAGTCCTTGTTTCCTTCATTCCATTTCCGTTTATCATCTATCATCTTTGGGCTTCTTAAATATTTTGCTGCCATTAGCCATTAGAAATCATTTCTGTTTGAAGCTTGCTAACAAGTCCCTTCATTAGTATGCTGTTGTAAATTTCCATCTCTTTGGTTGCAGTAGAAGTGTAGAACACAACCTTTCATCGTTTTATTTGCTGCATCAAGTTGCATTTGTGTTTTGCTAATAAGTTCAAGAGCCCAAGCTTCAGATTCTCGGCGATCATGAGTTTGGACTTAAAAGTTTTTCGACTAAGTAGAGTTCTAGAGCCCAAGTTTCAACATGTGCGGATTTGGAATGGTTGGTTTGGATGGATTTGAATTCATATACCTTTTGGAGCATTGAGTTTTCGTGCCATGGGGCATGGATTGGTCAGGAAGTAGAAACTGGATACCAACATGTAATTTAGGATGCTCTGATGATTTGAAACCTTTCTTCAATAAGATCCCTTCAAAAACAAGGAGAGATAGGATGTTAGAATATGTTGTGTCTGTGTAATCACTTATTTTTGTCTGATCGTATATATATATATATATTTTATTAGGCTATTAAGTGTATAATGTGTGTATGTAATATCTAAAAGAAATAAAAGGATTTCCCATTATCCTTTCCATAATGGAAAAATCAAAAGTCCAATTAGAGTATGCTTCGAGTTCTGGCATGTTGGGACATTACTTTGTAATTTTTTTAAGGTCTTAACTCTAAAATTGAACTTTCCATCTATATTTAGTTATAAACCATTATCAAGACTATTCTTAGTTGGATTTTTTTATGCTTTTGTGTTTAAGCATTGGGTACACTCCTGACTACTTGTTTCTTCTGCAAACAATTCTCCGTACAGATCCACAGGTTCGTTTCCATTTTTGTAGTCTTTAGTGTTTGGAGGTATTAAAAACATGTAAAATCATATGAGCAGTGGATAAATATTTTCAAATGTGTTAAACCCCTTCATTAAACCTTTCAGGTTTGCTGCTTCTGGAATTGTTTGTAAAAGATAACATTATTTTACCTCTCAAATATATGAGATTGTTTTCTTTGTATTTCTGCCTTTTATTTTCAGAGGAACTTGATACGGGAAGCCACTGCATTTCTATTAGATGTTTTGAAACAGAATCTGCCAGAGCATGCTTTTCTTCAAACGAAGGTTTTTTCTCTAAAATGCTGGTTAAGCTAATCTATAACATTCTTTTATCTGCAGTTCTTGGCAATCAATCTGGTAACTTTTCCAAATGTTGCTGATGCCATTTTAGCCAATGGAATGTTCAGTCATTATGATCGTCCCCGAATCTCACAACTTTGTGAGAAGGCTGGTTTGTATGTACGAGCTCTGCAGGTAATCATTTACAGTTGAGTGCGGAAGAATTGGCTACAAAAGTGGCATACCTGCTTATCAGGAAAGGATTTGTGGAATATGAACACTTGGAAAGGTTTGAAATTTCGCTTCTTCTATGTTTGCCTGCACCATTCTCTGCTTGCATGTGTTGCATATTTAGAAATTAAAAGAAAACCTACCTTCAATAATATACAGTTTTCTTTTTAGTGATAAGACAATGCAGAAATGCTATCGGGGCTTTCTGAAATTATTAGGTAATTGCTTTATTTGTTGCCTGTTCTGTTACTGGTTAGATTGTAAAGCAAACAATATTGCAAGATCCTACTAATGGCTTTGTTTTTGTTTTAATGTTGGACCTAAATTAGGCCGCGAAGATGTTGCCATGGTAAGAAAAATAAACGGTATTGTGCTGATCAATTTGTTGTGAATATTTGGTTATCTTCAAAAGTGATGAATACTCTCTTTCAAAAACCTGAAATTGTGTTTTTATTGGTAAGAAAATTAAAATATATTTACATATAAAATGATGAACACGTCATGCATTAATGGTGCTCGAATCTAAGTCCCAAAGGATGATGAACATCTACCTTTACTACCAGGACACAAGGGGATGAGCCACTCATTTTCGTATTATTTCAGATTACATACAAATATATTTACATATAAAATGATACTGCAATATATACACACGTAGATGCATTTGAATATATATATTTCAACATTAACTTGTTCTTAAGGCAGCAAATCCACCACCTTTTATCATCTGCTTGAACTCCATGAAATTAACCCTACCATCTCCATCAGCATCCACTTTTGCTATCATCTTCTTGCAATCCTCAATAGCTCTTCCTTGCTTCAACCCTAACCATGACAAAACTGACCTCAACTCCTCCAATGTCATTAATCCGTCATTGTTTTGGTCGAAGACGTTAAACGCTTCAATCATGTCTTCTTCTTCATTCTGCTCATTAACTATCATTTGGTACAATATGCCGAATTCATCGACGTCCACGAAACCATCTCCATTCACATCAATGCTTGCAAAAATTTGGGTTACTTCTTTATCAGAAATTAATATGCCAAAGTTCTCAAGGGAAGCGCTAAGTTCTTCCTTTGTGATCATGCCATCTCTGTTCCTATCAAACATTTGAAACACCCGGCGAAGCTCAACTTGATCCATTTCTTTCGTCGAAGAACAAACAGAACCCTTACCAAAATACAAATTTACTAGAAAGTTAAAAAATGTTCAGTGAAATGTGGAGAAGGGAAGAGGGTTTTTAAGTTAAGTTAATTAAACGAACAACAGGATGAGAGGGGTTTGGGGTTAATTTTCGTGGGAATGAAAGGCTGTTTTAGTTAAAAAGTGGTTGATTTGAGCTAAAAGACCCGAACATGGCATAGAATTTGGCATGTTTGCAGTTACTGACAGAAGCATGTTTGCAGTTACTTGAACTGTTGGGATGTTGAATGTTGAAGTTCTGCTATTAGTTTAAGAATTGGACAGTGGGGGTGAAGATAAAGTTATAATATTTCTATTTTCCATTTCAATTTCGTCCCATGATTTATTAAAAATTATGCTAAGCATTGGATATACTTAGAAATGCTTCTGGGTTAGGTAATCTATTTTTATATTTTCCAAACAAATAAGAATAAATAAAAGTTAATAGGCCAAAAAAAATGCTTAAAGTATACAAATTTTTTTTCTAGATAAGTGTTTAAAGTACTTTTCGGTTCAAGTAATATTTAATGTTCCATTATGTTATTATTGTAAGGTTTTTTTTTGTCACAACCGTTAATTTTTTTTCTTTATCCAATAATAAACTAACGCATGGCCTATTTCTCTAATTTTTAATTTAAAATATCAAAAAAATAACTTTATAAAAAGAATCCTCAAAATCTTTCTCTTCTGATTTTTGATTCAACCACCACTTCATTCGTCAACCCTTCATATCCAATAACCTTAACCTTACATTATTAGAAATCAACAAACAACCAACAAAATGAATCACAAATGTCATACATTAAATCTTCAATCAAACGACAGATGAACAAACGATAAATTGGGCCTTGTGACTAGTGCAGCTAGAGAAGGAACTCACATCGACAACGACGACATAATGTTCGACTATAATAGAGGGGAGATTTAAGGATTAGGGATTGTTTTGAAAAAATATTTAAGTTTTGTGAGAGTTTCAAAAAAATACTGATTTTCTTTTTTTTTAAATAAAAAATAAAAAATAATTATATTTTTATTAAAGGACAATTTTTTTTAACAGCTGTTAACAAACAAAAAACTTTAAGAGGTAACGAAATAAGTCATTAAGCTCTATTTGGGCAGGCCAAAAAATAGCACATATCTAGAAAAACAATAATTTGAGCATTTTTTCCTATTAAGCCTAAATTGAAACCATTCCAGACTTCCAGTTGAACCAGTTCTCTAACAGCACAGCGACTCATAAGAACCTAATTTTCAGATTCATTTTTGAACCCATTAATGTTTAGTAGGTGTTCAATTTGCTTAGGGAATTATGGCTTCATATCGTCCATATGGTCACACCACATTGGTTTATGTTTTCTAATTATCTCAATTTTAGACTAAAACAGCATCAATTGCTAATATCGGAAGATATGATCTGCGCCTGCTTCACTGACTTCCCTGTGTCAACGTCTCCGCATCCATGCGCTCTAAAATACGTCTTGCTTCTTCCTCCGTTGCGGGAACTACGTTCCGTATCTTAAATCCATTCTTGGCAGCCTTTGCCTCCGGGCGGACAGTGAATGTGAAATAAAATGTATTTGATTCCTGCATAACGGATACACATACAGAAAGAATAGAGAATATGTGACTTAAAAAAAAAGTATGAAATTAATTTAATAGTGCAGTCTGCAAGGCTTATACCTCACTTGTTCTGAGCTCAGGCCTAGTAACATGAGCAACAACTTCAACATTGATTAGTGGTTGATCAGGGTTCTCGAGTTCCGTGTACAGAACACACGACTTCAGGCGAAGGAAATCCCCTACATCAACCTGCTCAAAAATGTTATATCTGAGATGCAATTAAGTTGATGCTAAATGTTCCATACAAAGCAGGGAGGTACTTACAGGCCTTAAGAAATCAACATGATCAACTTCTAAAAAGCAAGGTACTAGCCCAGCAAATGCATAAGCTGTTGAGAAAGCTAACTCAAATGCTCGATGCATTAAGAAACCTCCGAAAATACGACCATGGATGTTCCGCTGCTGTGGTTGGCAGATCAAAGCATTTTCAAGACGGGTATCCCTTAAAAGAATGCTGTCTCTATCAGCTAAGGCAGGCATATCACAGAAGATTCGGCCCTCAGCCAAGAGTGCTTCCAGTCTATTTACCTCCCCATTTTGAAATTCTATTATATCTACTCTTTTTCTTTTTCTCAATTTGCTTCTCCTTTCAGCTTCTTCATATAGAAACTTCTCATGTTCAGTTTCCGGTGAAAGTCGGTTAACGGGAGCAGCTTTCCCGGTCTTTGAGTCACGGGCGACGAAGATGAAGTTGGCCGTTAGAGCTACTGAATCCGAAACATCTGAGTTTTCTGCATGAAATAACATCGTCTAATCAGAGTCTAAATCATCATGGCCAAACTTCAAGATAATGTCTATAAACAAGAGACTTTCTACAAAATCACACTGCTAACAGGTAACAGCTATGCAGTCTGATAAACTACAAATTACTTTTCATTACTCAAAGAATACTGATACCTTTCTAGGTTATGGAAACTCGGTGCCATTACGAAGACTATCAAAACATATCAACAGAGCATAAACATTATGTAAGAAGAAATATCCTAAATTTGACCGTCAGCTCGGGGCAAAGTATCATTAAGTTAAAACATTTCACCGTCATAAGATAGATGATACTTCAGCACCCACAGGTCAAAGTTGCATAAAATGTCAAGGAACGGGCAACATGCCTCTACTTCTTAAAGGACAAAAGTATGAAATTATGCAGACTTGTTATAAACATGGGTTGAATGAGGGAAGTTGTAAAAATAGTAGGAAGCCTCAAGGAGAAATTATAAAGTTGATAAGTAAATAACCCGTTGATAAAAGCAAATACGGCTTTCAAGAATTCCAACTTACCTTGTCGAGTCTCGTCCATTAAAATAAGTTATGGAAAGGAATCCTTAAGGAATGTAGATTGATAAAGTGAAAGAGAAGTGAAAACTAAAAAATAGGCAAAGAAGTCCATGCTTTAACTTGAATTTTCATTGAGATTAACTACAAACCGAGACTTCCTACTGCTCTCTAAACATTAACACTGTATGCTATGTAACAACATTATGCTCTAAAGTATCGGCAAATATCAAAACTTTAGGAAAACTCATTACTAATTTGCTATTATGATATCCATATGAAGTATGAACAATAGCAAATATAAAAGGAACAAATGACATGGAATTTCAGATACTTGATACTCAAAAACATCTCTGCAAATGTAGAATTCATATTTCATCTCAATGCAATTATAATGACTAATGAGTTAATCTTCAATTTGATTGATAAAATCCGCCCTTTTAAAAGCAGAAGGTACATTATAACTGTAAAGCAATAATCTAATTCATTTTCCAAACCAGAATAGCATCTTGATATTTTCAACTTGCAAAGGCTAAAATCACAAGTTTTAAGATTAAAGCACCTTTAGTGGACTGGATGACTTCTAGTTGAATCTCAATTGATGACCTACCAACCCATACAACAGAACCAACTATTTTGAGATCAATGTCAACACTAATAGGCTTCTTCAAAACAATCTTGTCAACAGAAGCTGTTACCAGCAAAAGAGGCCTCGTTGTGCAATCATCATCCGAACAATGCTATTTCACAAACAAAGCACACAACTTTAGTGATTCAAAAGTAGAAGGAAACAAAAAAGGTTGCATTTTTATAATCCCCAAACTGCAAAAAGTAGGTACCTTGACAGAGATAGTCCCAGCTAAAGCATCAAGGTCTTCAAGCAACTTCCCAATTCTAACTTCATTCCAGGGATCCCTGTACTGTTCTCTCAAGATGTAATCTGATGAGAAATTATAAAGGATGCTGGTCCTGCTTCGAGAAGGGGTTTTGGTGAGCAACTCACTCTGGGGGGGAGCATCTTTTGGTGGGTCAAGGAGTCTCTCAAATATTTGGGACTTGGCCTCCCATAAGGCATTGGTTACTGGTGAATGGTACATTCCAGGCCATAGGCTGATGGGTTTCCTGGTTGAGCCATTGCCTGCAGTAGAATTGTCAAAGGGGGATGCAAAAGTTGAAACCACAGGGATGGTGTTGGGAGATGAGCAATTAAACTCCATGGAAACGGGAGTTTGAGGTTTGGGTTTGTAAAATTTGATTTCTTTAGGGCAATTTCTTTCAGCTTCACTCACTGTATCAGTTGTAATAATTTATGAGGATGGAAAGGCTTGGGTAGTTGGGTTAGGTGAGAGCATTTCACTATTTTTATTACAATTTATGATACTATTTAATACGTAGTAACATTTCCAACAATAAATGAACAAAATTATACTTGTTAAGAATTCATTACTGAGTAAACATGGTGTGATATTATAATATTTTCTAATCAAAACTTTAACATAATTTATGATTAACCAACGGGTTAGTCCAAGTGATAAGCAGTTTGCTATCACCTATCGCTTAAGCATGTATTAAGTTGGAGATATTGTGTTGTGTATGCAGAAAATTCTCATTAATAAGAGTAAGGGGAAAAACTCAATTCATGAGTATACTTAATTAAATAATTAGAAGAAAAATGGGTCTAATCTGCCCTTGCCAAATGTCATTCATTATCTATTGTTTGGTTCTTTGGAACAGTTGAAAGGAATAAAGAGCGCCTACCTGTATTTTTTTTCTTCTTCTTTAGTCTAAATTAGAGCTTAATTTGGTAGGAATTATATAATAGCTCAATATGATTAAATAAAAAAATATTACTCTCTACGATGAAGCAAATATTAGTAAATAAACAAAAATATATATTTTACTCTATAAACTGTTTTTCAAAATTCATCATCTTTCTCTAAATAAGATAATTTTATGTGCTATTAATTTAACCATAAATTCAGAATTATTAAAAAAATAGAAAGCCACATCGATAGATAATTATTTTTAGCATGGCTTTAATAGATATAAAATATTTTGATATTATACTTGTATAAGGAAAAACAATAATCCACAATTATAAAATCGATTACACTTTACAATGTAGTTTTGCCTGTGAACTAATCATATCCTACATACAAGATAACCTAAGATTTTCCCTCCATGACACTGATCAAGTATTCTACTATGAAACAAAAGACACAGAGGCCTAATTTAGATGCTTAGAAACTATAACCGATGATGCCATTACAATTTACAGCGAGTACATGTAATCTCAACCATTTATTTAAACTTGCACGAGAAATACTCGCCGCAACTCGGATCTCTTCACTTGTTCTCGTTCATCTATTTAGCAACAATAAGTTCCTCTAAATAGTCAACATTTCCAGAATCGGAAGGCATCAAAATTTCATCATCGGCGGTAAAATTGTATCGTTCCCCGATAGCTCTTATAAACTGGTATACTTCAAACATGGTAGGCCTCTCCTTCGGAGGTGGCAATACACAGTTACAAGCAACTTTAAGAAACTGGAAAATTTCATTGTCAACACCCTTCCCAACCAAGGATGTGTCGATAGCATCGTGAAGTTTTCCATCGTTAGATAGCTGTGTAATCCATTCTACCAGACTTCCTTTGAAGTTATCGGGAGCTTTGGCTACATGGGTTGGTCTTTCACCAGTGACCAACTCGAGAAGGACAACTCCAAAGCTGTAGACATCTCCTTTCGGAGTGGCCACAAGAGTTCTCGCGTATTCAGGGGCAACATAACCTAAATCCCCAAACTCGCCATTCACAAAGGTGCTCAGATGTGTATCAACCGGGTTCATGAGTCTAGCAAGACCAAAATCGGATATTTTGGGCTCGAAATCTGCATCTAGTAAGATACACTTAGAGCTTATATTTCGATGAAGTATACGAGGATTGCAGTTGTGGTGGAGCCATGCAAATCCTTTGGCAGCCCCTATACCGATTTTAAGCCTCAAGGACCACTCCAACGCCCGGTTAGCATCATCTTCAGGATGCAAGCTATCATGGAGAGTACCATTTGCCATGAATCTGTAAACTAAAAGCCTCTCCCTCTTCGCCACACAGAAACCTAACAGGGGAACTAAGTTACGGTGTTTCACACTTCCCAGAGTAGCCATCTCAGACGAAAATTCTTTGTCCGAGTGTTGAGAATTCTGTAACCTCTTAATCATTAGCGAGGTTCCATCTTCAAGGACTCCTATGTACATTGTCCCTGTTCTTCCTGAACCGATGATATTATTCTTGTGGAAACTGTTTGTCGCCTTCATAAGGTCACTTAATCTCATTCTGGAAACCACCTTTTCAAACATGGAAACCTGAAATAACATCAGCATTCGGTACATCACATATCAAACCATAATCAAAGATCAAATATTAGCTCCAATTTTTATATGAATGTATAAAGTTATACCTGGATGCCTTTAACTCCCTTTAAGATCTTGGTCCATTTGTTTCCATCTGGATCATCATCCTTCTTCCTCGTGGCAGATAATCTGCGTTGATAGAAGAAGAGACCGATGACCACACCTATCGCAGCAACTGTCACCCCAGCAACAGCAGCACCAGTAATCACTCCAGTCTTCGTGTTCTTCGTAGTCGCCACGCATGTATCCAAAGGCTCCCCACACAGTCCAGGATTATTTGCAACATCTTCAGCCGGCAACGTGAAGCGAAAACCCGGAATTGGCCCTGTCAAACGATTACTAGCTACTCTAAAGGTTTTCATCCTACCGAGCAAAGTGAGTTCTGGAGGAATCGGACCCGTCAAATTGTTATGGTCAAGGTTCAATATGTTTATGAAGCTACAGTTTGAGAGGTTTACTGGGATAACTCCAGAGAAATTATTGGATGAGAGATCAAGTGAGGTAACGTACGGGATAAGGGCAGAGATATTAGGTGGAATACTCCCATAAAGCTTATTGCTTGAAAGATCTAAGCCTGTCATACTTTTGCATTTTACAATTCCTTGAGGGAACTCACCCTTGAGTCCCATATCCGAAAGCCGGATATTCAGAACCCTATTCTCATCCGGGTGCCAACAATCAATCCCGGTGAATCTACAAATATATCCTTCGGTATTGTTGTTGAAATTCCAAGAAGAATTCAAGTAGCCAAGAGTGTCCTCAAGCGATGCTTTGATGCTCTTCAAACAGTTAATATCATCCTCAGTAGCAGAGCTCAGACTACAGCCGAGTAATAACAAAACAAGAAGAGCAAAACCTCGGCTATGCAACACCATGATCATGAAGAAACCCTTCGAATCGAAACTCAAACGGTGAATCAGAGCAATTCACTTGTATAGCTAATAAAAGCTTAAACAGATATCAAATGTCAAATTCACTAAACCATATTTCTTCTAACATTAAACCTGAAACAAGTTGGCAGAAGGGAAAACAAAAAGGAACCAATATCAAAATCACATTTCATAAACATCGAAAAACATCAAAAGAAGCTAAAAATATGTAAAAATAACAATAATTCAGCTGGTAAAGCACCAAATGCAAAAGGATATAAACTTTACCACAGAGAAACTTAAGCAAACCAATTGAAGTTGACTACTTGACTTAGATTTTGATCAATACAAGAGCATATCAACAAAACCCAGAAAACAAAAACTCAAAGACTCGCCTTAGGTATCTGGAGTTATAACTTTTAACCGAAGAAGAGCAAAGAACGGGCAAAAGGGTAATGGAAACTACAAGGAAACATCCTGCTTTGCCACAGAGAAACTTAAAGAGAAGACTCCAACAGTACATGAAGGGCAAAGTCTACTTCATGGTTTGAATATTCAAAAGCATAATTGGAATTTGGAAACACATAATTAAAAGCTTTAAAGAAAAAAGGAGGACGGATGAGGTGAGAATATGTGTGTTAAATGAGTGTGAACTAAAGATTGGATTTTTGGGTGTTGATCGGGTCAAACAAGTAATGGGCAATTTAAGTTGTTTGGTTTTGTTCATTTTCCCAAGCAAATGGAGGGGACGACTGGACTGACCCTAAAAAGACGACAAAGACTTTTTACAACCTTTGCTGCCTCTTTGCTTGACTTGTGACTTGTGAGGATGAGTGATCACCGTAGAGATTCTCGGTCGTCTTCATATTCTACTTTTTTATATTATACTTGTATTTTAATTGTTTTTGAATTTATGTAATTTTTAACATTTTAATAATAAAATTATATTCAATACACAAGTGACGAAAGCGTCTTAGTTTTAGGTGTAGAGTTTAGGTATATAAATTTTAAATTTAGGGTAAATTATCTGTTTGACCATCAATCTATTGAGAAAGTTTTAAAATGACCACCATAGAAAAAAACGCGTCATTTGACTACCCAAACTATTAAAATGGGATCAATTTGACCACCTGCCGTTAAGAGGCTAAAGGAAGGTGACGTGGCAGTTAAAAAATTAAAGATATAATTACACATTTCGTCCTTACTATTTACACATTCTTTCAATTTAGTCCTAATTTTAATCTAATAAAATAAATTAATTAGGTGGTGACACGTGTCGACACCTTATTGGAGGAATTTAATTATTTATATTTAATTTAATAAATTTATTTTCATCCCCCAATCAAGTGACACGTGTCAGCACCTGATTGGGGGATGAAAATAAATTTATTAAATTAAATATAAATAATTAAATTCTTCTAATAAGGTGTTGAGACGTGTCACCACCTAATTAATTTATTTTATTAGATTAAAATTAAGACTAAATTGAAAGAATGTGTAAATAGTAAGGACAAAATGTGTAATTATACCTTTAATTTTTTAACTGCCACGTCACCTTCCGTTAGCCTCTTAACGGCAGGTGGCCAAATTGATCCCATTTCAATAGTTTGGGTAGTCAAATGACGCGTTTTTTTCTATGGTGGTCATTTTAAAACTTTCCCAATAAATTGGTGGTCAAACAGATAGTTTACCTTTAAATTTAAGAATAGTGGTTAAAATTTATGTTTTAAGGTTTAAATGTTATAGTTTAAATTTTATGGTAATACAATCAAGGATTTAGGCTTTAACTTTTAAATCCTAAATTCTAACCCCCAAATCATAAATTTTTATCATTATCTCTAAATTCTAAAGGTATAAACTATACACCTTAATTTAAATAATTAAACCTTAAAACTAAAGTACATGTAACAACCTTTAGTTTCCACTGTCAGTGTATAAAATAACTATCATTTAATAAATTGTCACCAATAAAATATTATTCTAATAATGACTGAGTTTGGGGATATGCATATTTGTGTTTGGTTGATTGAGTATAATTTAAATGGTATTGTTTGTAACAATATATAGATGACGTAAGGTTAAATATATTTAAATGTTTAATATCTTTTTATTTTTTGTTTAGAAGAGTCTAGATGATATAAATATTATCCACCGAAAAAATATTTGTTGCGAGACCTTAAAACACTTCTCAATTTTAATTTTTCCATTTTTTGAATAAAATGTTTTTTAATAGAAAGTTAAGTCATTTTTCATTGCCGTCCATTATAGTATATTATTACTATATATTATATTCAAAAAATTATTACTATATATTCACATATTATAAGCAAACATTCGTTACAATTCGAATCTAGATCGTTAGGCTAAAATGGAATTCATGCTTAAAGTTTTATTTTGAATTTGTCTTATCTATTAGTTCATTTCATTATTTAAATAATAAGATATAAAAATTGTTTGCAGCAAAAATTATATGTTTTATAATTAAATTTAAATGAAAATGTATCATTTGATAATCTTTTATGTATTGTTTGATAAACTGAAAAATTATGTGTTAAATTCAATTACAAAAAATTAGTGCTTTTTTAAAAATTAAATACTTGATACAATTAAATTGTTTGATAAATGTTAATTTTGAAGGATGATATATTTAATAAAATAAAATAAAAAGAGTCGAATGTATTTTTTTTATTATGTGATAAGTAGGTAGTCTACTTTTTTTTTTACATTTTTTCATTAAAAATCTATGAGAAGCTTCTAATTTTAAATATCAAACACATCTAAAATTTTAAATAATTAAAATTATTAATTTCTAATTAATTGTTTCTCAATAGTTTACATGGACGGAGTCATGATCGAATATTAGGAGGTGAAATTATTAAATTTACAAATGTAAGGGCTTATTAAGTATTTAAATTCAAAATTAAGTGGCACTGCCTAATTTATCTAATATTTAAATTTATAAGAAACTAAATTATCATTGGACCAAAAATTAAAGGGGCCAAATTAAAATTTTAGAGGATTTATTAAAAAAAATTAAATATTCAAATATTTAGTATGAATTTCTAAAACCTTAAAAGGACTAAATTAAAATTTTCAATAAAATAAAAGGGTTATTAAGAATATTTCAAATTATTGGGCAGAGGCCAAGTCCCCTTGGTCCCTCATTGTGCTCAGTCCCTAATAGTTTATCACATTATTTATATAAATTTTTATTCATAATAACAAAGCCTTTCAGGTTGGGTTACTCCTTAATCCATTAACAAATGAAAAATTTTGTCACGTTCGATGAGTACCGATGAGCACCACTAACGACGAACACTATTAATTTAATTTATAAAAATTAAAAATCTAAAGATCTCACTGTATAACTATAAATTATTTAAAAATAAAAGGTAAATTGATTATAATATATTATTTTATTTTAAATTTTCTTTTAAACATAAATCAAAATATCTATTTACCCATAAATTATAAAACCCTAATTTTAGTTCATTTAGGGGTTATAATCATCGGTGGGCAGTGGTGGTGGCAGGGCGGCGACGATTTCAAATGAACAAAAATTAGAGTTTTATAATTTAGGGGTTAGATAGATATTTTGATTTAAAAAAATTAAAATTTAAATATTATTTTAATTAATTTATCTTTTAATTTTTAAATAATTTATAATTATAAGGTGAGTCATTTATATTTTTAATCTTTATAAATTACATTAATAATATTCATCGGTGCTCGTTGTTAGTGGTGTTCATCAATACTCGTCAAGCGTGACAGACTCATCCTTAACAAATTTATTAAGAGGGGTAACAAAATTTCTGTTTGTTAAAAATATATTGAATAATCCCAATAGTAAAGGAAGAAATTGCTCTTTTTATGTGACCATAGTTCGAACAGTGTAATTCACTAGTTCACCTGATGTGTGTTTTCAAATGACTTGTAATAAAAAAAAAACGAATACTACATAAAATCACACTAAAATATTCATGAAATTATTTATTATTAATCAAGGTTCTCGAAGTTATGACCTTGTGATTAAGTAAAATATTATACTATTGACGTAGGGCCACAACCATCTTAAATTGATAAAATTATACAAAAAAATATCTTAAAAACAATGAAATTATATATATATATATATGTTTAAACTATATTTTGACCTCTATAATAAAGTTATTTTTAAAATTTTAACAAGTTATTCAAAAAAATTAAAAGTTACTATATTCGTAAAACTGCATTTCCAAGTTTCACTATATCAACTTCAATGAGTTGCGCCACATAAGATCAAAATCAGTTTAATATGTGTTTTACGGGTTGTAGGAAGTAGCAACTAGGCAGGAATAGTTACAGAGCAAAGACCAAAAAGATATATTATTGGGCCAAGCCCAACTCGCTCAATATATTCGGACAATATCTGTTAATATCCTAAATCCAAACATGTTTCAACTTTCAAATCTTTTTGTCTGAGAACTTTAAGGGCACCCCTGAAGGTCACTAATAACCCACTACTCGGACATCACTTTACAACGAAGCGCATGTTCTTCTTTTTTTTTTTTTAGAAAAAAATTCCGAGAAAAAAAAAACAAGAGTGCTCCTAAAAAAGTTGGCTTTACAGCGTGTAAATAATAAATTAAACAAAATCGTACAGCATATAATATTAAACTGCTATTTCATAATTTAAATTAAAATATATAATACGTTATTTTTATTAATATAATAAATTCATTATAATTATTGTAGGGTGAGTTAATTAGTTTATTAAACAAATTGATCAAATTTGATTTTATTTTTTGCAATGTTTGATTATAAATAATATTTATTTGGAGTTATCTAAATTCAATTAAAATAATCTAAGGTGAAAAAAACCAAAACAATAATTAAAATAAATGGTTAATAATAAATGGAGTAACTTTTAGCTTTCATTTCGTCTCTCTCTAGTGATTAAAGCGTTGTAGCAGCCACAAATATCCACTCTCCCAAGCACCAAACCCTATTTGAAAAAAAAGGGGGAAATGGATTGATTAATTCGAATCTTCATCGAATTAGGTCACTTTGATACCCCATTTCCGTTGGAATCAATCAGGTAAATTTCTCTCTCCATCGCTTTTCCTTTCTTTTCCTGTCGTTTTCACTCCCCTCTCCGGATCTGCACTTTTGTTTTTGTAACTTCTGAAAAAATTTAAATCCCTCCATTTTCCTTCAAATTTGTTTAAATTTTCCTTTTTTAACTATCGGGAACTACGTTTGAGCTGCCAAATTTCGTGCGTTTGCAGTGAAATTTTCACAGTTCTGATGGGGTCCTTTATTTTTAGGTTTGGTGAGTGTTTGTTTTGTGTTTACGATCTTTGGATCGTTTTCGGATTTCTGTGATTTTGGAGCTTGTAAAATCACTGGTGAGAACAGCTATTTCATTACTGTAAAATTGAACCTTTTTTTGATTTCTTGGTTATTGTCTTTAATTGCGGAGTTATTTTTCGGCTTTCTAGGGTTAAACTGGAGCTCTCATTTCCTTTTTCATTTCTGTTTATTGCTTTGATCACTTATTTGTTGTAGTTTAGGGATAAAGGAATGTTCACTTTGAACTTAATGATGGTGAAGTATGGAGTGCTTACTATTTTAGTTAAATTTGGAAGAATGTTAATCTGTTTATTAGTATTAGTGGGAATGAACTTGTTCTGAATGGTCCTTACCACTTTAGAATTGAGAAATAGAGAAAAGTAGGAAAAGCTTCAATTTGCTGAAATCCCTTGGCTTCCAAAAGGGAGCTTAGATCATCGTGATTTGTTTATGGAAAGCTTTTATTTCCGTGATGGGATTACTAGAACAGTTTTGAAGTTTGGTTTATTGTTTGGGGAGCTTAAATTTTGTTCAGATTCAATATAAAGTTGGTGCTTTTGAAAGCGGTTATGATTCGAAGAAAATTATGCTTTATTTGGTTATTAACTTATTACTCTTTTTTTCACAGACAATGTTGAATTCTTTGAAAAGAAAAATGTGTTTGCTTATCATTTTGAACCTTATTTAACGTGATATTTAGCTCTCATGTTCTGTTTGGTTTTACACTCTTTCTCTACTTCTGCAGTGGAGGGGGGGGGGGGGGGGGGGTTTATCCCAGCTGATTTTTTCTCTTACAGGTTTTATGCCATGGACGATAAGCAGTCAGTTGCAACACTCATAGATTCAACAACCTCTAAGATACAGCAGCTTCAGAAAGCATTTGCTGAACTTGAAAGTCATCGTGCTGTAACACTTAATCTGAAATGGAAAGAACTTGAGGAACATTTCCATGGGCTTGAGAAGTCCTTGAAGAGACGCTTCCATGAGTTGGAAGACCAAGAAAAGGAATTTGAGACAAAAACGAGGAAATCTCGAGAAATGTTGAAGAGGCGTGAAGCTGCTGTTGTAACCAAAGAACAAGCTTCACTGGTGAGGCTACAAGAGAAGAGAGATGCTGCTGTTTTTTCCATTACTAATGCACTAGAAAAGCATAGGAAAGTATCATCTGAGGAGCCTGCTGAGGTCAGCTGTGATGGTGACAGCGGTGAACTGTCAGTTGAGGAGAAACCACCTGATTCTGTAATTTCCGGAAGTAATTTGGAGGATGCAAAATGTTCTGAGAATGGAAATTTTGAGGTAAAAACTTATCCCCAGTTGGCAAAACTTTGTGAAGAGATGAACTCTGAAGGACTGCACAAGTTTATATCAGATAATCGTAAGAACCTTGCTGCCCTAAAGGAGGAAATTCCTTGGGCATTGAAGGCTGCAGCAAGCCCGGCTCACTTAGTCCTGGAATCTTTGAAAGGATTTTACCTTTTAGAAGCACCAAATGTGGACCGAAAGAAAGATTCAAATCTACTGGGTCTTAGGCGAACCTGTATTATGTTGATGGAATGTCTTAGCTTTTTGCTAAGTAATATGGATAGGGTTTCTGTTTCTGCTTTAATCTCTGAAGATATTAAGGAGAAAGCGAAGTTAATTGCTGAGGAATGGAAACCAAAGTTGGATTCTCTTGACCTGGATGCTAGTAATGGCAATTCATTGGAAGCTCATGCTTTCCTGCAACTTCTTGCCACTTTTGGTATTGCTTCTGACTTCAACGAGGAAGAACTCTCAAGGCTGATACCGATGGTTTCTCGTCGTCGTCAAACTGCTGATCTCTGCCGTTCCCTTGGTTTGTCTGAAAAAATGCCAGGTTTGTGTAGAATAAACTTACGTTGTAACATTTGCATAGAATACTTGTTTGTTTGAAAAACCTAAACTGATTCTGAGAAATGAGATTGAATATTTCTCTATTTACCATGGTTTACATTCTTATTCATCCATTATGTTTCTTTTCTTCCATTTTAGTAAAACTGATATGACTAACCATTTCAGGTAGGCTTTCTGAAATATTAAAAAGAAAAACCATGTTAGGTCAGACCTTGTAAATCAACTGACCTTTTCTGTTCTCCCTTAGGTGACTTCAAGCAATTGGAACCAGGAAAACTAGTCTTTGCTTTTAAACTGATAGGCATCTTCTTGAAGTTCCTAAATGCTTTTAAGTTCAGATATTTTTTAAACAATATTGATGTTAAAATTCTATTTTGGAGTTAAGTGGACCATCTTCCATTTTGGATTGACCGGTATTTTTAGATGTGTGTGCAGTTTGTTTGGGATGAAGACAAGCAGTTTTAAAATATATGGTTTTCCCTCCCTGAATAGTAATACTAAGGTCTCAGAGCAAGAACTATGAATTACACATACGGAACGGAATAATGTTGTGGAAAATCAACCATTTCTTTCATATATACTGGTTCCGGTTAATTTGTAATTTCCTTTTATTTATCTTTCCGTTATTTATATTTCAGGTGTAATTGAAGTTCTGGTGAATAGTGGAAGGCAGATTGATGCAGTTAACCTGGCTTTTGCATTTGATCTTAAAGCACAATTCTCACCTGTACCTTTACTCAAGGCCTACTTGAAGGAGGCAAAAAAGGCTTCTTCACCTGTTAAGCCTGGAAATGCCTCTCTCTCTGCTCAGGTGTGTTCTTTACTCCTCTACTTCAAGGTGATTGGTTTGCCTAATATTGGCTGAATATACTTTGTTCGAGGGAAAAGCCCTTATTTTTGTTTTTGTCCATAAGGCCTTGTCTGAAGCAGATTGTACCAGCTTTCTGTCCCGTCAGCCATGCTTGGATCTTGTTCGATTATTTAGGATGATCTGACTATTAGTTCTCACTTCCAGTACCTTTCATAAATCTGACACCATTTGATAGTTCAATTATTTAATAATTATTTGCATGTGGCAATTTGTTCTTGCCGTTTGAGAATGAAGAATATTGTGCTAAAAATCATGCTGCTTTTTTTCTTGGTGAAATACTTCTGTATTCTCAGACTGAGTTTAGCGAAGGAGAGTTGGCGGCTCTGAAGGCTGTGATCAAATGCATTGAGGATCATAATCTTGAGGAGCAATACCCTGTTGATCCACTTCAGAAACGGGTTCTCCAATTGGAGAAGGCCAAGGCAGACAAGAAGGGAGCAACTGAAGCTGCAAAGCCTCAACCAAAGAGACCGCGTGCCAACGGTGCTGGATATGGTCCACGAGTCACTAACGTAGCTGCTGACAAACCATTCTATTCTAGAGTCACTGATAGGCATCCGCAGTACGTGTATGACAGATCCTACGTTTACCCCGGACCTGCTGAAAACCATGCCCCCACTCTTATTGGTCCAGCCACTTACAACTTCTCTCCCAGTCATGGTAACTACTTCGGCTACCAGTATCAGGTTCCCTATCTTCACTAATTCCCAAAAAATGGCAACAAGGTGACTGTGATCCTCACTTAACTATTAGCCTTAACCTTCCACGTTGCAGTGTATGAATATGGATTTAGTATCTGAAAAAAATACCTTGTTAATTTTAATCTGGTGTACAAGAAGATATTTTAATCCTCTAATATATGCACTCTGTTTTTGTATGTATACCCATCTTTTTCCCCTTCATTTCTACAGTGTTTCTATTTTGGAATCGGGTTGTCGTTCCAACCAACTCGAGCCTATTTTTGGAAACACCGTATGATGGCTTGAAAGCCAAGTATCCAGTGGCGTATTCATTAGGGCTGAGAAAAAATCCGACTGAGCTGCTGTGAAAAAACTGATTCAAGTGTTTGATGGATTTATGGATCCCATATACTTCTTGTTTCGCCACTAAGCTTCTATCAAAGCGTATGGTTATTTGAGGATCAGAATTAGACAATTTAAGCTAAATGACAATGCACTAAGAACCCAAAGCTTAGCCTACTTGCTTCATGTAGTTGTTTTAAGACATGTAGTGCAGTTAAATGTAAAATGTCCGCTCTTTTGAATATCTCTTATGCTAAGAGGCCAGTTTTTTTAATAGTCTTTAACGTGATTACAAAGTAGCATCCGTTCATATTTGAGCCTGGAATTTAACTATAAGTTCAGGCTCAAATTTTTTAGGATTAACAACAATTTTTTTCACTGGTCCACTTATTGGGTTTGGGGCCAGCTTTTCTGAAAGAGCTGAAGATATGCCGAGATTGTCGCCAACCAAAAGTTAGTGGAATAGCTTCTGCAGAGTAGAAATACAAATTGCAAGTAAAGAATCCAAATGATTTTATGGGAGTTGACCCTCTTTAAGGTCACCTTTCTTTCTTTTTTGGTAATACAGAAATAAAAACTCAAGCTAATGCTTAAGTCTTGGGCATACCTCCCAATTACAACCAATCAAAGATCTTATCGCCTTCACAATTGAGTTACCTTGAAGTGCAAGAAAGTCTCCTATGATGATTTGATATGCTTCCGAATTGGTTGTGATTTTATTTATTGTATTTTTGGATTTTATAATGTTTTCAAGATATTAAAAGCATTTTAAAATCTATTTTGTTTATACATTTCCCTATGTCACAAATTTTCATGAAGGGCGTGCATAATCTAACGTTAATCATTAAAAGCACTTACACCAACAATGGATCTAACGGTTAGCATAACCGAAGTAACTTTTTTTCTTCTTCAAGTATTTGTCATCCATATTCCAATTAATTCATGCAAGTAATGTACATAGTGATTCACTTCAAGATAAAAGTTACAAGGAAAGGAGATATACCTAGTAATACGGTAACAGGAGTTTCTACAGTATACATTAACTAACTTTAAAAAAGGTAATAATAAGAAAAAGAATAAAAAGAACTTAGCTACAAGCCACTATTTGAGTACGTGGATAGCATGTCAAAGAAGTTGTGCAGTTTACTACTGTAGCATTACTTCTACGAAAGTGCCAGTCGTTTTGACTCGATTTCCCTTACACTTCGAACGATATCATCGATGTTCCTCGATAGGTGATTGGAATGCTCTTCCATTTCTCTTAATATCATATCAAGCTGCTCTTGAATTGCTGCAGAGTGCTTTCGCTCTCGTTGTAACTCAGCTGTTAATTCTCGGATCTTTACATCTTTCTCATCCTAGAATGTACATATTGTAAGTAAGAGATCTGAATTACGAATATGTTAAGGATATCAAATGGAAACAACTAGGAGGTTGGTCTGACCATTTCAGGTCTCAAGTCCAAGCTGGTGTTTTTACTGGCACACAGATAATTGAAATGAACCGATATGGCAAAATAAGCAAGAGAATTAGCATTTAGCTCCATGGGGTTGCGGAAGTTCAGGCTCAAATTTTAACTATAAGTTTTATTCCTAAACAAACACATATCAACCGATACTAATATAACAACCCCGAAACATGATATAACTCATAGAGCAGAACTCTCTGATACTTTTCAGACACAGCCACCATTTTAATGATTATTTAGCTCTAGAAATTCTATGTTCTTTGTCTAGTCTTTAAAAATTCTTTCTAGAAATTCTAATGTTGAAAATCTTAGTGATATGTGTGTGAACTACAGCTCTTCTGAAAGCTTTAACTCGAATGGGTTCTGAACTATTCCCCGATCAGCCTACATATTCACCTTAATGAGTTCAAACCTCAAGGTGTCAATCTCAGTCCTACAAACACAAATTGACCAATTCTGAAGTTGATGAATAATCAGACTCGTACTTCTTCGGACTTTTACTAAGACACGGAAAGACCATCAGTAATGCTCCGAATCTTCTTAGGGATATGTGTGTGAACTACAGCTCTCCTGAACGTTTAACTTGAATGGGTTCTGAACCATTCCCTGAACAACCTACATATTCTCCTTAATAAGTTCAAACCTCAAGGTGCCATTCTCACTCATACAAAGACAAATGGACCAATTCTCAAGTCGATGAACAAGCAGAATCGTACCTCTTCCGACTTTTACAAAGACATGGAAATGCTTCAAATCTTTAATTTGGAGTATATAATCGACAATTCGACATATAGACATATAGCTCACTCTGAATTTAGCCGTAAACCCCACTTAAGCAATGCAAATGCAAACCTTAAACAATAAACATGGCAAAACCTTCTTCCTATCCAACTCTATATCAGCTAATTTTCAAATCTAGTGTATGCTGATAGTGGTTCAATTTTATACTGCTAAGAAAACCGACCCTTCAGCTCATTGGAAATTACTCAGACAATTCCTTTACAAAATCCACATCTTATTAAGGAAGAGAAATTCTTTAAGAAATTAGAAAACAACATACCGGCGTTTGCGACAAAAGCATGCTTCTCCGGCCATTGATAGGAATAGGAACAAGCTGATGATTATGTTCCTTAACAAACTTCGTCACTACCCATTTCCCTGTTTTTTCTTTCTTTACCACGATCATTGCTTTACATCCTTCTCTAGTAATGGCTCTAGGCTTTCGATTTTCACTTCTGCGAGGTCTCAGCTTTCGAAAACCTTCCTTGTTACAGACCAGTCGTCGCCAAACGACTTTGCCGTCACGCATTGAGCGGCGAAATGCATCCACACGCATGATGAATCCCACACGTGTGGCGTACGCATCGTAGAACACTTTGGCTGCTTCTTCGGATTCGAATTCCATTCCCACATACGGTTCCTCATCGGAAGCCCCTGTTGTAATTAACTCTTCTCCGTTCAAATTCTGCGTCGTTTCAGTTTCAGCTTCTTCAACGAAAGGATTTTCATCCACTGATGAAATTAAAAAAGAATAAAATTCTCAAATGCTTAATTAAACTGCTCAATTCTAAGGTTTTTAATGAAATTTCACTTACTGGGTTGAAGATCCAAGTTAGAATCCAGCGCAGGGCAAGTACGAAGAGAAGAGCTGTATTAGATTTGAACTCCAAAAGGCAGGGGTTTGATTTTGAAGTGAAAGTACAAAAGGGAGAATTGAGTTGACGAGAGGATTGGATTCGGTGCGGAGAGTGAGTTAACTCGGGAGTTATCTGGACTCTGGAGAGATTCTGCTCTAAATTTGTTAGGTATTGTTGCTTTTATAGCTACTTTTAAAATAGATTTGGTTTTTTATAATGAAAATAGTTATGATTCGGATGAAATATACATTTGATATTTGGATTGGATATATTTTTTTAAGTTAGTATTTAATCCACATTTTTCTTCTAAATTAGTACTAAATTAGGTACACTTTTTCAAGTCGGCACTTAACGAATTTTTACTTCCAAGTTGATACTTGTAATAAACACAATCTCACAAATTAGTACAAAAACTTATAGACTCTGTCAATTTAATGTCAATTCAAAATAAATCAATAAATTTAACCCTTTATATTTAAAAGTTTTATGAATTGTTTGTTCTTCTCACAAAAATATTATATTACTTTCTTGGTAAAAGTATAACAGTAAATTGTTGTTTTTATCGTAGAATGTAGTTATTTAACTGTTACTTTGATTCGGTAGAATCGCTTGGTTTGACACTATCGTAAAAAATGATTAAATTGATGTAACTTCTAAATATGAAAAAGTTAATTTTATTATTGTTTGAGATTGGAATCATCTTGATAGAATGCATAGGTTTTGAAGAATAAATTTGTTAATAAGAGTATCAAAATAATGAATAAAATTAAAGTTTATGTATCAACTTGAGAGCAAAAAAATTTTAGGTACTAACTTGAGAGCCAAATTTCTTTAAATATCAACCTAAAAAATACCTAGTTCAAGTCCCAAATATATATATTTAAGTCTTATGATTAATAAAAGGAAAATATTTTTGATGTATACATAAATTTATATTTTTAGAGTTTAAAAGTTTAATTTAGGTCGAGAGATTTAAGGAGTACTGTTTAAAATTTATAATTTAAAGTTAAAATTTGTATATTTAGTTTCTATTTTTAATTTTATCAATCATAATTTCTATAGTTTTTGAATTTAAAAGTTTTAATTTTAATCTAAAATTCTAAATAGCATAAAGACAACTTAATTAAATTATAAAAATGTAAAAATATCATATTAAAAATTATAAATTAAATCTACAATTTACGCATAATATATAATTTTATAATAAAATTTTATTTTGATAAATCTCATTACTATCGTTTCAATTGAACTCAACAAGTGATTTATTAGAAAAACAGATGAGGTTCATCTTAGGAGACCCGCGCTTAAATTATTATCTGTAATGTGTGTGTGCACCGTGCATTATAAAAAGGTTAAGAATATACATAAATATATATCACCTTATAATTATTGACTATTCAAAAAAAAATATTATCGTCTAAATAAAATAAAAAAATGTTTAAATAGCTGAAGAATAACTAAATTAAAATATATAAATTAAATTTAAAGCTTAGACATAATAAGAGATTTTTGGGGGGTGAAAGACATAATAAGAGAATTTGACCTATTGAGAGTCACACTAAAAAATTCGGATCCAAAGTACGACCCGATATGAAAACCCGTGGAAGTCAAAGTAAGCATGAAGTACGAGCGATTGCATATTTACATACGGGAGACGAGCCCAGAAAAACTCAATTTAAGTTTGGGAAAATCTAGGTGCAGATCCAACGGTTGAGAATCCATTATTTTCATATCGAGCCGAGCCTTGTATTCCTTCTCGCCTTTCGGCTGCATCGGATCAGAGAATCAGTCGGCCTTTCAAATTATCTTCGGATGTCTCTCGGATCAGAAGATCTTCATTCAGTAAGTTTTTTCCACTCTAAATTTTCACGCTGCGATGTTGAGTTTATTATCTCTTCAAATTACCTCCTAAATTACACCCAATTATTCACTCTAACTCACCATTCTCTTCTGTTTTCTTGTTCTGGAGTGAGGAATCACTTGTATAGGTAAATTTATTTGGCTTGAGAATTGTAGGGTTTTTGTTAACAGTAAAGATTGGGAAAGAAATGTTTAATTTTGGACTATTCGAGGTATGCAAAATGCAAAATTTGATGACTGCTTTTTTTTAGGAAAACAAAATTGTAATTTTTTTTGGGTGTGGGTTAGGATTATCTGTCTAATGAATATAGTTAAGTTAGACTATTCTGCCTAAATGCTCTAATCCAATCTGTTATGTGGTAGTTGGATGGTGGAAGGAAGTTCTTTAGAAAATGAAGGAAAAGGTTTTATGTAAGATTATGGAAATATTAATTTTGCAATTTAGTTTATGGAATTTAGTTACCGATCGAAGCTGCTTTCGTTGCCTTCGGGTCTGTTTTCAGTGTTTTGTTTTGTATTAATCTACAATTTTGGTTACGGTATTTGATTTCGGTTCTATGATTCGTGTCCGTATATGTGTGGCGTTTTCTATTCTATTTATTCAGGTCCTCAGTCCTCTAGAAAGAATGAATAGATTAAATTCAACGGTTACCGCAGTTAATCATTCTGTCTCTTTACTATTCCTGTTGCTGACACTTGGTTGGAGACCTGTTTAAATAATGACATTCCATATAACGGTTTTGTTGTCGTCGAGTTTCCTTCACACCTAATGATGATTTCATCAAGGAATTGGATTTTTAGTGTTCTTAGATTCATTAGTTTATTTCCTTTTTTAGTTGTAACCCTAGTGAAAATAGTAGGATCTCTAGCATTGCTTTTTCTTTCCTTTTTTCCTATCATATAATCGTAGCAAGTTTTACCTTTTGGTATGTTAGTGCATCACTTATACTTGATTCTCTAAAACTTTATTGTTAAGAGTCCTTTACATCTTTGGATTTGAATCCATTCCTACTAGTGGTTACTCAATTTAACATGCATGTCTTGCAGTTTGTATGACTATTTGAAACGTTTGAGAACTATTTCTGACATGTCTCGTGAATTATATGTAGCAAGCAAATAATTATAGAATTTATGATTTGCATAGCATGAAAAGGCAAAGTACTTTTTTTCCTTTTTAATTTTATAGCATTGCCATTTTGCTCGACTTTGAAAGAAAAAACAAAAACGACATAGGTCTGATTCAATTGTTTTGATACTAGTGGGATTTGGACAAGGAAATTGGGAAAGCGGACAGCTCGATTGAAGAAAAAACAGCTGAACCAGATGGAAGTGAAATCTTAGAACCATATGTGGGTATGGAATTTGAATCTGAAGATGATGCTAAGAAATTCTACATAGAGTATGCCAGACGGATAGGATTTGTGGTACGAATTATGCAGCGCCGTCGTTCGGGGATCGATGGAAGAACACTTGCTCGTCGTCTAGGATGCAACAAACAGGGTTTCTCTCCTAATCATAAGGGCACATTAGGAGCAGAGAAAAAGCCACGTTCTAGTGCACGAGAAGGCTGCAAAGCAACGATCTTGGTTAAGATGGAAAAGAATGGAAAATGGGTTGTTACAAGATTTGAAAAGGAGCATAATCATCCTCTTATCGTAACAGCCAATGGCTTCAATACCATGGTGAGGTTCTATCAAGTTGTGTATAACAAAAGTAGTTTAATTGTTACACACACACACTTACATGTCAAATAGGGTTTAAATGTCTTGAAATGTGTTGTTTAACTATTATGCTTTAGATCATTGAGTCTCACTTTATTACATTAAGTAGAATGTTCCTATCTCTGGGTTTCATGTTTTTGGCTTGGTTCTATTTGTTTGACTTGGACAATTACAGCTTTTGTTATTAAATACTATATAGAGGTAAGCTTTTTTTAGATAATTTTCTTCGTTGGGATTAATGGCCATGATTGAATTTTTCGTCACCACTTCTGCATTAGAATTGAACTTTTTCATTTTGATGGAATCTATTAGAATTGAACTTAATTCCTGTTTAAAATTTGTTTTTATGAGATATGAAGTATAATACTGTGTACCCATTGATTAGAACTAGAGATGGATGATATTTTTGGTGTTATAGCTTTTGCTCCTTTGAATTGTTCATCACTGAAAGTATTTAAAATAAAAATAAATATTCCTATATATTGGATAAGGATAGTTGCTGTACTGCAATACCCTGTTTCATGTTAAACTAGCTTTCAGGAAGAGTACGAGTACACGGGGTGTATCATTAACATGCTCTCTGCATCGTTACATTATTACCTTTCTTTGGGTATTTTTTGAGGTGCTCTTATAGTTATATGGTGAAGAATGATTGTTTGATTGTAAAAGTAGGGGGACCTTTTTATGCTTCTTTTGTTAATTGAACTTAATTATTTGCATAATGATTGTTAAATATCTATATTCTTGCATAATAGCCATCGAGTAGTGTCTTTCCATTATCATTCACTGTTGCTCCAGAAAATGAGTGGCTTGTTTGTGTTTTTAGGGTGATAAGGACAGGAAAATCGAAGAACTGACGCTGGAGATAGAACGTCAAGAGCAATTATGTTCAGCATATCGGGAAAAATTGTTCGCTTTTATGAACAACGTTGAGCAGGAAACAGAAGAACTATCTTCAAAAATTGAAGTCATAGTAGACAATCTCAGGAAAATTGAAGCTGAAAGGCAGGGTTCTACACACCATACCGCAGATAGGCCTTGGCATTTAACATGACTGGTTTATTGTACGGTTAGATTTGTATATTTAGCTTCTTGAAACTTTTTAATCATGTACAAAAAATTTTATGGGTCATTTTGTTATAGACAAGATGCATTCAACATTGCGCAATGAAAACTTAAAGCATCTTGTTAGGATGAAATGGGAACTTCATGGGTGCACCATTTCATACTAGATTTTTGATAAAGATGCTCGCATAGAATGCGCACCACGCGCCTTTTCTTCCTCTTTCAAATCCCTCGAGCCTCAGTTGATCTTGGTTCGATTATCCGGTTCCAGCAAGTTGCTTGGCCTGAGTACAAGTGGTTCATCCCCCGTCAATAGGACATTGGTTGCCGGAAGACTAAGGGTCGCCAACGGCTGGTGGTTTGCTCCAGGGAGCAGAAAGCAACAGAGTGCTAGGGGGAGTTCGCGGTTTTTTTAGCTCGGTGTCCGCCTATGAGAGAGCTAAGACGGTGAAGAGAGAGTGGGTGAGGACTGTCGCGGTTTTTATCCTTTTCGCCATAGAGATTTGCCGGAGTTGGGCTTTCGACTGCCACCAGGTGCTATCTTGGACGCAGGGATTCAGACAGACTCCATTAACGCCGGGTGTCCATCTCCGGCTGCCACCAGGTGCTATCTTGGACGCAGGGATTCAGACAGACTCCATTAACACCGGGTGTCCATAGAGATCTGCCGGAGTTGGGCTTTCGCCCTGGTTACTCTCGATTTCAACTAAAGTTCGCCGGTCGTCGGCATAAAGCCGGTGAGTGGCCGCCTTGCGATACCTCGACTCAGTCAGACAAACCTCCAGTTTCGGTAGGTGCATTGGCTTGCGGGAGAAGCCATGGATGATGGCCTGCTCAAAGTGGGGCTTAGGGACGGGGGTATTTCTGTCCTTACAATGGTGCCTTACCATAAATATCCCATCCAGATTTTTATTCCAAAAATTTCCATTTAAAGCCAAACACTCCCTTATATCATGGGATTTTGAAATCTTTTGGGATACAAAAATACGATGGGATTCAAAAAATTGAAGATTATTAGATTAAGATGGGATCCGGGCGGTTCTACCCTTCTATTTAAGACCCGATTGATGAGGTTCAAGTCTTCGGAAGTTCATGGCCCCTTTTTAAGTTCGTCGGTTTTAAGCAGGATAGTCACTTTAGGGAAGCCCGATTAGTTCGGGGTTTGTTTTCCTGCGATTTTGGTGACAAGTCCCAATCTTACTAAGGGATTGGGAGCCTGCCTCTGGATGGAGCTCTCCCAGATGAAAAGGAATTTCGATTACACCCTTTTTGATCCGAGGTCTTCTTCTGGCGGATATTTCTTTGGCTTTGATTGGCGCTTGCTTGGCCTTGTGGGCCTACGTGCCCCGATTTTGGATATAGGCTCTTTGCCTTTGATGTTTTGTACTCCCTTTGCATTGCTCGGCTTTGCATGGATACCATGTTCTACCGCTTGTTTGCTTCTTGGCTTATGGTTGATGTTGTTTCTTTATTTCCTGCACTCCATGTGGATGGGTCGGACCCCTTTTATTTTAATAAATTTGCTGGGGAAAAATTGTTGAGAATAGAAATACTTTTCTAATTTTGAGCCATTATTGTTTGACTACAATTCAGATACAAATTAATGGAAAATCAACATCTTTAAATCTTCGATGTATGAAGCTAAGAGTTCTTGAAAACGAGAGGGCTAAACCTCAATATTAAGGGCATTCAAACATTGCAAATTCCTACAATAAAATGACACAATAGGATCCTTCTTTCACTCATCCTTCATTTTCCTTGAGATTACCCTACAATATATACACACACGTTTATGCATGTAAATATATATATCAACTATTAACTTGATCTTAAAGCAGCAAATCCACCACCTTTTATCATCTGCTTGAACTCCATGAAATTAACCCTACCATCTCCATCAGCATCCACTTTTGCTATCATCTTCTTGCAATCCTCAATAGCTCTTCCTTGCTTCAACCCTAACCATGAAAAAACCGACCTCAACTCCTCGAATGTGATGAATCCATCATTGTTTTGGTCGAAGACGTTAAACGCTTCCATCATGTCTTCTTCTTCATTCTGCTCATTAACTATCATTTGGTACAATATGCCGAATTCATCGACGTCCACGAAACCATCTCCATTCACATCAATGCTTTCAAAAATTTGGGTTACTTCTCTATCAGAAATTAATATGCCAAAATTCTCTAGGGAAGCGCTAAGTTCTTCCTTTGTGATCATGCCATCTTTGTTCCTACCAAACATTTGAAACACCCGGCAAAGCTCAACCCGATCCATTTCTTTCGTCGAAGAACAAACAGATCCCTTACCAAAATACAAATTAACTAGAAAGTTCAAAAATGATCAAAATGGAGAATTAAGTGTTGATTATTGTTTACAAATGTTGAGTGAAATGTGGAGAAGGGAAGAGGGTTTCTAAAGCATGCATCGTTAAGTTAATTAAACGAACAACAGGAGGGGTTTGGGGTTAATTTTTGTGGGAATGAAAGGCTGTTTTAGTTAAAAAAAATGGTTGATTTGGGCTTAAAAAGACATAACTAGAACCGTACATTACATAAAATTTGACATGTTCGCAGTTACTTGAACTGTTGAGTAGTTGAATATTGAAGTTTTGTAATTAGTTTAAGAATGGGACATGGGTGAATTTATTAAGGTAATTGTGGGTAATGTGACCCACCATTAATTTTTTTAATATATTACCCTCGACTTTGGGATGATTCGTCCAAAGTTTAAGGCCTTTGTGCCTTGACGCTTGACCCGTCTTGTAACACCCTAGACCCGCCTATACATTAATACGGATCCTAGGAAGTTACATTAGGGTCACCGGAGCAACCCATGACAAATTTCAAATAAACATACCATTAAACCTTAAAGATCCTAAATCAAATTTCTGATTTAAAAATAAAATTTCAGAAATCATTCAAAACGATAAAACAATTATAATACAAGTTGCGAAAATAAGTTTCAGACTCATTTCACCGAATACAAAACACGACACACATGCCCTTAGTTACACAGATACCACGCTCCATGCCAAGCCGAAGAACTCCCATACCGACGATGATAGGTGCAACTTGACTGATCTTTTATCCTGAGATGGTAAAAACAACATGAGCTTGGGAAAGCTCAGTAATACAAAACTACCAGAAGATACTATTAGCACATGCAAATATATGGTGAAGCATAACTCTATTATGATGTTTCAGACAATAGTTATTTTCATTTATGATTCGCTATTTTAGCAATGCACTATACTTGAGGACAACAAAGTTTGTTCTTCCTACATTACTGAGTATTAAGAGATATCTTATTGTTCAGAGAATCAACATGGTGGCAGATTGATGAAGTTGAATTCAAGAAGTCTAGTGTGTTCCATAAATTTCAGATTAAACACGCATATGTACTTATCATTCGTCTCATATGAACACATAATAGTTAAATGCAAATGTTCGAGTTCATACAGAAATTTACCACCCTCCAACCTTACACCATAATGCAATTCCCCATGAACTGCATACAGAATGTCTTACCCTTGACAAAAATGGGCATTTGGCTCAATGGTTAAGCACACATGGCTGAATGACGGGGTGAGGTCGTGGGTTCAAAACCCCACAATTGCAGATCCATTTTTTTCCTTTTTTTAAGCTAAATAAAACCAGAGTGTTACAACTCTCCTCACCTTAAAAGAAATTTCGTCCTCGAAATTTACTAGAGTCGGAGAAATAAAGAGACTACACCTTCATCTATTTTTGTACTGAAACTTTTCCATCAGAGTTTCCTTGTTTCTTGAGACTCTCAAACGGTCATATGTCAATCTGATAGCGCCCTCAATCACTTAGACCATCATGGCCAAAACCCATCTCGTTTTACACCCCAAACCAACTTATTTGAATATGGTATTCTAAATCATACTATACTTCATAAGGTGCCAAGCGAAAACTCGTCTCATATCTTTTACCATAACCAGTCTTAGTAAAAAATAAGAGACATTTGGAACTACCACAGAAGTCAATCATACAACCCAAAGGTATATCTCTTAGAATCCGAATTACTCTCCCAAGTTGATCATCAGTTTACAGACGACGAACTTTAACTGTAATTCAAACAAGTACCCAAAGCCTCCCGTAAGGCTTTCCGGAATCAAGATGTATATATTAAATTTCAGTCAGAAATGGTACATAATGGTCTACCATGCCTCAAATTTCAAAGATATGTCTTTCTTTATACCAACCAAACATAACCAGGGTATTGAATGGATATCTCATACCTTCAGCATAGTATTCAGGCAACTGTTTCCCTCGTGTACAATAGAGGCACCACAGAATATACACTTTTAGCAAATCACAAACACTTTTCTTGTAAGTTCATAGAGTCTTTATCACATTTCCATTAGGGTAAAAAAAATGATCATTATCACTGAATAGCCCTTCATGAAATCTTATATCAGTTACCTCACAAAACCAGACATTTATTCTTCACTAAATCAGATATTCAATTTCACATGTACGAACCATCTCAGGTTCTCACTCTAGGTTCAAATCCATTAAGTTAATTCAATTCACAAACGAATTTTACAGACATTCCTTGTCATTACGATTCGAGTTACAGCGTACAGAAAGCTTAGATTCAGTTATTTCAGGAAAAAAAAATTCGACATCAGAGTCTCGGCTTGGTGGAGTACGGTCAGGATCTAGGGGCATGCACAGACCAAACACCCAATGACAGACGATCGGCCGATCTACCCAGAATGATGCAACTCTAAGCTCTGATACCACTAAATGTAACACCCCAGACCCGCCTATACATTAATACGGATCCTAGGAAGTTACATTAGGGTCACCGGAGCGACCCATGACAAATTTCAAATAAACATACCATTAAACCTTAAAGATCCTAAATCAAATTTCTGATTTAAAAATAAAATTTCAGAAATCATTCAAAACGATAAAACAATTATAATACAAGTTGTGAAAATAAGTTTCAGACTCATTTCACCGAATACAAAACACGACACACATGCCCCTAGTTACACAGATACCACGCTCCATGCCAAGCCGAAGAACTCCCATACCGACGATGATAGGTGCAACTTGACTGATCTTTTATCCTGAGATGGTAAAAACAACATGAGCTTGGGAAAGCTCAGTAATACAAAACTACCAGAAGATACTATTAGCACATGCAAATATATGGTGAAGCATAACCCTATTATGATGTTTCAGACAATAGTTATTTTCATTTATGATTCGCTATTTTAGCAATGCACTATACTTGAGGACAACAAAGTTTGTTCTTCCTACATTACTGAGTATTAAGAGATATCTTATTGTTCAGAGAATCAACATGGTGGCAGATTGATGAAGTTGAATTCAAGAAGTCTAGTGTGTCCTATAAATTTCAGATTAAACACGCATATGTACTTATCATTCGTCTCATATGAACACATAATAGTTAAATGCAAATGTTCGAGTTCATACAGAAATTTACCACCCTCCAACCTTACACCAGAATGCAATTCCCCATGAACTGCATACAGAAGGTCTTACCCTAGGCCTGAGGCGTAGGAGCCTACCTAAGGGGATGCCTTAGGTCCAGAAAGACTTACCCTAGGCCCGTGGGCGTAGGAGCTTAACAGAAGGGTTTACCAGCTGGATCAGGGCTGTACCTGCAGACACTTCATAACATAACCCAACAGTATACCCCAGATAGCAATCGGTGTTCAGATTCCAGACATGAGTAACATAATACATGTAACAGATATATTCTATTCAGAGTATCAGAAACATAAGTTCATGCTATTGAGCAGAGCAGACATTTTCAACATTCATCATGCAAACAGATTATCCCATCATAGGTCAAACTAACATATCATGCTAACAAATTCATCAAATAGTCAGACAATACCATCACAGATCAAACGATCACATACCAAGTATACAAATTGAGCAGACATATATCAGGTAGGCAGAGAATATCATCCACTACAAGAAAATAGATTTTTAGTGACATAAAAAATAGTCACTAAAAGTATTAAATTTAGTCACTGAAATTTACAGCGACTATTTTTCTAAGTCGTCACATGTCGTCACTAATAACTCCATCACTATTATATTAGTGACAACTTTTATGCATTTTGTCACAATAAGTTATATTTTTATGACCATATTTTTTGTCACAAAAGATTGATAACAGTGACTAAAATTTAGACACTAAGGTTATTATTATTAGTGACAAACATTTTATCACAAATACATATTGAAATAGTGTCTAAAATACATTGTCACTTCTGCGACAAGCGCGATATGAGGCCCTCTGCCCCCAAACTGGTCCCTAGAAGGTCATCCACTTGGTCACAATGGCCCGTACACCTAGGGCCTACATGAGCCTAGGAGAAGGTCACTTACACCAAGGTAGCTCGACTGCTTGCCCATGGCGAGGGGGTTAATTATAGATGATGTGGTATATTCATATATCAATTTTTAATAAATAAATACAATGCATAGTTTTGTGGGGGATCGAACCTGGAACCTTTAGGGGGAGAGTGCAATGTCTATCCACTAGGCTAGACAAGAAATTTAATATTATTTTGAAAGTAAAATATTATTTAGGTTAAATTGTAATTGAAATTAATTTTATTTATTTTAAAAGTATGTATTAATTATAACAATAATTAATATAATAATAACTTAATTAATTTCTATATTGTTCCTTATACGAAATACGTTTGTTGGAGAAAATATATAAAAATAATTGAGTTGATTTTAAAATATAAACATATGAATATTAAGATTTACACCTAAATTATTGATAGAATTATCCTTTATGTGATAATTATTTACTATACTGACAATGCAAATCTTACACCCACAAGAAAAGTTAAAACAAATATCAAGTGTAAAATTTTTCACAAGGTAAAATTTTACTATCACATATTATGCCAAGATTACATATTTGTCTTTTTACTTTAATTTGTTCACTTTAAGTTTATATACTTTCTATTCAAAAAAATATGTACTTTTTAAATTTTGAAATTTCGATCTTGACATGAATGATAGTCTTTAAATATGTTAAGTAAAACTTTTGATTTTTATTCTTTTATTCAATCATTTTTAGTCATTGTAATTTAATCATATTGTCGTTATCCCGTTTGGATTAGGATTGAAGTTTTAAAATTTCAAAAATATAGGGACTAAAATTGATCAAAATAGAATGACTAAAACAACAATTTACACATATTGTAGAGACTAATAGAATTATTTTACATTTTGATAAACTGGTTTATGCCTTTATGGTAACTTCAATTTTTTATAATCGTTATTATTACTATAATATAAAAATAAATTTATTATTGTGACAATATATAACTTATCATTAAGTTTATTTTTTTATTGGTGACAAAATTTATCACAACAAAAGTAAAATTTTAAGTGACAAACAATTGCATTGTCACAACAAATATCAAATTATAGTGATCACTTTATATATCGTCACTATCATGTGTCAAAGTTTTAGTGGCAATGAAATTTGTGTCACAGTTATAGACTTACAGTGAGAATTTAATTGTGAAAAATGTAATAGTCACAATTACTACTATAATAGTGACCAAATAAAAATACATCACAATTACTTATGCTAATAGTGCCGCACAAAAAATCTGTCACAAAAGTTTAATATTTGTGACAAAATTACAGCTAGTCACTACCAATTTATCACTAAAAGTCTATATTCTTGTAGTGATCGTATATCAAGTTCATCATTTTATCTCATTTTCTAACATAGTGATGCAATCTCAATAATAATTGAAATGTTCATCAAACATAATATTATTCATGATTAAATAATTATACAATCCATTCAACAGAATATATCACACATGGAACACACTAGGTGTGACAAATCATTTTTTTGGAGATACTTGGCATTTACGGAATGAGACATATTGGACAATTTGAACGGATTTCTGAAATGTGCCCCCTATTAGAAGAGATTCATACTAAAGGTTTAACCCAAATATTCAGGATGTGATATATCAAGATCTTTGAGGGTTTAGACGCATCATGAGTTATTTAGTCATTTAAGCCTACAAGGGCATTATGGTCATTTTATCACATATGGACAGTTTAGTAATTTATACCAGCAAAGCATAAACAGTTGCTCAGAAAAATTTTATTTGCTTATTAGGCTTCCAATCAGGCATTCAGAGATTTCTATGTCAAGGTTTGTCACGATATCGGATACATTCAGGGCTATCTTAATTATTTTGGACAACGAGGGCATTAGTCTTTTAATTATCATGGGTGATTAACATACATGAGTGTGCTTCCTAACACTTAGAGGCACTTTAGCCCTTAAAGTCTTATTAGAGATCCCAGAATTTCATCAAATGCATAACTGCTTGTTTAACTTAAGAGGGCATTTCAGTCATTTTAGAAATTGGGATAAATCCACCATTTTCGTCAGATTTTACTATTTAGCACCTCTATCGTTTACGTACCCGGTACAGATTAAGTCGTCCTAACTCTACGGCCTTTTACCGATGATTCATTCTTTACAGAACTTGAGGGTATAATGTCATTCAAATTAATCAGACATGTCAGTGCTCGAGGGCATTCCCGTCCTTTTTGTCATTACGAACATTCTCATTTAATTCACGCATTACTATCACAAGGGTCGACTTAGTATTTCAACAATATTTCCAGAGAATTCTCATTCATGCGTTATACAAAGTTTGAGGGATTATCCAAGTTTGTATCACACGTATTGCATAATGATGCCGAAGTCTTTCCATTAAAACATACCTCTTGGGTAGTGTAAATTGCATAATCAGGTCGAATGTCGACTTTAGGTCATTTCCTTTATTAGAGGGTTAGTTTAGTCATACTTGTGCTCCAAGGGCATTTTTGTAATTTCATAATTAATATTTCTCACTCCGAATCCTGGACCTCGATTCTTACACACTGATGATTAAGTTGCGGATTAACTGAATTTAACCATTAGAACTTCTGATACTGTTAGCCCATTAGTAATCTTATTCGGATAATTTGATCTTATTAATATCCATATTTATTGCTCGAGTCTGATTTAATTTAAGCAGAATTTACAATATACGTCATCATAAGCATGTATGCGTTAACCGAATATCAGCATGTTCATAAAGCATACAAGGGGTAGTAGTGTATTACCTTAGTTCCGAGCTATAACAGTTGATTCATGTCACCTCATTCGATCGCACTCGATCCCAAGATTCGACGGCCCCCAACATCTCAAATTCAAGGGTACCTTGATACCTTCAACGACAAGGATTCACATTTCAGTCTTTATTTCAGAGAGCTCAAAAGCAAAATTAAATACATATAAGTAATCTCGGATTCAAGGTCAGATTCGAAGGCTTTCGGGTTGGAATTTTGCAAAACGGGCTTCAAAAACGGACTCAGGACGCCGAAAAACATAAAATAAGAGTTTTCGGAAAATTTGACTTTTTGGTCAACGGTCAAAGTCAACGCTGACGTCAGCAGGTCAACGCTGACGTCAGCAGGTCAACGGTCAACATGGTCAAAGTCAATACTGACGTCAGCAGGTCAACGCTGACGTCAGCAGTCAACGGGCAGAGGTCAACTGAGTTGACTCGGGCTGACTCGGACGAGTTGACTCGACTGACTCGGACGAGTTGACTCGGCTGACGGGTCGGGTCGGACTCAGGTTGACGGATCGGGTCAGACTCAAGTTGACGGGTCGGGTTGGGTTCAGACCGGGTTGGACCTGTTCAATCCGGGTTGGGCCGATTCACTTACCCAAAACTTCTGGTGGCCGAACGGTGGCCGGACGGTGGCCGAAATTGTCGCCGGAGACCCTATAAGCCTCGATTTCGCCGGAAAAACAGAGGGGAAAGCATAGTTAGTTCAACCCATACGATACATGTTGAAATAAAATCGGAATCAAGCCGGAAATGCACCGAATCTTACCCAAAACGAAGGTGAACGGTCGGAATACTCATTGCTCCGATGACGCCTTTGCCGACGGCGAATGGATGATCAACCAAAGGGGTTATGCTCACCTCAACGCCGTGAACACGGAACCGAAGTCCGTTTCTCGAACGGTCGACGTGGGTGGCCGGAATCGCAAAAAGAAGAGGGCGACGAACCAAGGGTTTCGATGAACCTTTGACCCAAAACCAACGGCGAACGGCAGCTCCGATGCGCGAGTGGCCGACTGGGTCGTGACCAAGGTAAGACAGCGGTCACTCCGGTAACGGCGGTGAATCTCACGGCAGTGCGGTGGGCGATGTCAGACGGAGACATGTGAGCTATCGGATGGGTTTAGGAAATTTCTGGAAACTCATCTCATTGATTCGAACAAGAAAAAAATTAGATGAGGTAGGTGGACATACACGTTTCCTTTTTATTTAATCTTATTCAATAAGCTTCCCAAACTTTATTCAAATATTAATGCAGACAACCCTTGACAGAAATGGGCATTTGGCTCAATGGTTAAGCACACATGGCTGAATGACGGGGTGAGGTCGTGGGTTCAAAACCCCACAATTGCAAATCCATTTTATTTCCTTTTTTTTAAGCTAAATAAAACCAGAGTGTTACACGTCTCGATGGTTGGTGCCTCCTTCTCATAGGAGACGCTCGCCTTGCTTTGTGCTTGGTTCGATTCACTGCATGTGTGGATCGTCTCGCACCACTCTTCGTACCATGACTCGGTTTAACTTTGCTTGGAAATGCAACCCGAGTTTGTCGAATGAGGTAGCCAATGCCTTAAGCCGAGGGTACAAGGTAGAGCATGCTACTTGTCCTCCAATGAGCAAGGTGGACCATGAGAACGAGGACGAGAAGTCTTTGGAGTTGCCAAAGACATTGCCGCCAATGAGCATGGTGATTCATGAGATGGAGTCCCATCCGAGTTTGGAAAAGTGGGTCGAGCCGACACGGACCTTGAGTCTGAGGTAAGTGGTTCTTTATTTGAAAAATCCATTCTAACCCATGGTCATTTGGATTTTTGTAGGATGCCTACAAGTTTGAGTGAAGATCCAAACCAAGACATGGGGCGAGCAGCTATCCTAGTCAAACCATGCGACAAGGATAACAAGGAACCGAGTGACGAAGTGGATGGAGCAAGCCGAGAATATCCAACCTTCATCCATGCCGAGAGACAAGTGCTAGAGAGCACCAAAAGGGGCCTATACCAAGACCCCGCCATCATCACTTGCCTTGAGTATTGACAACGCATAGTGAAGTCACCCGACAAGGACTTTGTGTCCGAGGTAAGCAAGCCATGTTTTCATGAAGATTTAAGTCTAACTTGCTCTGATTTTGTCCACAGACCGCCGATGCGATCGAACGAGGGACCAAGTCGAGCCAAGGAGCAAGTAGGCGAGGTAGCCTACAAGGTGGAGTCCTCACCGGAAGGCGAGTGGACATTGCTTGCATACCCGAGCCGTGGTACGAAGAGTGGTGCGAGACGATCCACACATGTAGTGAATCGAGCCAAGCACAAAGCAAGGCGAGCGTCTCCTATGAGAATGAGGCACCAACCATCGAGACGGGCCAAGCGTCAAGGCACAAAGGCCTTGAACTTTGGACGGATCATCCCAAAGCCGAGGATGATCATAAACTTGCCAAGGAGTGGCAACCGTTCGAGGACAAGTCGATCGAGACTCACCAATGCCTATTGACGAGGACGTCGATAGATTTAGTGGGGGAGAATATCACGAACCTACTTTTCGCGACCGAGCCAGCCGCACCCATAGGTGTTGACCCTAGCGCATGACGTTCTTCACCCGACCGAGTGACCCGAGTAGTTGCCAACGCCACGCACCAAGGGGCCATGCACAACGCCCTTGGTGGTGTCCGCGCCCAAGAAAACCGAGCTGGGCCACTCCCAGCGCACCATGGGGCCTTACCAAGCACCCCATATGCTGCCCACGAGACTTGGACCCGTGGGGGCCCAACACACGCACCTGAGGGGGCCTTGCCATGCACCCTCCATACCGCCCAAGTCATAGAGCCCGAGCCCGCAACCGACGTGCACACCAAGGAGGCCAAGCCCGCACCCGAGGGGCCTTGTCATGGAGCCCGAGCCCGCACCCGACGTACACGCCAAGGAGGTCGAGTCTACACCCGATGTGGACACCAAGGAGCCTAAGGGATGCCCATCCGAGTTGCCCACATCCCTAGGGCCTGTCTTAGCACCCAACATGATAAAGATGGGGTTTTGGACACAAGAACCGAGTCAGGCCAAGCCCAATCCGCCCAATCATCCAAGACCCAAGCCAAGGAGTCATCTTTTGACCAACGCTCATGGAAAGATATCATCCATAGAGCCTATTCGAGGAAAGCTTCCATTCTTGAAACCACAATTAAGGAAACAAGCAATGCCACCAAAGCCATGATGTCATTGGGCATATACCCTAGGCAACTTTGTAATAGGATGATAGAGTTGCCATATATATGAGATTCTCTTTGTAAGACTCATCTATAGCCATTGGATTGAGTCATTCGTAGCCATTAGATCGAGGGGGCAAGGCTATGGATGGGTGATTACAAAAGGTAGAGGAATGCTCTATTTATAGCCTTAGCCCCTCAATTTAATGGCTACGAATGTCTCAAACCAATGGATATGGATGAGTCTTACAAAGAGAATCTCCTATATATGGCAACTTTATCATCCTATTACAAAGTTGCCTAAGATATGTGCCCAATAATATCATGGCTTTGGTGGCATTGGCTTGTTTCCTCAATTATAGCTTCAAGGATGAAAGCTTTCCTCGAATAGACTTCATGAATGATATCTTTACATAAGTGTTAGTCAAAAGATAACTAGGGATGGCAATGGATCGGATTTGGATCGGATTGTATAGAATCCAAGTCCGAATCCATTACAATCGGACTCGGATATTTTTTTCGGATTTGGATTCAGATTTTTTTCAAACGGATTTGGATCAGATTGTTTTTGGATCGGATTCGGATTTATTTCAACCGCATTTAGATTAGAGTTTTTAAATTCAGATTAAATTGTCATCCCTAGTCTTGACCTAAGTTTGAAGGGTAGTTTCGCGAATTTTAGCGTATTTAGGGTATATTATTTTTTGGCCCTCTAATAATTTTATTTTAGTGCAAATCAATCCATAATTTTATATATTTAATTTCTTACGCATTTAATTTATGTTATTTAATTCTACACTTGTTCATTTTTATCCCTTATTTGTTGACTACATTTAATTTTTTGTGTTTATTATTTATGGTTTTAAATTACTTTCTATTTTAATTCATAATTTTAGCATAATATATAACTTTATTTATCGATTGCACATTACTTACTATTGCACTCATTAACTTCCTTAATTTTTAGTAATTCATTGATATTTACATTTATTTGTTTCTCTATTGTATTTATTTTATTGTTTATTTATCTATGATTTGATCCTGCATTTATCTTTTTCATATTTATTTATACATGCATATGATATAAATAGATATATTACACTATATTAAGGTTAATTAATATATATAAATCATAATAAATATTATTATTATTTAACTTACATTCTTAACACATTTATATTTTTATTATCACTTTTAATATATATATATATATATATATATATAAAAAGTTAATTTTGTTTTTACCATTATTCAAAATTACCTTATATATATATTTATGTTCTCGTTAAAAAAATATATGTAGTTATGTTTTTAATGTATTTAGTTTAACTTTTTTACTTTATTTATGCTGTCTTCTTGTTTTAATGTAAATATTATACATGATGTTTTGTTTTAAAGAATTAAAAGTCCTAAATGTTTTGATTCGGGCTCGGATATGGATCGGATGCGTCGGATTCGGATCGGACATAGATTTGGATCGGATTCGGATCATATTCGGATCGAATCTTGGCATGATCCATATCCAACCCATCTCCTATTAGGACTCGGACATTTTTCTCGGATTCGGATTCGGATTTTTTTCAATCGAACATGGATCGGATAAATTCTTTCAGATCGAATCGGATTCAGATCGGATTCGGATCAAATTGCCATCCCTAAAGATAACACCTTAACTTGGGTCTTAGATGCTACAAAAGTCACTCAATTATGAGTAAAGATTATTTTAAGTATCAAATTTTTAAAAATTACATTTGAATCATTCAAAAACTGATAAGGTTATACTCATCCCTTTATCAACTTAAGTCTTTTGTCATTAAACCTGTAAACAAATCATAAGACAAACATGCTTATAACCCAAAAAACACAATTTTTTGTTTACATTCAATTGATAAAAAAGTAACTTGTTCATTTATTAAAATAATAAACTAAATAAAGAGATTGTAATTATTTTTTTTTAATTTTTTTTCAAATAAAGAGTATTTTTAACAAAAAAAATAAAATTTTTAAAACTTTTTAATTTTGAGTCAAATTGATTGTGTAGAAAAATTTCAAGTCTTAAGCATCTAAATAAAATAAATAAGTGAACCACATTCCTAGATTCACATCTAAAATTGGACAGTGGGGTTGAAGATGAAACTTGCCAATTGCCATTAGCATGTAAGATAAAGTTGCAACATTTATATTTCCCATTTCAATTTCGTCCCAAAATTTCCTTATTAAAAATTATGCTAAGCATTGGATATACTTAGAAATGCTTCTGGGTTGGATCACCTAGTTTAATATTTTCCAAACAGATAAGAATAGAACCAATTCCAGAGTTCCGGTTGAACGAGTTCTCTAACAACACGGTAACTCATAAAATACTAAATTTCAGGTTCATTTTTCAACCCACTAAAATGTTTAGTAGGAGTTCATAAAAAGGAGAGAAATATACTCCAACCATGTGCCCGATTTGACCAGGCAAACAAGGGATCGAATCGGGCGAGTAAGTTGGAACTTGAAAATATAGCAAACGAAGAAATTGCCTCAAAACAAATTCGTCTTCACAACGAGTTTAGGGACAGAGTGCGTTTGCAAAAAAAAGAAGCGGAATATGCCAGTAGATTAAGGGCCTGAAAAATCATGAAAAAAATCAGATCCAGGCGAGTGCTACTGGCTCAGAATTTACATGTCGTAAGTAATTTTAATAAATTGATTGGGCGGTTTCGATCTACACCCAATCAAGAAGCTGACTTGCTTTACAATTTAAACGAATATCTCTCTGAAAAAACAAGGCAAAACAACATTCAAAGAGGAAGAGAGGGCGACGCTGCGGAGAACATAGTGAGTGAGAGTTGAAGCGGTAGGATTCTATATATAACAAAGCGAGAGAATTAGGGTTAGGGTTTCAATTTTTCAATTCATATAACCAAGGGCCCAATTTCCCAAATTTAGGTGGCCCAACTAATATTTATTAGTTTCGGCTAAAAAATTGGTTTAATATATTGATGAGTACAGTAATAAAATGTTTTTTTTTAAAGTGTGTGGTATGATTATCGTATACTACCGATTTATAATTTTAATCTTTTAACAATACTATGATAAAAAAAAATTCTATGTTATATGTCTGGCTCGCCATGTCATTTATGGTCCAATCAATAAAAATCATTGATTTCACTAATTTTTTCTATATCATCTTTTCACCAAGTAGAAGGCCGAGCCTATAATATAATTTCTCCAACAACACAATTTTGAACCGGATCAAGTTCAATGCTGCTTATTTCACATCCCCAAAAAAGGAACACCACTAATGCCAACATTGCAGCAAATTTTATGGGGGAGATGAAGAATTGAGCTGTATAATTAATATACAATCTGAAGTATAAAATATGGGAACTCAATTCAGTCCATGCTCAAGCTCTTCCTTTTTCGAAGTTACTACTAAAACTCTTCGAAAACTTGAATTGCTCATAAAGATTCAGTATTGGAAGAGCACCATCTGATATTTTTCAACAAGTGAAATCGCCCAGGAGCAATGATTCTGTACCGAGTTTATGCTTGATTCAACTCAATGCAAACTTAAACACGACAGAGTTTCAACCCGCCACAGGCAAGCTTTGAGTAATGTTCAGTGACTATTTTAGAACAAAAATATAACTTTAGTGACTATTTTGCAAAAACAAATTGTTGATCAAAATAGAAACCCGGTATTAATCGGTGACCAATCTAAAAATTGAATTTATGTTTGAGAGTTTCTTTTTCCTTAAAAATCATAGATTGTGTAAAAATCGGGACGAAAGCAAAAGCTATTTCTACCTTATTTTCTCAAAATTGATACAAAAAATATAGTATACAAACATGTTGAATCGGGATTTTGTGCCTCCAAACCCGAGGCCCGAAGTGCCATAGAAGAAAGCTACTTAGCAAGAAATGAATCACATGCATTGCTGGAAACCCAAGCAAAGAAGAATTCTTTCCCTTTTTTCATGTATAGAATTTCACGAGATTCATTCTTTCCTTTTAATACAAAAAAAAACCATCTTCGTCAATATCATCATCAGTTTTTTGACGAAAAACCATAACTCGGAAACAACATATATATGAACGATGAAAGACAGTAATTTACGGCGGGATGGCCATGGAAGCCGACGCCTTATCAGTGGAAAAGTTGTGATTGAACACAGCCCTGGTTTATCAGGTCCTGGAAAATCAGCCACTGTTGAGATTTATAGTTCAACACAAATCGACCCAAGTAAGTTTTTGTTTTGCTTAGTTCTTCATTTGATATGATTGACGAAGTAGAAAAAACTAATGTTCGGCTTTTGATTTCTTCTTCTTTAATGGCTTCAATATATATAATCATCGGATCGGATAGATACCAGGAAAGGGAAGCTGAGCGAGAAAGCATGCCTCAAGAAAGGAAAGAGCAGTAAAAAAGATGGCACAAAAATCACAGCTTATAAGATAAAGTTACACGTAGAGCCTGGATTTGGAAATCCAGGAGCTTTTGTTATAGAAAACAATCACAAGTATAGATTCTTCCTTCAATCTGCAACTCTGGTAATCCCAGGAAATAAGGTCATCCATTTCGACTGCCGATCTTGGGTGTATCCGATCAAAGACACTAACACCGGTCGGGTTTTCTTTTCGAACACGGTAGGTCTTTATACAATTTCTGTAGTTTTAATGCATTTTTGAAGTTGCATTCTTGTATTGTGTGTGTGTATGCAGTGTTATCTTCCGAACCAAACCCCTGCTGGTCTAGTGGAATTGAGAAAGGAAGAGCTTGTAAGCTTGAGAGGTGATGGAACTGGGGAAAGGAAAGAATGGGATCGAATCTATGATTATGATGTTTATGATGATCTTGGTAATCCTGAAAAAGGACCTGATTATGTTAGACCTGTCTTGGGTGGTTCCGATGCTTATCCGTATCCTCGCCGGGGAAGAACCGGGCGCCCTGCTAGCAAAAGTGGTAATGCAAATGCATACATACATACATTCATGTGTGTGTGTGTTTTGATCATGGTTATTACATCTTGATCTTAATTTTGTTTGTAATCATTGTCCAGAAACGATTAACTTGGACCTTTATGTTCCGGCGGACGAGCGATGCAGTCCAAAAAAACTATCCGAGTTCATTGCTAATGCAATCCAAGCCACAGCTCATTTCCTTCTACCAGAGGAGAAATCCTCGTCTCATGATTCGAATAGTTTTGAGTCGTTTGAAGAGATACGGGAGCTGTATTCCGATAACAGAGGTAAGGCGATCCGGGGAGCGTCGATGACGGAGAAAGTAAAGAAAGTAGTACCAGCTGAGCTTTTCAAAGAAGTCACTCATAAAAGTGAATATGACACTAAATTCCCACTGCCTCAAATCATAAAAGGTGATATCATAACAACAAGAATCTGCCATTACTATTCATAGCAAAAGCATAGCTATGTGCTTGATTTTCTTTATCCCTAATCTCTTCAAGCTTTCTGTTTTTCAGCTAACCAATTCGCATGGAAGCTAGACGAGGAATTCGGGCGCCAAATGCTTGCAGGGACGAATCCTACACGAATTCATTGCTTGAGGGTCACTCCACTTTTCTAACTTGCTTTAAATACTATTATCAGAAACCAAATTGTGTTGGCATTACTGGTAAACCAATTTTTGTGATAATTCAGGAATTCCCACCTCGAGGAACGCTAACGGAAAGCTACATACAGACCTCAGACATTGAGGACGACCTTGATGGTTTGAGTTTTGAACAGGTAATGTAATCTGAAAACATGAAATTTAAGATTATGTCCTGCTATTTGTGAATTGACTTTCAGCATATATATTACAGGCAATGATACAATGGAGGATTTATGTCCTGGACCACCACGATTATCTCTTACCATTTTTAAGAAAAATGTACTTGGAGGGTGTCTGCCCTTGTGCATCCCGGACATTACTATTTTTAAGAAACGATTCAACCTTAAAGCCGTTGGCAATAGAGCTGAGCTATCCCGGTTCCTACGACAACATCGACGGGACGAAAACCATGGTAGTCCTCCCTGACAAAGAAGGAACCCTTCAAGCACTTTGGCAGTTGGCAAGGGCTCATGTTGCAGTCAATGACTCGGCATACCATCAACTCATCAGCCATTGGTTATGAGCCATAACTTTCCTCTAGAAAATCCTTAAATTTTCCTTCACCATTAGAACTGATTCAGAATAGTTTAAACACCATTTTCCAGGTTGCATACTCATGCAGTTGTCGAGCCGTTCATCATTGCCACCAGGAGACAATTGAGCGTGATGCATCCGGTTCACCGGTTGTTGGATCCTCATTTCAAAGATACCATGCACATAAATGCACTAGCTCGAACCGTTCTCATAAATGCCGGAGGAATCCTTGAGAAGACACTTTTCACTGGCAGATTCTCCATGGAATTGTCTTCTGAACTTTATAAAGAGTGGCGATTCGATGAACAGGCTCTCCCCTCCGATCTAATTAGAAGGTACATACATACAATGATGCCAAAACAATCTGCGAAAATGGTATATAATCAATTCTAAAACCATATAATTTCTCAGGTGTATGGCCCTGGATGAGTCAGAGAGCCCCATAGGAGCTCATTTGCTCTTCCAAGACTATCCTTACGGTCTAGACGGTCTCGATGTATGGCTAGCCATCCAAACATGGGTGGGAGACTTCTGCGACATCTTCTACGAAGACGATGCTTCAGTCAAATCCGATGCCGAAATCCAAGCATGGTGGTCGGAAATCCGGAACGTCGGTCACGGTGATAAGCGCAATGAAACATGGTGGTGCCAAATGACAACAAAGGCAGATCTTAAACAGACATTAACGACACTCATATGGATAACATCAGCCCTTCATGCATCAGTGAATTTCGGGCAATATACATACACAGGTTATCCCCCGAACCGTCCCACTCGGTGTCGGAAGTTCGTTCCCGAAGAAGGGACAATGGAATTTGCCGAGTTCTTGAAAGACCCTGATAAGTACTTCCTCAACATGTTACCTGATAGGTTTCAGGCAACGCTTGGGATAGCATTGATGGAGGTGCTATCACGGCACACGTCGGACGAAGTTTACTTGGGACAGAGGCCGACATCGGAGTGGATAGACAATAAGGAGGTGAAGCAGAGATTTGAGAAGTTCAATGAGTGTTTAAGGGAGATAGAGAAGCGAATCCTGGAGAGGAATGGAGATCCAGAGCTGAGAAATAGACGGGGGCCTGCTAAAGTGCCATACAAACTTCTTTATACTGATGCGACTAAGGTCCAAAATGCCAAAGGGATTCCTAATAGTGTATCCATTTAACCTTTATGTTCCATAAACCATATGACATATTTTATACCTTACATTTATTTAAAATTTTATATACGTTTCTAATTTCCGAACTATCAATATCCAACTTATTAATTAACTAATTAGATCGGATACGAATATTACAGAAACCAGTTATTTGGACCACATTTCATGTTAAAAAGGGTATGAAAATAATTTGATCCTTCGCCAGAACTGTCCGGTCATACCTTAATATAAAATCTATCCAACGGTTCACGTTGGTCCAATTGGCTTCATTTTTAAAACTATTTTACTTTTTTAAAGGTCCAAGTGGCTAGTTCATTACAGTCCATAATCCAGCTTCTCTTACCAGTTAAGATTTAAGAATCCGCATGGCAGCGTAGCAACTGGCTTAACCACCACGCTACTCAGAAGCGCGTGTACGAGACAGACTATTCCGACATGAAGTATGAACAAGAGATAAGCTTAATTAAAATCGGGTCAAGTCGATTGTATTTTTTTGAATTTTTAAACCATTCATAATAATTTAGTTTGACTATAATAATTTAATTTAAATACGTTTGATTCTAATATTTATTATTAATCTTAAGTTTTGATGTTTTTAGAATTTATTCTGATAAAACAATTTTATTTTATATGTTTTAAATATTATTTGATAAAATTTTAACTCTTTTTCATAAAAAATCAATTTCAATAATTATAATTTTAAATTTATTAGTATAGTAAATACAAACATTACAGCTTGAATCAATTTTCTATTGACTCGATTTATTTATTTATTTGCTCACAATTACGCCAGTAAACGATGTAATCATACGATAAAGGGAAAATCCCAACCGAGATAGGGCCCACTCATAATTGATCATTACCTTTCTGTATCCAAGCTGGCAAACACTTGTCTCCTACTTCTCTCATTCGCTTTTCTCATCATTTCCCCCCCAATGCTATTTCTATTAAACCCTAACCCTAATTCCCCCTTTTCTCCTGTAAATCCCCAATCCCCATGTTCTAACGTAGAATTCTAAAGAAAGAAAATGATTCATTTAGTTCCGTCCATATTTATTCACTTTATTTTCATCCTCGCCCTTGTCAACGGCGAGCAGGATTCTATCTACGATATCCTAAAGGCCCATGGGCTACCCATGGGGGTGCTCCCGAAGGGAATAACCCGATTCGAATTCGACGATACGGGTCGGTTCGAGGTTCAATTGGATCAGGCGTGTAATGCCATGTTTGAAAGCGAGCTGCATTACGATAGGAACGTGTCGGGGACTTTGAGTTACGGCCAGATCGGGGCCTTGTCGGGGATTGCGTCTCAGGAGTTGTTTCTTTGGTTCCCGGTCAAAGGGATTCGGGTCGACGTTCCTAGCTCGGGTCTCATTTATTTCGACGTCGGTGTGATTTTTAAGCAGCTTTCATTGTCTTTGTTCGAAACGCCGAGGGATTGTACGACGATTCGGGAATCCGGTGATTTGATTCGAGATGGCAAGTTATTAGCTGAATCAATCGAAAAGGTTCGATTTGTTATCATTCCTCTTATCTGATTAATAATTTGTGAAATATGAGTTTATGTAATAGCTTAATTTATTGTTTTCTTGTACAAATTGTAGAATTCACGAGCGAAACTTGGATATGAACTTGATCAAGAAAGATTTGGGAGGAAAGAGATCTAGAATGGTGGAAAGACAAGAAGTTTTTCAATAGCTCAATCAGTTTAGCCTTGAAGTGTATTCTGGGCCTCGCCCTCCAACATTGTAAATTTTGGTCGGAATGTCTGCTGTAGATGGTCTTTACGTCTCCATCCTGTGTGATTTTCTTGCATTTTTGTCTGTGTTCTATATAGTGCAGAATCATCGACTTGTCAAGTCCAACCGGCTTTCGTCTACACGGGGATAGCCAATGAAGTGAAAATGGGAGATAGGTAAAGCTAATTTGTCGATGACCTTTGTTCGTTTATCATATGGAAGATAAAATGGAGATGGGACTTGGGAGCATTTGGTTGGCTGTTTCAGGTGATAAAATCTACGGAATTTAATTCATATGTTAAAAGTTTCATTTGTATTATGAATATAAGCATGGTTATAAAAGTTCATTGCTTCATTTCCCTTTTTCTATTCCTTACTAAACATGTGATCCGCTTGAATATTGTATTTCAGTTGTTTTGTTGATTATTCTTTAATCTTGAGTTGCCCCTGTTCCATATGAAACTTTGCTGTAGTATCAGCTCTTTAATCTAATATAATTTCTGTGACGTGTGAAGGAGGAGGGAAACATAAGCTTTGAGCACATTGCTATTTAGTTGCTTTTTCTTTTTAACTTTAAGGGGTTATTCTCAAGTCTGAGCCCGGCGAATTATATTCTCATTGGCATAATTCAAACAGGTGTTTATGACTTTGTGTAGATCATGTCCATGGGATGGGATTAGATTTCTCCCTAGGTTTTTGAACTGGTAGTCTTGTTTCCCAAGAAAAGTTCGATTTTATGTTTTTCATTCTATTTTCTCTGTTTTTGGGAAAGGTTGTTAAAGCCTTACAAAATTAGTTTATCTTTTGGTTATCTACCAGATGTGTGGCAATGCCACATACTTATTTGCTATGCATATAAGAAGTCCTGAGAAGCTTTCTGAAATAGCTTGTTTTAGTGTTCTGGATCATGGAAGTGATGGCTTTTTCTGAATCTATCAAGTGTAAAACCTGTCTCTTCTTCATCCTTAGTTACCCCACTCCCTCTTCTCCTCTTCCATCGCAAAAGCTTGTAGATTGTCATATTAGGTATTGGGTTCAACCGATGTTGTAAGCAATCATACCTTCACATTGAACAACATGGTACTGAAATTTGAATTAGATGCTGGATGTACCTATTCTATTAAGGAGACAAGATTGAATGCTTCATCTGAGAATGTTTAAATTGGGAAAAACTGCTGTAGGCCAGTGTTAAAATTCGGCCTACTTTCCTTGATTTTCTGTATGTACAATTTGCAGTTTGTCTGTACCAGGTGCATCAGATGGCTTTGAACTAGGCCAATGGACTGCCCTTAAATATCTCTAGTAAGTTGATTTTTTTTCCATTAAGTGCCCGACTTCTATCACAGACACTTTATTTTGATTATCAGATATAGGTTTCTCCTTCGAAACAAACACTCCAAAAGGCCGACATTCGTTTCATTTTTCAGATGGAATTGTAGTTAACATGTTTGTTTCTTAAAATTACGGTATCTCAAGTAAACATGCCATTATTTTCCATAATTCTGTCCTGCAAGGTATTGGTGCTGAAGGAGCAGTTGTTTAGCAGTTAGATGTTGGTTATGGAAGAACGTAAACTTTTCTATATAGCATTCTCCAAACGAATAAGACCTTTATATATTGTTAGTTTTGCTCGTCTTGCTGGAGTTAGTATTGTCAATAAGTAGAAGGAACAGAGGTGTAAAGGGGTACGAGTACGACCGCCTCACCAGCTTATTAGTCTGTAGAACAATTCTCTCCGTATCGGAAATACCGACATCCGAACCGAGGAGAAGGTTGAATTGGGTAGAAGAATGATAGGGTTGGTGGAGTGGGGTTGACAAGCCAGCTTGGCCTTGGCGGGGGTTGAGTTTATGCTATACTATGGCCCTGTTTGGTAAATAGCGGTTTGGACAAAAATTAGAGGTTTGAGGTATAATTAGAGGTTTGACTAGTCAAATCCGCTAATATTGATGTTTGGTAAATAGCGAATTGAAAGAGCGGATTGGGGTGAAAAAGCTAATTTTGAAAAAGCTCCTAATATAAGCTTTTTGAGATTAGGGGTTTGATATTATAGTTGTAATGACTTTTTTACCCTCAACAATGATCAAAAATCTCCAAAAAAAAAACTTAAATTAAATAATAATATTTTTAATATAAATAATAACATATTAAATATTGGACTTATTTGTTTTACTACTAATTTATATGGTGACATTTGTAAGTTAATTCTATTTTTTTATTATCACATATTTATATGTGCATATAAAAATTTAATAATTATATAAATAATAAATTAATATATAAATCTTTCAAATATGTTTAGGAAATTTATATTAAAAAATAATTTTTACAAATCTAATTAATATTTATTAGATACAAAATATTAATCATTGATAAATTATTCAAACAAGTATTAAATATAATCATGTCCTTATATGTCATTTTGCTTGTTTAAATAATCAATCAGCTATCAGTTAATTTAACCAAATACTTTTATACAATCAGCTAATATAATCCGCTAGTTAAATCAGCTAATGCAATCAGCTATCAGCTAATGTAATCCGCTATCAACTATCAGCTATACGCTAATTGCCAAATAAGGCCTATACCATATGGCATGTGTCGTAAGAAAGGCAATAATACGGGCATTAGTTAGTGTCGTAAGAAAGGCTAGTATTTTATTTCCATAAAAGAAAGCCAGTCGGCAGTCGTGACTCGTGACTTCATGTTGCTTCACATGAATTGTCGCAAAAGATCTTTGTATCTATCACCCAAAATATTAAAATGTTTAATAGTTTTTGTACTTAAAAAAACATTTTCCCACTATTTTTGGCTCTCAAATTATTTTTGTTAAACTGAATCAATTGACAGAACAAGTAATATATCTGTTAGGATTTAGGGTGTCAACTATTTGATCTATTTACTAATTTTTCATTTCTTTTACAATTTTTATAAAATTTGATAATTAAAAATAATTTTTTTAACATAATAAAATAGCGCCAAGATTAACTAAAAGACAACGCATTTAATTTATTGTTAGCTTAACAAATTTTTTTACTTTTATTGTTAATTCATTTAATTCGATAAAAAAAGAATTTAATGTTAAAAAATGACAAAAATTGAGACACTTTTAAAAAAGTTTGAAAGTAAGAATTGACCTCAGACGTTTAGGCCAGCATTAACCACACATCACAAGACCTAAAAAAAGCATTGAAGCACAAATTTCACGTAGAAAATTCAAACTATTTAAAAAGTGGTCCATTGAAAATTTAATATTCGACAATATTTATTACCATTTTAAAATATTTTTTGATCGTTTTTAAATACCTGATTAATTTATAACCCCATCAATATTTACCATTTTTAAATCATTTCCTTTTTCAATTGAATCGATATACAATTAACCTATTACATTAATCCAATCATGATTCTAATAGAGATCCCGAATAAATAGGGTAAAGTACATTAATAATCATTGAACTATGAAGAAATATCATTTTGGTCAATGACCTTTTACAATTTATAAAATAGTCATTAAATTGTTACAAAAGTGTCATTAGACATTATAAAACAGTATAACAATTCAATTAATTTAATGACCATTTAATTATCATGTTATAACCTTTGAAATGTCAATAACCAAAACTATCATTTTTTAGCACTAATGTGCTAATATATGGGAAGATGAGGGCTCCATTGCAAATATGGTTGAATGAGTTGGAGCCTATCACAACCGTCAATTTCCTGACAGATGGAGATATGAACACAACAATCTAAAATTGTCCGATAAATAATGGCAATGGGGCAGGTCGGGTTTTTGCCTGCTCCGACCCCGACCCGACCTAATCTTACCGTAACCCGATCAACGACTAGTACAGTAGTACTCTCAAACTTCCCTAAAGAAACTTATATATCCCTTCACCTCATCTCTTCTCTTCTCTTTCCACCACCACATATCCATCACTACTAAAACCTCTCCGGCCGGCCACCACCTCTCTCCGGCGCCGGCCAAACGAATAGCAAAGCAACTTTAATTCCCTGTTCTGTACTTTAAAATGATTTCACTTACTCCTTATCTTTCTCTTCCCACCACCAGTGCCTTCACTTCGAAAGCGAATAAGCTCTCAATCTCTCTCAAACCAGCGGCGCCGGTTTGTAGTTCTTATTCGAGAAATGGATTGAAGTTGAGTGGGATGAAGGGTTGTTTTGAAATTACCAGGAGTACAGGAGGGTTGTTTGTATTTGCCTGTTCAACGACGCCGTATGTCCGGCGAGTTGGGTCGCGGAGGCTTCCGTTTGTGAATAACGCAGGCGGTGGGGATACCCAGGTAGGAAAGAAGGTTGATATATCGCAGGTTTTGTCAGCAATGCTTCCTTTTGTTGTCGCTATTACTGCTGTTGCTGCCCTTGCTCAACCTTCAACTTTCACCTGGTAAGACTTTTCTTTTTTGCATTCTAATCAGTTCTTAATTAATGATATTCTTAGAGTCTTTCTGGGTTTTCGTTGTTTACTGTGGGAATTTGACTTTTTTTACTTTGCTCTGTAGTTTTATAGTCTCATGGTTGGATTTTTTTATAAAAAAATTGGAAATTTATTCTTTTTGGAAAACTAATCTATATATACACTCGATAGCTTAGCTTTTTTACTTTAATTGATTTGTCAGCTCTATGAGAAGTTGGTATTATATATGGTGGACCGATTGTTATTTATTGCAGTTTCTGGCTTTTTGTGAGTTTTAAATGTTCACTCTTGTTGGCTTTTAGTTTAATGGTTTATGTTTTCTTCAAGTTATGTAGTTTTACAGGGTTTTTTTTTTCATTTTATATTCTATAATTTCTTACTTTCAAAGCTTCGTTTCTCTTCTCGAACCAGAAGTTTCAATGGTTTGCTACACAGATTCTGCAACTAAGAAATAGAATCTATACCACTTTGACATGTTTTATTTGCACCATTTTGGTATGAATACAACGGTTTTCTTTTCTATTAGTTTTGCTCAAGGAAGAAAAACAATTATTAAACACAAATTTTCATGTAGGGTATCTAAGGAATTGTATGCTCCTGCTCTTGGTGGGATTATGTTGTCCATTGGAATTCGACTTTCCTTTGATGATTTCACACTTGCAGTCAAAAGGTAAAATCATTTCATTTCTTCAAATATAATGATAATAATAAGAAGAAAAGCATCTCTCTTTGTATCATGTGTAGTTTGATATAGTTGCTAATGATGTGATTTTATTTGCTCAATCCGAAACGTGCTCCTCAATTTGTATGATTTTGTTTCCTTGCAGACCTTTACCGCTATCTATCGGATTAATTGCACAGTATATACTCAAACCGGCTCTTGGGGTTTTAATTGCAAAGGCCTTTGGTATGCCGCCGATATTCTATGCTGGCTTTATGCTCACATCTTGTGTGGCAGGGGCTCAGCTCTCTAGCTATGCCAGCTTTTTGAGTAAAGGAGATGTGGCAGTTAGTATACTTCTCACTAGCTTTACAACCATTGCGTCGGTGATAGTCACACCTCTTTTAACAGGCCTTCTCATAGGTTCTGTCGTTCCGGTTGATGCTGTTGCTATGTCGAAGTCGATTTTACAGGTAATGTGGTGTTGAACGTATATATGCCAATAGTTTCTAATGAGCATTCTTGTTTCTTGGTGGAATGTAAATGTTTTGCTTGGTTTTTCTTGTTAGGTTGTTCTTATTCCTATCGCTATCGGGCTTGTGCTTAATACCTATGCAAAACCGGTCGTCACAATCCTTCAACCTGTGATGCCCTTTGTTGCTATGATCTGTACTTCCCTGTGCATTGGTAGCCCTCTTGCATTGAATAGAAGTCAAATTTTATCTAAAGAGGGTGTTCAGTTGGTTTTTCCTGTTTTGACATTTCATGCTGTGGCATTTGCTGTCGGATATTGGATCTCGAAAATTCCTGCTTTCAGGTAATCTACAACTTGTGTATTACATTATGCTTTATGCATCCATTTCACCTGGTTTGCGTTTGGAAGATTAGGGGGAAGGTTTTTTACTTTGTGGAAGCATAAGAAATTCATAAATATTTCACCATTTGAAAATAAAAATCTAATGGAGGAATGGCTTTGATCAAGTAATTGTAGAACATTTGGCAGCTCCATCATGATTATTGGAGCATGGTAAGTACTACTTTTCTGGGTAGTAATTCTGGAATCTTTTCTTATCTGCCTGGTTCATGCCCTCCCAAGTTCTATTTCAAGCTCCAAGGTACTTTCTTTTGGACCTAAATAAGAACCGTGTGCCAATCAGGCAGAGAAGTTGTCATTCCGAATCTTTCTTTAATATCCCTGGATTTTCTTGAAGCTTCCCCGAATTATTTGCCGGCTGAATCTCGTTGCACTTTCAAGCATTTGTTATACAATTTATATACAGAATCCTTTGATTCTATTTTCGGAGTCTGTTTTACTTGCTGATTTCATTCAGACCATTTGATACCATGTGATTAATGTGCAGGCAAAGAGAAGAAGTTTGTCGTACGGTTTCATTATGCACCGGCATGCAAAGCTCCACCATGGCAGGCCTTCTCGCAACCCAGTTCCTCGGGGGCAGTAGTCAAGCAGTACCACCCGCATGCTCTGTCGTTGCCATGGCTATTATGGGTCTTTGTCTTGCCTCTTTCTGGGGCAATGGTTTCCGTATTAGAGACCTACCTTCTCTACTCATCCCACAAACCAGCTCTGCTGTCCCGACTCAATGATGCAACACTTGGAAGTTGGAACATCTTCAAGGAATGAATCGAGCTAATTCCAATGCTCACAAAGAAAGAGAGTCATGTCTTAACCAGTCCTCGTATGAACATGACCCCTCCCCCTCAGTAAAACAGCAGCAGTGGTCGAGCACAAGCCGATCAAAAATCAATATTTACATTACAGAAATAGGAGGCAGACAGAGAACGCAGAAAGACGACTGACTATACCTAGGAAGTTATTGTAGTTTGAAAAGTGCTTTCTCGAGCTTTGCCTGAAAGCCAGCAAACATATGTATCCTGTAGATATGGATTAATAGTAATCACAAAATATAGTCAGATGTGTAGTTTATTTATCATTCATGTTAAACAGAAACAAATGGTGGAGCCTGGCCTGGAATAATATCCCAATTTGGTAGCGCAATTATGGGGCGTTTCAACCTTGAAGCATTGTTTTCATGTAAAAAGATGAGTTGATTTAGTCATGGGCATGGCCTTTGAGCTTGACATTCATGCTTGTTTTGTTTTGACTTTATACGCGCATTGCATGGAACATGATTCATAAGCTGTCTGAAAATATTCCTTCCCATTTGTTCATTCATATACCCCATCTTTTCGTCTTTCCACAGCTATATATTATTCCTTCACTTTACCAAATTACCTCAGGCTAAACTCAGATCAGAAACTAAGCTGCCAATCTTATGGTTCGGTTAGTATTTGCTTCTTCCTTTGATCATTGTAAACACGGATAAAGGTGGCGCATCCTCGAAATTTCAAATTCTCGTCTATTTTCTTTGTATTTTATATTAATGATCTAATCTCGCGTATTTTGAAAATTTAAAATTACCATATACTTTTATTAAATATAAAAGTTTGCACCCTTAACATAAAATTATGTGTCTATTCCTGATTAAAAAGCTTAATTTGAGCAAGTCGTTCGTTTGTTAATTATTAATCAATTAATCACATTGGCTTCATCAATGTCCTTTATTATATATCATATTGGGAAACAAATAGGGTATATAATTACGGATGGAAATCATCTACTCCTTTTCGGTGCCCTTATATTCTCCACGCTCAAAATGAACTTTAGGGTTTAGGGTTTTAGGTTAGGAGTTATGGTTAGGGTTTAGAGAATTTTTGGTAGGGTGTATTTTTAGGGTATAAGGTGTAGGGTTTATGATTTAGAATTTAGGGTTAATGCTTAGAATTTAATTTTGTAGTGTTTTTTAATATTGAGACATATGTAGTAGCACCGAAAAGGGGCAGATTAATTTTATCCATATAATTACTAGCATTTGATCATTTTCTTGACCAAATTGACTATCATTCTTTACAAGTGTGAACTCTTTTGCCATAAAAGATAAATTAAATAACAATTGCTATATTACTTAAACCATTAGGGTTTATATCAAAATGGTTTCATAAATTAAGGTCGCTAATATGTTAAGGTCGATCTGAATCAACTTACATTTGAATTGTAAAGAAAAAATAATGATTTGGATGAGCCCTTGAACACCAATTCCTGTGAAACAGTGGATTTAGATCGTCGTCGCACAATAATTAAAATATATTCAATGTTTGAATGGTTTTCATACTAATAATTTAAATATATTTATATCGACAGCTGATAAAAACACGCAACATACAAAACATACACATTCTTTATCAATAAAAACATTATGTTAAACGGTACATAAATAATTGTGATTTGAGTTAATAATATCTCTAAATACTAAATTTTATAATTGTGAAGGTTTTATATCGTTATAAACACCGATATCTTATCTATTAACCAGTTAATCCAAATTGAATATCGTAGATATTTGTTATGAGACGGTCATTTTTAATCTAATTTTCTCATTCACAACGTTAGAATTTAAACTCTTAATATTATGCAAGGAGTCTAACGTTTTATCTCGGTGTACAATAGATAAAACTTTTTATATTAACTTCATTGTTTGAAGGAGCAATGTTCTTTTATTGAACTAATTTTAAATAAAAATTCTTTTATTTAATTTCACATAAACAGCCTAGTTTGATCTTAAGCAACCACTACTTTTTTTCAAATACTTTTGTAGAATGTTATGTTGCCATGTAAATGTTTTTGGCGTTTAGAGAATTCCACCCATCATTGATGTGCTTGTTGTCAAAGACCTTACAGTAGTCCTAAAGAAATATTCAATCAATGCTTATTAATTTTGGGTTAAATGCCCTCTTCCCCCACGAATTCAATGTTTGGTATATGACATCAATACTTTTTACTTAAACTTAATTCCATCCTTAATGAACTTAACAAGCGTTTCAGTGAAAAAATCGATGATATTTATTCTAAGAGACGCGAGTTTAAATCACTTTATTTAACAAAGTGTAGATACATTGTCAAAGGATTAAGAACGTGTATAAACATATATTACCTTCTAACCACCTTTAGACTATTCAAAAAAATTTATATCATTAATTTTGTCATGAATATTTATCTATGTGAATGTCTATTATGATTAGAACTTTATCTAAGTAGTTTGATTTATTTATTATTAGGAATATTATCTCTATTAATTAGAGTTTAATGTATTATGTAATTTTTATGCCTATAAATAGATGATTCATTGATGGCGTTGTATACACAAGTCTATATTTGAGAATAATACAAATCTCCCTCATTCTCTCATCTCCTTATTCTTTTATACTTGTTTGTTGTTCTTCATTATTTTGTTCACAAAAAATTTGACATTTCTCGATATTTATATAAATATATTTTTGAACAGTACTAAGATAATTACATAATATATAGTATATGATAACATAATATTTCAACTATTAATGAAGTTGTGACATGAAAAAAATGCCACGTCTTTAGTTAAATGTATGATATCACATATCAAATTCAGATATCAAAACATATAATATTTAGGTATTATTTGATACACTGTCGATGGAAACGAAAAGTTTCTACAAGCGCCTTAGTTTTAGGGTTTAAAGACTTAGTTTAGAGTGTATGGACTTTAGGGTTTTAGGTGTATGGGTTTTGAATTTAGAGGTTGTGGTTGAAATTTATAGTTTAGAGTTTATAGATTAAAACTTAAATCCTCACAATATTACCCTAAAAATTAAATCTTAACATCTAAAACTTAAATTCTAACCCTAAACCCTAGATTCTAACCACTATCCCTAAGTTTTAAATTCCTACACTTAAACTCCTAAATAATACACCATAAACTAAGTCTCTAAACCTTAAAACTAAGGCGCTTGTGAAAACTTTTAATTTCCACCGCTAGTGTATAAGATAATAATCCTTGTTTAAATACCATATTAGACATAAAAAACAAACAAAAAAATCACAGCATTAAGAAATATATATATATATATATATATATATATATATATATATCAAATTCAAGTATTATATTGAAAAAACATATAAATATTACATTGGAGAAAAAAATGTCAAGTTTGGGTATAAAATAATTAGACCTTATAGAAAACAAGGGATATTACGAAAGATGGAATTAATTCCCTGTTCAACCCAACATTATCTCTTAAATTGTATTTATTTTTCTAACAGCAATAATGATGAATAAAAAACAATTTTCACAGGAGTTGATTTATAGTAAAACAATGTCAAATATTTCTGTAAAAATCGAGCTTCAAATCATCATTATCTAAAAATTTAGGTTGATAGGACCAATGAAGGACTCGATTCTGATATCCACTAATTGGTCAAGAGGTTAAAAATTCTCATGTTATTTTATATTGTATGAGTTCGAATTCTAATATTTACTTTGAGAATGTAAATATCACTATCTAATAAAAAAAACTCGATTCTTATAAAACTCGAGTTTACCATAAAAAAACACATCTTAAAAAACAATGTCGGGTTGAACTTATTTTGAGAATTACTCTTTTCTTTTGCAATATTCCAGTAAAAAAGCATGAGGGTATTGTGAGTAGGATTGGAACATAATCTATTACTATAATTTTATCTTGAAAAAATTATATATGAATTTTTATTTATCAATTAAAAATAATTTTGTATATAAACATAGTTTTTGAAGAAAAATATATAAACCATACTTTTTTTTTTTTGAAAACTATACAAACCATACTTTAACATGACTCAAACCATGAAAAATATAAACTTAATCAATGGAGCATGTTTGAGTATTAATCATTAGTGTATTGATAAAAACTAAAGTTTAAGTTACACCTACAATCTCATTTAGCCTAAAAAAAATGTGTTTGCTTGTTATACATTTCTGCAATTTTATCAAGAAACAAAAAGCTTTGCATATACTCCAAAATTTTAAGAGAACGAAAATAATTAAGATCAAAATTAGTAAAAAAGAAAAAAAATAGTAGACATTAATTTAACAAGTTTGTTATTTTTCGTTTAATTTGACAAAAAGAGTTTGAAGACCTAAAAGAAATTATAGAAAAAGTTATTTTTTTTAAATGTTTAAGGTCAAAAATTTTATTAGACCTTCATTTCAGTGCTTTACATGTTACAAAAACTTATTAGTATAATCATTTTATTTTAAATTTATGATTTAATTTAAAGGGTTAGGATCCACTTACACAATTTAAATTTTTTTAAGTTTTACATGTTTTTTGGGATCGTTGGATGAGAGAAATGGATGGCTAAAATTAACTCTTTATTTTTTTCTTAAGTGATAATCTTCACATATTCTACTGTTAACATCAGTCATCCGTTTCACTTGTACACATAAATATCTTTCTTGAACACATAAAAGAATTTTACATAAATTTCTAAAAAGGATATATATATGCAAAAATAAAAATAAAAATGTTTCAGTATCATATTTTATTGAAATAACCACATAAAATAATTAATATATTTTCTTTTATCAATTTAGCTTTTATTTTTTATTTTGTTTTACAAACTAGCAGAAGATCCCTTGTGAGTAGGGGTGTGCAAAATAAATTGTAACCGTTAACCGGTATAACCGTTTATTTTATAAGTTAATTAACATAACCGTTAAGGTTAAACGGTTTTGGTTAATCGAACTGCTAAAAAAGACGGTTAGTGGTTAACCTATTAGTTGTTTCGGTTAACCGAACCGCTAAAAAAGACGGTTAATGGTTAACCTATAGGTTGTTTCGGTTAACCGAACCGCTAAAAAAGACGGTTAATGGTTAACCTATAGGTACTTTATTTTAACTAAGTATAAAATTTGTGTTTAAAATTTCTCTATTTAAGTTAAAATTTTTCAAAAAAAAATTAATACAATATTTATCGGAGAGATTTATTTATTATTCTAAAAAATAAATAATGAACATTTGAAAAGAAAATCATAATAGGTTACATGTTAATCTGTACAGATCCGTTCCTTAACGGTTACCCACTATAATGGTTAACTATTTAAAAAATTAACGGTTAACCGTTTTTTAACAGTTAATAACAGTTAAATTACGAATAATAACCGTTATAACGGTTAACCAACTGTTTAAACTAAACGGTACGGTTAACCTAACATGAACAACTAAGTAAGTGTGAGAGAGAGGAGGGAGAAAACCTATCACAGTTCTTTAAAGCAATACGATTTAGAACAAGTTTTGGGTAATATTGCTGCTGCGAAATGAAGTATTTGAACATAAAGTCTCTTTTTTCTATAAACGTATTACTTTATTTAATATATATATATATGTGTGTGGCTGACAATAATTAGGGTTTAAAGTATCAATTTTAAAAACACACATACCAACTAAAATACACTACTAAATATAATATGAAATAGTTAAGTTGGAAATGAGAGCCTGAGCTAGCTATTTCATGCTATTAAGCTTGACGAAGCCTAAGCTGAATGGTTAATTAGAATTAAAGCAAAGGAGAATATAGACATCATTATACTAAATAATATAATAACGTTTTATATATGTTTATATGTTCTAAAAAAAGTTCACAGGCCAACTTAAGACAATAATCCAGAATATAATTATAATTGAAAGAAAGAACATTCTGCTTTGAGATTATTTGTTCATCGAGTTTTAATTTTGTGTGGCTCATAATTTATTTAAAGGTAGAATTAAACCACATTTGTCTAACTATCTTGACGTATACTTCATGCCAAACTAATATTATTAAAATTATTTATTGTATTAAAAATTAGTTTATTTCCTCTTTAATTGAATTAGAGAGAGAGAGATGGAAAATGATAATTTATCAACCAAAAAGTTTTGGAAACCCAATAACAAAAGCTATTAAAAGAATCACTCCATTAACACGAAATGACTCCAGATTGTATGAAAAATAGATTCATATATATATATATATATGAATAGAAATTACCAACGTAACTATACAAACACGACTATGTATAACATGACACAGATTTTGCAAGTTTATTCACTTGGTACTCATCACTTTCTGTCTAGAAACTATTTCAGCTGGCTATATATATAAAGAAAATACTTACCCATCTTTGTATGAACCATTTTCCCTTTTTAAAATTATGTTCTTCGGATTTATTATATATAATATTAGTCAGACTCAGAGAGAATAGAAATGGGCAATTTTTTTCATCACCTGAACCTGGGTGGTAAGGCACTTTATGTAATGTGCTGTCTCATCCAACAAGTTGCAATAATCCATGGCTTCACCTCCTGGAACAAGCTCTCTTAGTTCACTTGCTTCCACACCAAACCCAACCCCAGCTTCCCCTGTTGTTGCTGTTCTACTTGTTTCTGTGTTCTCATGTCTTGTTTTTTTCATGGCGGCTTGTCGGGACGACTTAATAAGTGTACTAGTCTTCCCACAAGATCGGCTCCGAAGCTTCCAAAGCATTGCCCTACTCCAAGTTCTCCTCGACCTAACCGAGTACGCCATGGACTTGTCAGCAGCAGCCTTGATCCTTCGGTACCGCCGGAAGATCTCCGTGGGAGAAGAGGAGGAGATAGGTTTTTGAGCATGGATTTTGGTGAGAGCCCTGAGGAACCTTGTGGCGAACCTGGATTTTAGAGAACTAGGGTTATACTTATACTTATAATTCATGGTTTATGAGATGAAAAGTTGATGAAGAATATTAGGGTTTGGTTTTGGGTAGTTGGATATGGAGATTAAGCAAGGGGCTGGCCTTTTTTGGATGGTGAAAACGAGGCCGGTTGCCCAACCAGAAGTGATCCCGAAGACAAAAACTGACTAATTCTCTGACACGGTATCTAAATAAACCAACCAGACAGAGATGTGGTTAGGGGAACTTTCAAGAACAAAAACATGTGACGAGAATGAAGGGATTGGAAATGGGAGGTGTAAAGAGGAAGGAGAGTCGGGGAATCAACCCTTGATTTGGATATATACCACATTATCATCATTCTTCATCTTCTTATTATTATTTTTTTATTTGCTCGGCAAATGTATGATTTATTAAAAGGAGAAAAATCATATATGACCAACACCTCTATAAGATTTTCGTAGTATTTGCTAATACATTTTTTTAATATTCTAACAATGTGTATATACTTTGTAGATAAAATAATTTAAACTCGTATCTCTTAAAACAATATTATCTGACACTTTAAATATTTTAATTTATCTATGTTAAAATTAATGGAATCTTTTATTGAATTGATTATCATTGATGACATAAAATTTTAATATGGTATAAATTAGAATTAGAATTGAATTAAATTAAAGGCGTTTGCTTTCGTTTTCAGATTGGGATTATAGAGGAGAGAAAAGGGAGTTTTGTGGGGGCTGAAATGGCCAACCACCATATGAACGCACATGGTTCCATTTTCCCACTTGGATTGTGGGACCTCTCTCTTCTTTGTTTATGTATCGTATTTTAGTATTTATTACTACTTGTATTCTAGAAGTTGATTTTTGGAATTAAATATCAAAATTCTCATGTATATTGATTTACATTCTTCACCATAATTAGTTCATATTTGAATTTGTTTAACTCTAGTAATTATATCTTTGAATGCCTTGGTTTTTACTTTATGTTGGAACGTTGCTGGTGGGTTATCGACAAGGAGTGATGTTTTGACGGTGATGTCGGCAGCAGCAGCGAGAGTCAGTTTCTTCTCGATGATGGATTGAATGAAATGATAACCCAGATTCAGAGGCGGATGGTAATGGGGGCCAGTGGGAGCCCTGGCCCCCCCAAACTTTTGAAATATTATTATTTTGCCTTTAATATTTTGAAAATTTTTAATTTGGCCCCTTCAAAAATTTAAAATATTTTAGTTATATTTCATTTTTATGAATATTTTTAATTAAGTACCCTCCTTAAAATTCTAAAAAAGTTCTCTTAAAATATTTCTTTTTTGAAAATTTTAGTCGACTCCAAAAAAATTTAAAAAAAATTAAATTAAACCCATCAAAATTTTTAAAATTTTTAATTTAAGCATTCAAATATTTTAAAATTTTTAAGTAGGCCCCCTCAAACTCCGACCCCAAGATCCGCCCCTGCCCAGATTAACTACAATCCAAATCCATAAACTTTATTTTCCATAAAGTTGTTTGACCATTCAATCTTTTATCAAGAGAATAAGTTTGTTGTTTTTGCCATGTTATTTACAGTTGTTATGCTGCTCTTGTTGTTTTTCAATTGGGGATCCAAATACCCTTTTCATTCAAAAGGGTATAATTTTGTTTTTTTAAATCATTTTGATTTTAATCCATAACTTTTATCTTAATTTACATGTTATTTTTAAGGGTTTATATCTTATACACTGGAGGTGAAAACTTTTAGTTTATACAAGCACTTTAATTTTAGGATTAGGGTTTTAACATTTAGGATTTAAGGTTTAAATGTTGAGGTTTATGTCTTATAAGGGTATATGTTGAAGATTTAAGTTTTAACCTATAAATGTATTTTCAAAAAAGGGTTTTAACATATAAACCCTAAATTTGTAATCATGAACCCTAAATTCTATTCACTGCCACTAAATTATAAACTACTTAACCTAAACCCATAAACTATACACCCTAAACTAAGTCCTTAAACCCTAAAAATTAAAACAGTTGTAGAAACTAAAATTCTTTACCTCCAGTACATCAAATAACTATCCTTATTTTTTTGCTTCCCAAATTAAGCACTGAAACGAGTCCAACGATTAATCTTTCGTATTTTATGTTGTGAATTTATCGACAATTCAAGAATATTGTCTCCCCATCCGTGGTGGAACTAAAATATTAATTGAATTGTTAAAGAGGTTCGACATTAAATTTTTTGGTGTAATTATAATTTAGGTCTTTGTAAATCTAAATATTAAAAATATTTGATAGATCATAGATGGTGAGGCATTGTTGTGATAAAGCTAGGCTAAGAAATAGTAATTAATATTATTTTGAGTTTTATATTAGAGTGTTGCCCTCCAACAAATGAAAATTGTAACAAGTACAATTAATTTTTACTATTCCATTTCATATATCAAACTTAATTATCCACTTTTTACAATTAATACGATTATCTTATCTTATAGCTCTAGCTTTAACTCTTTTTCCAAGGAAATCAAAAAATTTTTTTGACTTATTGTCCTCGTCCACCATTATTATATCTGTCTTTTTCTTTATAAATCACGTTTTTTGGAGTTAAAAATAATTTCTTAGTTTGGTCTTAATTTCATCCATGCATATTATATATATATGGATAAATATTCTATACACAGGCGGTGGAAACTGAAAGTTTCCACAAGTGTCTTAGTTTTAGGGTATAGTGAGTTAATTTAGGGTATAAGGTTTAGATGTTTAGGTGTATGGAGTTAGAATTTAGGGATAGTTGTTTCAATTTAAGGTTTATGGTTATAATTTAGGGTGTATAGGTTAAAACCTAAATTCTCACCATATTACCCTAAAATTAAACTCTGGCCTATAAACCCTAAATTGTAACCCTGAACCTTAAATTGAAACAACTATCCCTAAATTCTAAACCTCTAAACCTTATACCCTAAATCAACTCCCTATACCCTAAAATTAAGGCGCTTGTGGAAACTTTCAGTTTCCACCGCCGTATAGGATATTAATCCTATATATATATATATATAAGTTTTTAAGTAAAAGCTTAGATTTTTATTCTAACTTAAGAAAAAGAAAAGAGAATAATATCAATTATATATATATATATTCTTAAAGTATAATGCTTTTCAAAACAATTAAATATAATGAGATTGAAGATTCTGAAGGGCAGCTAGCTTGTATAAGCCCCTCGCCTCCTCCCACCTTCCTCCACCGTCTGCTATTTCCTTCCTTTCTCTTCTTCTCCTTGTTTCATTATTTCGAAGTTTTCTGAGCATATTTTTTCAGTACTTTAATAACATATACAACACTGCTGCTGATCAAGTCTGTCATGAAAAAAAAACAGTTTAATCCCTGAAACAAGCATATTATACTTACCTATCATGGAAGAAGAAGAAGGAGAAGAGAAGTTCAAATTTGTTGATCACTAACATATCTGAAATCTCACTTTCATTAAATAAGAGAGAAGGTATGGTTTATTCTGATCACAAAGTCATCACATATATATGGGATAAGATCCGGTTACACAGTCTAAAAGTTTGTAATTGTAAGTTTTACATATTTTTTGAATCGTTGGATGAGTGAGACGGATAGTTGAGATTAACAGTAAAATATGTAAAGATTATCACTTAGAAAAAATAAGGAGTTAATCTCAATTATCCATTTTCGTATCCAACGATTGTAAAACTTAAAAACTTTTACGCACATTGATGATGGTTTTGGATGGACCACAATCAAGTGGGTGCATGCATGAGGAAAGTGACAATTTGCAGGCTTCATTACAACTTGGAACTGATTGTAACCTTCCAGTTTCATTTCATCAACTTCCTTGTGTGTTTGTTTCTGTGTTATTGTATCACTGTCTTTCCCTTTTAATTTCATATATATCGTTAACCTTATCCCAACACTACAATTAAAGCTGCGTACGTGTGAGAGGGACAGATAACTCCGCCTTCATACACCGCCGCTTAAGCATTTGGTTGAGACGGAGGAGGAGGCCGGTAGCCGGGTGTTTTTTATGGTTTGGTTCACCTCCCTAATTAAAGGGTTGATCGGAGCATGTAATTACACCGGTCTAACTACTAACTAGGCGAGAGGGAAAAGGAAGCAAATTATATTATTCTTTGATAACAAATTCTAATCTTTATTAATATTTGGTTGATATAATCAAATTATAAGCAATTTTTTTTTGGTAAAAATAAGGATACACACATGGGCCTCGATAGAAACTTCCCTAAATTTAATTGGAGGAAAAGAGTACTCATGATTGTCTTACAAGATGAAGGTTAAAAAACCAAAAACCTAAGAGAAATACAAAAATAACTAAAGCCGTAAGGAATCAAAAATAAAGCTAATTAAGGACACAACTAGACAATCTGCATGTGCTATGGTGGCCAACTAATCTCCAGGCAAGTCAAGAACATCGATCGAGCCCGCCTGTAACATCTCATCTACGCAAGGAGGAGCTGAATGGGAAATCCGTACCGAGAGTGAAGTGGAATCATGCATCTTGGCATGGGTATCCGCCACCACTTTACCGGATCGTAGAACATGCTGAAAATAGATAGTCCAGGCTCGTGATTCCATTACACGTATATTTTCCAGGAAAGCACTATCCATGAAGTCCTGCCGATAATCCAAAATCAATGATAAGGCCTCGAAGCTATCCATCTCAAAGATGACGTTGCACCATCTCATTTAATGTAAATGTCTAGATTCAAACTCGAGAGATAAAACAACATGAAAAATAATTTTTTTTTCAAAGTTAATACTAACTAGGCACATAATTCTCCCCCCTTTTTTTTAACTTTTTGGGGAATCAAAGGGTGCAATTGAGGTGGTCCAAATACACTTGATAGTTGATTCAGTGACACCCAACATTTACGATTAATATTCAAACATGTCAATAATGTATGATTACGTGTAACTACAATTACATCAAACCTAATGACTTTTTAAACATAACTTTACTAATAATTTTACACTAATATTTTGCTTATTTGATTTAATTAATAATTTTCTTCAGACATTCGAATCTCTACTCATGATTCAAACATGAAATTTTAATTAAAGTAACATTAAATATTCATTTGCACCAATTGTAACCAAACATTAGTACAATGATAAAATATTTATTGTTTTTGAATTTTTGTTGGCACAACATTGAAAGCTTGAACCTTATCAGCCATTTTCCTTTATCCTTAATATATAAATGTAATGTATAAATTTATAAAATATAAAATTAAAATTTCAAAATATATTTGAAAATAATATATATATATATATCAATTCTATATTAAAAATAAAGGACATAAATAAAAATTTCGTAAAAAACAAAGAAGAATAATTCAAAAATAAAAACTAGCTGGAGATATTGATAGAGATTATTAAATTCTTTCTTATATTTCTGATGTCAACTGTGTTGGCACTTATTTATTACTTAGGTATGTTTGGTACCGTGTTTGTTTTGTATTTATGTTTTATTTTATTTTTTTTGGAAAAATGGGAATTATTTATTTAGTAAAATTAGTACTTCTCGAAAAAAAAATGAAAATAGTTGAGAGTAAAATATAGGGTAAATTACACTAAGAGTCACGCTATTCTAGGTAAATTCTTATTTTAGTCAACCAACTCTAAAAGATTCTTTGTTGGTCATTCAACTAATCAGATTTGCTTTTATCAGTAGCCTTTACGCATTATAAAAATTTGATCCCAATCTTTAAAAATCCAAACAAATTATGAAAATTTAGCGACAGAGCAATCGGTTTGAGAGATAGACCTTGGTATTACATGTATATTTATATAATGAAAATAGTTATTTATTTTTAAGTTGTAATTCATATTCGGCCAGGCTTAAACTTGACTCTTAGACAAGTTTAAATAGGTCTAATTAAATTATACTAATTAATTAGAAACAATGAAGAAAAAGTGAGAAACATGGTAACATATGGAAATGATAAGAAGAACATGGTGGGGGGCAAGACTTGCTTAGAGATTATTAAACATCAAAGCTTTTGAATTAGACTCTTTAACCACTTCATAATTATGCTTAGCTTGAGATAAGCAGCTTCCACATGCATGGTTTCATTCTGGAAACAGGTGTCGTTTTAATATTCAACCTCTAAGAATGTTTATCATCGAGACAAGGGATGGATCGAGGAGATGGGAGCGGTCGCCTCCTTTAATTTATAATTCATATATGATTTAAAATTTTTTAATTTTCTTTTACGTATTTTCTATGAAAAATCTATTTTCTCCCCTCTAAAATTTTATAAATCCGCTCCTTCTAACATAAAATTTTACGTCCTCCCCTAATTGAGAGAACTTGCATATATTTTAAACTCAAAATTTAAATAGGTATACTTTTGTTGCCAACTAAATATGTACATAGAAAATGTTCGCATGACATTAAATTGATAAATTGTTGTCATGTGAATAATAATAATTAATACAAATAAGTTAAATTAATTTATTTTTTATAAAATAAATATTGGTGCAAATTTCCCATTACCTTACTATTTTTAGTTGCCAACGGTTTTATAAATAGGCCCAATGGGTCTAAATGATAACAGGTTAACCCATTTATATTATTTTTATGCATTAGCACCTTAATTAAACAATTATAATTTTTAATAGATTATAATACATTTATAATTTATTTTATATGAACCCACTTTAAGTTTAAAGATAATAAAGGAATTAAAGATGATTAATAGAATCCGATTTGACTGACAAAGGGGAAGAAGAAAACACCTAAAAAAATAGATATCTCCGAATCTAAGTCTAAGGTATGCGTATGCATCGTTTCGAGGTCTGTTCTGTTCTGTTCTGCTACAGCACAAACATAAAACAGGACCAAACATGGTTCTTTGGAAACCAAAAAACAAAAAGTTAATTCATGTCAAATCAACATGATGTCATCGTTGTTTAAGTTATAATACCGACCTAAATTAGTCAGGATAGAGCGAAAATTTGAAGTTGGAGAATAAAATTCAAATATTTAAAAACTAGTTATAAATAATTTATTTCTATATATATAAGGCTTAATAGGTAAATAGGTGCTCAAACTTTACTTTTTTCTAACTAGGTGTTTAAATTACTTTTCGGACTAAATTAGGACCTAAATTTTTATTTCGTGACTCATTTAAAGTTTATCGTTAATTTTTTTCGTTAAAGGGCACATGTCACCTTTAGAAAAATCCAAAATTATATTAAAAATAAATAAAATTAATTAATATTAAAAAAATCTATAAATTTTTCAGATTTTACAAAACAACCTCAATTTCAAAAATCTCTAAACCCCCAAAATCTAAATCCCGATTTGGAACGATTTTTCCGGCGATTGACACACCGTCGCTCACCAAATCGATCGTCGGACCATCACAATCATTTCCTCCACCACCCCGTCGTCGGAAATCAACCGACGTCGTGCGAATCGACGAAATTGTTTAATGGTTCTTTCAAACGATTCACGGAGAATGGCGGCAAGAGGAGCGGCAAACGACGTGTGGGTTGTTTGGCGAGGGGAGGACGCTTCATTCGGTCGTCGGCAACGCGATCGGCGGCGGCGGGAGTGGTCGAATTTGAAGGGTTTAGAGATTTGGGGACTATTTTGGGAATGTTTAAAACTTTCATGATAATTTTTATTTTTATTTTCTTCTATTAATTATATTTATTTTTAATATAATTTTGAATTTTTGTGGAGGTAACATGTGTCCTTTAACAAAAAAATTAACGGTGAACATTAAATGAGTCACGGAATGAAGCTTTAGGTCCTAATTTGACCCAAAAAATAGTTTAAGCACCTAACTGAAAAAGGCTATATTTTGGGCATCTATTTAATGGTTAAGCCTATATATAACAACAAAGGTAAAAAGAATTTTATTTTTTTCACTTTTATATAATTTCGTTAGGACTGTAAATGAGACAAGAAAGATCGCGAGCATCTCGAGCTCGATTTGGTTAACTGAACTCGACTCAAGCTCGAACTCGGCTCGAGTTCTTGACGAACTGAGCTAAGCTACTTAGTACCTGACTCGAAAAGCTCACGAGCTATGCGAAAATATAATATACTAATTTTTTTATATTTTTTATAATTTAAAATCTAAATTCTTAAACTTAAAGCTCTAAATATAAACCCTAAACATAAGTATTAAACCATAAATTCTAGATCCTAATTTATAAACTTAACAACCTAAACCTCTAAACCCTAAACTAACACCCCAAACCCTAAAATTAACAAGCTTGAGTTTTACACAACTTGTGTATTAAAGTTTTTTCTTCATAGGACTTTAAATGAGACGTGACGGATGAAGAGTTACCTAAGTCCAATACGGTCAAAGATCGGTCAACACTCGAATCAAGCTCGAACTCGACTCGAGTTCTAAACGAGCCAAGTCGAGCTCAGATTTCTCAGGCTCGTTAAAAATTACTCAAGCTTGAACTCGACTCAAAATCTTAATGAGCCGAACTTAGCACTGCTCGAGCTCGACTCGGCTCGTTTACACCCCTAATTTCATCCCTAAACCTAGAGCATGACAAATCTTACACTATCGAGGGTGAAAATCAGAGGTAAGTTCGCACAACTGCCCATGGGTTTTATGTTTATTAATAATGATCATGAGACTCGTCTTGTTTTTCCGACAAATTCCTAAAATTTATTTTTATTTATGCAGAACTCATCCTGCCAATCAAAAGAGTTTCCTCTTCCATACATACTTTATAAAGGAACTAGTCAAAAATACAGTGTTCAAATTACTTGATATCCCAAAACATTTTGAACGATACTCCAATTCTCTATTTTCTAAGGGATACTGTTCCCCTAAAAAAGCCCCAATTTGTTGGATAGTTGAATTATTTAGTATTTACCAATGGTAAAAAACAATTTCACAGAATGAAAAACATCAAAAGTTACCATTAAAGGGCTAATAATAAATTAAAAGCAAAAAAGGGGAGATTGTGTGCAGAGTTGCACATGTCCTTATCAATTGAACTACTTCCCTGCAAAATAAAAAAAGTGTAAACTTTATTCAATGTCATTACCACTTTGTTTTCTGCAAGTTTTCAACTTTAAAACACTGCAAACCCCTTTCAGACCCATTGTTAAACTGTTGAGTGTTGACCCATTGCTGACTTCATCCTCATTAACCAGTTCTTCCTTTGCTTGCTCATCAAACTTATTAAAATGTGGCGTGTATATATTTTTATAAAAAAATCGTAAGGATTAATGTATATATACCGAAATTCTTACAAAAATAGTAAGAAATTTGGTATATACATAAATGCTTATCACTTTTATGTACATACCGAAATTTTTATAAAAGTTGTAAGCATTTGTGTGTATACCTTAAGTTTCACCATTTTTGTAAGAATTTATGTATATATACATAAATTCTTACAAAATTGGTAAGCATTTATGTATATACTAAATTTCTTATTATCTTTGTAAGAATTTCGGTACATATACATAAATCCTTACATTAGTTGTAAAGATTTATGTACACGCCTCATTTTAACTTTTTTTTTTTAATTTGCCGCTCATCACAGTAAAAAAAACCCCACAAAAACAAAAGTAAAATAAAAGATTCAAACACTGGAATATGCATTTGATCAAAAGCATACTAACCCTGTTTTACTAATCTGTCTCTCTTTCCCTTTCATCTTTTCATTACCATACCTTACCCTCTTTGTCCTAGTGTTCCCTACTGTGAAACTTCGTTATCTGGTCTGGGTTACTTTTTGTTTTACCCCAGATAAAAAAAATTTATTGCTTTGGATCCCACACCCATACCTCTACTTTTACCCAACCTTCCTCTCACTTCACCCTTTAAATTGCTAGATTTCACACGCTCACACACAGAAAGAAACAAGTGAAAGTGAAGTCTATGGATGTAAGTAAAGTCTACCCTTTTTTTCCTTGTATGCTTTAAAACTGAGTTTCATGTGTGTTCTATTTCTGGTTTTGTTCTTTGTATTTCAGGATTATTACAGAAGGAACCATGTTCCGGCTTTTGGTAGCTGGGATTGGAACAACGACCTTCCTTTTACTCAGTGTTTCGAATCGGCTAGACAACCTGGATTGCTTCGTTACAGCTACTCCGAGGATCGGGATTTATATGTTGCCGGTAATCTTTATGAGAATGATGTTGTTACTCCTGCCATGATTGTCGTTCCTCGTAAAAGGGTATGCTTAAATTTCTTCTTTCCTTTGCCTGAACCAGGTTTCATTTGTTTTAGTATTAACGAATGGAAATTTGCAGACAAAAGTACGACGGTCGCATGTTAAAGAAGGCAGAAAGCAAAGTTGGGAGGCCAGTGACGTGAAACAACCGGCGGCGGCGGCGGCGGCGGCAGCAAGCCCCATTCCTATGGCCAAGCGAACTCCAAAACCCGTCGATGAAGACCTTTACAAAATCTCGCCTGACCTGCTTTACGCAAAAACCAAAAAGGTAGGCTCCACTTAACTTAAAAAGCTTCTACAATCCCCCATGTTTGTTTTTTTTACCTTTAATTTGATGCAGAAGAAAGGGTTGTGCTTCTTCTCCTGCTGCTTGGCGCCAAGTTGATTATTTTGAAGCTGCCATTGCCACCCGTTGCTTGGTCCAATTCTAAAAGCCTTCTCTTACTATATCGGGATTAAGATGATAATTATCATAGAGATTATTGTAATACTAATTAACTATTATGTGAGATTACTAAATACGAGCAGAATCTTGTTGCCAAGATGCTTTGCTTTTCCTTTTTTAAGACAATCTTTTGGTGACTTCTTACATTGTAAAAAAATGTAAGTCTTTGTCGGATTTTAGAAGTAATAAATAAATAAATAAAATTAGTTGATAAATTCTAACACAAATGATAGAAAATATTAAAAATATGATTAGTAAATAAGTAATTTATATTTGAATTAAAGTAAAACGACTGAGAGAGGAATCACACGTGTAATATTTTGTTATACACTAAAATTATATAAACATAAAAATCATAGGAATATTGAATGAGTAGACGATTACTAGTTTTTTTTTATTAAGAAAAATGATGGTAAAAGATGAAGGGTTAATTTCACCGGGTTTTTTTTTACATTGTTGTAAAAAGAATGCTGCCTCGCCTTTTCAAAAATCAAATCAGTGAGTTTAATTTTGGGTGTGAAATCACGTGAATCTTTTTCTTTTTGATTACTCCATTATACATATTAATGCAAAAACCTGAATTTCCTGTGTGATTTACAAGTCATGGGATTGTTTCTGGTTTTGGAACTCTGAAATATTACTTTTGGGTGCAAACTACTCCTTTCATCAGTTTTGCACATCAAGGAAAGAAACCCCCCAAAGTGTTTTCGACTTGTAACTTGATTTTTTTTTTACTTTGATCTTTTTATTAAAATTATTTTAAAAATTGGTTTATTTTTTAATTTACTCTTATTTTCAAATATTTATGTTTTGTCCCTAATTTCAAATTCTGACTCCGTCCCGGGTAGTAATAGTGTTTTTTTTTTGTGAGAAACAACATCACGTGAAGGCTTAATTGTGCATTAACTTGTTTCCGTTATTGTTATATTGAAAACCAAATTCAGAGGAATGCAGGCTGACACATATACTAAATGCCGAATGTACAACGAATATCATGTCATGCGTTTTTCCACCAAAAAAATAAATAAACAGTGCAAGAAGGATGTGATTTCTCTTTCACGTTGGGTACATTGAGTTGAAATTATTTGTTTAGATTCCCGTTCCCAGGCCCACTCCATTGAAGAAGTCCACCAAATGATGAAGCCAGAAAAGCTTACCATGCGATGGGGGTGAGCAAACCAGGTTCGGAAACCAAGAAATATTCCGACGAGCCATGCGGGTTCACGTTCACCGAGCCACCTGCTGCAGCGGCCACACGTTGGTGGTCTGGACTCTGGAGCCTATTCTGTTCAGGTTCGGTCTTCGACTTTAAAACTGAAACCCATTTCAGAACGCAGCCTGCCAATGCCATGCATGTTATTATCATTCGGTTCCAGGTTGTAAATAGCAGAAGAAAGAGAGGTGGGGACGTTTTCTTGGTTCATAAATAAGCTGGTCCGACTTTTTTTATCATTGATTTTCCTTTGAGATTGGGGGACAAAAACTGAGATTTCATTTTTGACAGTTACTCTACTGCAAATGAGTACAACTTTGAACGTAATCGTAATTCATAATGAAGAAAACCAACAAGTTGATGACGTTGGGATTGGATTACACATTCTTACAACACTATGAAATTACTTTAAAGTTTTGAGTAGGTGAAGCTTTTCATGTATCATGGGGCCTGGGGGTACGGATGTTTGCTTTCCCACATGAAGTTTTGTTTGAGATATATACCAGGGCCAAATGGAGATCTCTAGGGCTGTGAATGAAACTGATCCCAGTCCCTTTCCTTAGCAAAAATAGCCATTTTGTGCTTGAGAAGATCAAGACTTACACTTTCACCACCTTCCTTGATCCCATTCATCTTTTGAAGGACCCTTTGGCTATATGGAAGAAATATAGGAATAACATCATAGGGAAGTTGATGTTGTATTATGGAAAGGAGTTGATTTGGTAGCCTTGTTTTTAATTTGATAAAATAAAAATATATTTGATGTGAACCCAACGAGTGGTCCAGTACTATTTGATATGAACATATACTATATATCTTGTAATGAACTTGATATTATTAAAAAGTTTATATTTGATGCATTAGTCGTGTGTAATTTCATGAACTATTAGACATTAGTGAAGAAGATCATGACAGACCATGGAAAACTTTTAAATTTCACACTTTTTTGAACAATTAGATTATGGCAAGTGAAAATTTGAGAGTAGCAGTAGAAAATAAGAGATTTTTTTAATGAAAAATAGATAATTTTAATCATCCAAAAAAAATAAATGTTAAAAATATTTTGGGTTTATGAATCTCATTCTTATTGATTGAAAGAGATCTGTTTACAATCTATATATACAAGTGGAAACTACCGATTAACCAATCTAACAAACTCATAACTACTTTTAACAAAGTCTAACAATATCTAACAATCTCTAGTAATATCTAGCAGCTTCCTAACACTCCCCTCAAGTTGGAGGTTTAAATACATCTTTAATCCCCAACTTGTTCATCAGGTACTTGTGTTGTTGTACTCCCAAAGCCTTTGTCATGATATCTGCTAGTTGCTCTGCTGAAGGTATGTACTCTGTTCGTATTATCCCTTTTTGGATCTTTTCCCTCACAAAGTGACAGTCTATCTCTATGTGTTTTGTCTGTTCATGAAAAACTAGATTCACTGCAATCTGTAATGCAGCCTTGCTGTCACAAAAAACTGCCACTGGTTCTTCATCTTCATTTCCCAGATCCTTCAACAATCCCTTGAGCCAAACAATCTCCGAGGTTGTCATTGCCGTGCTTCTATACTCTGCTTCTGTAGAGGATCTGGCTACTGTTGACTGTTTCTTTGACTTCCACGATATCAAAGATTCCCCAATCTTGATGCAATATCCAGTAACTGACCTTCTCGATATTGGGCATGATGCCCAATCCGAATCACAGTATGCAGTGATTTTTCCATCATTCTTTGCTTTCAGAAAAATCCCTTGCCATGGACTGTTTTTCACATATCGAACTATCCGCAGAGCTGCTTCGAAATGTGTCTTTTTTGGACTTTGTATGAACTGACTCAGATAATGAACAGCAAAGGTGATGTCGGGTCGTGTGTGAGTTAAATATATTAACCTTCCTATCAATCTCTGAAATACAGTTTTGTCTTCAACTTCACTGTCTTCAGTACAGTTCATATCATCGTGCTCTACTCCTCTATCAAACTCAGTTGAAGTTAATTTAATATTCTGCTCCAGAGGTGATGCCACTGGTCTTGCACCACTCAATCCAGTACTCTCTATAAGTTCAAGAGCATATTTCTTTTGATTCACTAGAATCTCTTCCTTCGACCTCAAAACTTCCGAACCTAGAAAATATTTCAATTCCCCTAAGTCCTTTATCTTAAAACTATGATTTAAGATGGATTTCAGTTCTTTAATCAAACCATAATCATTTCCCGTTATCATCAAGTCATCCACATATATAAGCATAATGACTAGCTTATCTTCTTGCCTTTTTGTGAACAAAGAATAATCATAATTGCTTTGCTTGTAACCAGCAGACAGCAGAGTTTCAGTCAATCTTAAGTTCCACTGCCGTGATGCTTGTTTAAGACCATAAAGGGATTTTTTCAGCCGACAAACCATGTTCTCCCCCTGGCTGGAAAAACCTTCAGGCAACTTCATATATACTTCTTCATCAAGATTGCCTTGAAGAAAAGCATTATGCACATCCATTTGATGAAAAGACCAATCAAGGGAAGCAGCAAGAGAGAGGATGAGTTTGACAGTAACTAATTTGGCTACAGGAGAGAAGGTGTCACCATAGTCAATGCCTTCTCGTTGAGTGTAACCCTTAGCAACAAGACGGGCCTTATACCGTTCAATTTCACCAGAGGCCTTATACTTGATGCGAAACACCCATTTGCAGCCAATTGGAGTCTTACCAGGAGGCAAAGGAACCACAGTCCAGGTAGCATTGGATTCCAAAGCTAAAAGCTCCTCTTTCATGGCTTGAACCCAGAGGGAATTTTGAATGGCCTCAGAATAAGAAGAAGGCTCAACAGAAGAAGAATGAGAAATGGAAGAAATAAAAATTTGAGTATGAAAAGGAAGATGAGTAAAGGAAATGTAGTTAGAAATAGGATACTCCCCTAAGTGGAAGGACGAGGCAGATTGAGAAGGAGTAATGAAGTTATGCAACCATGCAGGAGGTCGAGTCACTCTAGAGGTGCGTCTAACTATAGGTTCAGATGTAGAAGAAGGTTGTGATGGAGGAATGGAAGTAGGTGGAGTAGGTACAGTAGGTTCAATAGGTTCAGTAGGTTGAGTTGGTTCAGTAGGTTGAGTTGGTTCAGTAGGTAAGGAAGGAGAACGAGGAGAAGTAGATGAATGAGTAGAATGACCAGAATTACGTGCAGAAACATCAAAATCAAGAATTAAAAAATTAGAATCAAAATCAACAGACTGAGGTGGAAAAAATGAAGTAGATGTAGAAGGAAAGGAAAAAGGAAAGATAGATTCATGAAAAACTACATCACGACTAATAAAAAAGGATTTAGAGGACAAATTAAAAAGAATGTAACATTTCTGAGTTGAACTATAACCTAAAAATACAGAAGGAATAGACCTAGGTGAAAATTTATCAGAATTCTTAAGTGATGTAGCATAAACAAGACAACCAAACACACGCAAATAAGAAAGATTAGGTGTTTTATGATAGAGGCGTTCAAAAGGAGTTTGCCACTGAAGAACAGAAGAAGGAAGACGATTAATGAGATAGCAGGCAGTTAAGACACACTCGCCCCAAAATTTAAGTGGCAAACTTAATTGAAACCTAAGGGGCCTAGCTACAGAAAGCAAATGCCTATGTTTACGTTCAGCAACCCCATTTTGCTGAGGGGTGTGAACACAGCTACTTTGGTGAATAATGCCTAAGGATGAAAATAAAGTACTACATTCAGAATTGAAAAATTCTGAACCATTATCACTCCGCAAAACTAAAACAGAGGCAGAAAATTGAGTAGAAATCATAGCAAAGAAATTTCTCAAAATCAACACAGAATCAGATTTTAGTTTAAGCAGGTAAACCCAAGTCATTCTACTGTAATCATCTACCAAGGTAAGAAAATAACGATGGCCAGAATGTGTGGACACCCTGTAAGGGCCCCATAAGTCAGTATGAACAATTTCAAAAGGTTTAGTGGTAACTGTGGTATGTAAAGGAAAGGAAGATCTAGTTTGCTTAGCAAGAGGGCAAACAGAACATTGATGAATTTTATCAGAATCAAAAGTACAATCAGAAAGACAAGGTAATTTCCTCATTTTTTTAAGTGAAGCATGACCCAACCGAGCATGCCACAAAACAGAATCATTAACAGAGGAATGACATAACAATGAATCAGGAACAGGTGTATGACAAGAAAAAGATGATACAGGATTAAGGTTTGGTTTAGAGGTAGTGGAAACCTGAAGCAGAGGATTACATAGGTACAAGCCTCCATACTCCCTACCAATCTCCTTCGTCCTGCCAGTGGAGAGCTCCTGAAAAAGACAAAAATGAGGATAAAAAGAAACAAAACAATTAAGAGAAGAGGCAAGTTTGGAAATGGATAGGAGATTAAGACGAAAATCAGGAACGAAAAGAACATTAGGTATAATGGTATTGAACAAAGAAATGGAACCAATGTGTGTAATTGAAACTGTTTTACCATTGGGAAGACGGACAAATCTGGAGTTCAAAGCACAGGGAACAGGATCAATTAAACAAGTGAAATCCGAAGCTACATGATCAGTGGCACCAGTGTCTAAAATCCAAGTGTTAGCAGACTTACCAGAAAGATCAATACCTGCAGTATTGACAACAGAATCAGAAGGTCCTTTGTTCAACAGGGCCAGAATCTGATCATATTGGGCCTGGGAGAACGAATGAGCCAAAGTCGATGACGGTGGCTCAAGCTCAGGATCACAGGATGCTGCCAAATTCGTGGGAGAATCCTTCCGTTTCGTGAAGCGAAAGTCAGGAGGGAAACCGATGAGGCGATAACAGTTCTCCTTCTTGTGGCCACGAACTTTGCAATGGTCACAGACACCATTGAACTTACGTCTTGAGCTAGCACCAGAATTAGAATACATCACCGACGGATCCAGCAAAGAAGACGGAGCAGAGAGATGAAGCCGCTGGGACTCTTCCTGAATCAACATCGAATAGGCTTGATTGACGGACGGCAAAGGCTTCATGAGAAGCATCTGACTTCGAATCGCAGAATAGGATTCGTTTAGGCCCATAAGAAACTGAAATAGTTTCTGTTGGACGAGATGCTTATGGTTCTCCTGAGACTCCTCGCATTCACAGGACGAAAACAGAACAAGAGAATCGAACTCATTCCAAAGCAACTTGAGCTTAGTGAAATAGTCAGAGATAGAGGAAACACCTTGAACCAGAGTAACAATCTCGCGGTGGAGAAAGAAGGTGCGAGGGCCGTCCACCTTATCAAAACGCTCCTGAAGATCCGTCCAAACTAACGCGGCACTGGAAGAAAAGACGATGCCGGCGGAGATGTCCTTCGAAACCGTGTTAAGGAGCCATGAAAGAACGATCGCGTTGCAGCGATCCCATTGAGACTCCAACGAGCCAGTAAACGCAGAACGGCGGCAGCTACCGTCGATAAGCCCCAATTTGTTTTTCGCGATGAGAGCGATGCGCATGGACCGGCTCCAAACGCTGTAGTTCTCGACGCCGGTGAGCAAGTGAGAAACGAGAACGGCGCCAGGAGTATCGAAAGGGTAGAGATATAAGGCATGATTGAAATCCAGAACGGATTCATCGGCCGGCGACATAGCGGTCGAAGATAAGCAGAAAAACTAGGGCACAAAGATTAGGGAAAAAATAAAAAGAACCGGCAATAGAGAAGAGATCTGTTTGGGCTGAAAGAAACGGAAAGAATAGGGAAAAATGGGCTGAAAAAAGAAATAAACCCAAAAAGAGAGGAAACGGGCTAGGCTGATACCATGTTAAAAATATTTTGAGTTTATGAATCTCATTCTTATTGATTGAAAGAGATCTGTTTACAATCTATATATACAAGTGGAAACTACCCATTAACCAATCTAACAAACTTATAACTACTTTTAACAAAGTCTAACAATATCTAACAATCTCTAGTAATATCTAGCAGCTTCCTAACAATAAAACGAAATGAATTTTACATTAGCACAATGGATCCTAATTTCACAATCATACTATGTACAATTACAAACGTGTGAGTTGCCCACATTGGTTCTCGCCTTGATACTTGTACATATATGTGAGCAAAATTCGACTCGAGGCAAAAATAAGTGATTCGTTTTGACTCGATTCGAAATTTTATAGATTTGATTCGAAAAAATTTCAAATAAAATTTGAGTTGTAAATTGAAAATTCGAATAACTCGAAATTTCTAGTAATTAGTGGATTTATTTTTAAGTTCGAGACGAGTCCCTAAATTTTTTATTGATATATACAAACTGATATATAAAAATATGAAGAAATATTTCCACATATGAAAAAATATACATATGCATATCTTATATGATTAGCCATTTAAATTGCAATCAAATCGTACTATAACATGATAAATAATTACAATTAAATTTTTATAGGAACTCGAAAACTCGACTTGAATTTCTTCAACTCGTATCGACTTGAAGGTTTTTTTAATGGAAGTTCGAACAATAAAATTAGACTCGTCAACTCGAATAACACGAAATTTTTTGACTCGACTCGATCGAACACTCACCCCTAATTGTACCTCGTGTCCTTGAAGACATCCCATGTGCTTCAAACTCTTATTCTTCAGTATTTCCATGGCTTGTTTTGTTTTGGGTTTGCAACAACGAATCCAAGGCAAATTGTAAGGAAGTTTTGGGCTTGGACTGTTGCACAATTGAACTATTCATTACCCTATAGCCCATATGGGCTGGGATACAAAAGAGTTGGACTAGCTTGTTCCAGATAATGAGAAAATGGTTCCACCCAGCCCTCCTTCCTCATCACCATCCCAGCTTCTTCCTTACTTTCAGTTCTACTATTTAGTGCACAAAAGTAAGCCCAAATATCTGCCACAAAAACCATTTTCACCCACAACTAATGATAAAATGAACTCATTCATAAACTAATCCGGATCAGATTTTGCAGAGATCCATTAAGTGAGCAAACTTCCTAATCCAGTTTTCACTATTATAAAACGTCAAGATTTAAACACTTGACCTTTACGTAAAGAAACTAATGCCGCATACCACTAAACCAAGTGGTTGCTGCTAATGATAAAATGAATTTGGCACAAGCCAGAGCAGAAAAAAAACCAATTCTTTACAATATATCAGTCAATCGCATTGCATTTAAGTTGGTGTATAAAATCTGTGCTGGAATATGGTCATGCTGATATGGATTGTGGAGGTCGTGCAGGCTAAATGGACTCAACCAGAGGCCTATACAGCCCCACAAAAGCATTAAAGTATTATTTACAGCAGCTTTTTTTATTATTTTTTGGGTGATGGCCTGAATATTCTCAAAACTGCAAGAAAGCCAAAATGCAATGTTGGTGGGTCTTGCTTGTTTTTCTCGCAGAAAAATGGGGCCTCATCGGCTTCTGCCTTTAATTTTTTTCTTCTTCTTTGTACATGGTTTCATTTTCTGCCACTGTTGGTTTTATTGAACAGATTCAAAAGAAAAGTTAGCCCATGTGAATTGTTTGTTTTAATATATTTTGGGACCGCTGCCACATGCCAACTTGCAGTGGCAGTGACCCTCACTTCAAAAACCCTTGAAAACCCTAACACCATATCTATTCTAATACATCTTCTCAACACACAGAAAAAAAAAGCTACTTATTGAGTCATGTTGAATGAAATCCATAAACCCTTATATAACAAGCCAAGGAGAAAATAAAATGATACAGTTTCCAGCTTGAACGAGAACCAAAACGGAAACCAGCACAGGTTAAAAATCATGACCTATGGCATATGCATTTGTAATGATATGCACTATTGATTGGGTCGTTTCCTTCGACCGGGACTTGTTCTGCTCTGCATTTGTACTTGCACCCTCTACACTCGTTGTAAGTGCAGGTAGGAGCCGTGGAGCCAATCATCAGTCTCCTCGAATTCCGATTCACTGTCTCTTCTTTGCTGCCATGCGTTGCCTGAATCATGTTTTTGAGTATTAAATCTGTTTCAAACTCCAAAATCATAAAAGAAGCTAGTAATAGTATACCCTTTTACCTGCAAATGCAATGGAGGATATGGATAGACATGGAGCCCTTGTTGGAGAGGAAGTCTAAACCGAGTTCGAAATCCTGCAGAACCCGAACCATAAACATAGAATAACAAGTAAACAGAATGTAGCATAAAGGAAAAGGGAAATTACCTTGGAAGAAGGAGAAGAGCAGCAGAAGGAAGTAGCATAGTTTAAGAAAGGCCATTTTCTGCAGTTTGTATTGGAAGTGAAGTGTAAGGAGGTGGATATATTAATATATGAAGGTTTTAGGGCGGCATATAGGGAGGATAAATGAGTGAGAGAGATACTTGTGGTCAAGTAATGACCATAAGAGATAGACTGCCAAATCTTCCACTGCACACCTATATGGGGTCCCCAAAACTCACCCACATCCTCAGTTCGGGCCAAAAGGGGTCATTCCAGATGTGGGGGTGGAATTTTGGAATCACTATACCTCCACAGTTTAATTGTTTTTTAGTGTGAGTCATAAAAAGGGACAGAATATTATTGTTCCGCTCATTTAACGTATGTTCACAAACATATTTGTGTATACATCCACCAAAATAGTGAGTATACCACAAGTTCTTAAGCTATGTAAGCTTCAGAGTTTTAACTTTAAAATTTACTTTGTGTTCAACTTAGTTATTACCTTCGTCCAATGGCGAATTTACATTGTAAAGTAGGTTGGCCCGTGCCCACCTTAAACTTTTCAAAGTTCACACATTTAGCTTCAATTTTCTTAATTTTTATGAACTGGTCTTTAATTTTTTTGTAATATTAATGACTTCTGCCTACCCTGAAATTATGAGATTTTATGTGTACCCACGCTTAAATATATTTTTGGATCCGCCACTGCCTTCACCAATATTTAAAATGTAAAAGAATATAAGGAAAAGGAAACTAGATAAACAAGCTTATAAACAAATCAAATGAGCTAGTAAACGAGCTTATTTGTGAGCATAAACAAACCGAACACACATATTCGTGTTCATTCGTTATTAAATGAACATAAAAATTTTCTTCATAATTATTTATTTAATTTAATAAATAAATTTTATACGAATAATTCATCAAAGGCTGGGACATGGGGTAAGATGAGGTGTTATTTTGGGATGTGTTCTTCCTCAAGTCCCAGGCAGATGAACAAAGGTTGCAGGCTCAAAATGAAAGGAGATTTTGGAGTTGGTGCAATGCCCAGTGATCATGAGTGGGTTGCTGGCAGCCATGTGTTGTGATTGCACTTTTCCTTTTTTGTCAGTTCAAGGAATTAGATCTTTCAATCAATCTTTTTATTAATTTATATTGTGTAGATTTTTCAGTTTTTATTATTTTATGTGATGCTGTAGTTTAATTAGTTTTTCCATTCAATTTCAGTATACAAATATAATTATCGTTGTCTGCTTATTTTCCCCTAGACAAACACCTTTAGTTTTTTAACAATCTCAACCTATAGAAAAGGAAAGAAAAATTTACAGAGTATCAACCGAAAACTTTAACCACTTATTTTAAAAATTGTTGAATGCAGTGATAAAAGAGTAATATACATTTTATATAAAAAAATAAGATGTAAACTTTAAAACAACGATAAAATGGAATGAACAAGGGCATATTGTACAATGGCACATATACATCATAAAATAAATATTAATGGCTAAAATTTTAGATATCTCAATCATTATCTTCATTAAGAAAAATAATGATCGAACTCATTTTAAAAGGTTGAAATGATTTGTTTTAAAATATAGAAAATGCTATTTTTTTAAATAAGAGCCAAATATAGAAAATGATGCAAACATTAATGACTAAAATTTTTATTATCTCTATAGTTAATATTAGGGAAAACTACACCAGTGACCACCGAAGATATTGGGGATACCTATTTGAACCACCGAACTAAAAAAAACGTCAATCACACCACCGAACTTATAAAATCAACCTATTTTGACCACCGCCGTTAAAACCCTAACGGTGGAGTGACGGAACTGCCACGTGGCAGTTGATGGGTATTTTTAAAAATTACACATTTGGTCCCTGTTATTTACACATTTTTTCAATTTAGTCCTAATTTTCAATTAATAAAATAATAAATTATTTAATTAAGTGGTGACACGTGTCAAGATCTTGGAGGATTTTAATTATTTATATTTAATTTTATTAATTTATTTCCCCCCTCCAATCAGGTGGTGACACGTGTCACCACCAATTTAGAGGAGAAAAACAACAATTCAATCATATGCATGCTGAGAGACTTGAACCTGGGTCTCCCAGGTGTAAGTGCAGCTACTCTACCACTGCACCAAGCACATCTTTGTGCTATAATTCTCCACATATAATATATATCTATTATTAGTTTCTACATTTATAAGCCAAAAGCTCAAACCCTAAACACTAATTTCACATGTATAAATCCTAAACCCTAAACTCTAGCCCTAAATATTTCAAATTAAACCTCAAACCCTAAAATTTTTAAATTAATTCCACGCTAAATATCCTAAACCCTAAACTCCAAACCCTAAAAAATTTAAATTAATTCCACGCTAAATATTTCAAATTAACCCTTAAACCCTAAACCCTAAATATTTCAAATTAAACCCCAAACCTTAACCTTAAACCCTAAATTTCAAATTAATTACACAATAAATATTTAGGGTTTAATTTGAAATATTTAGCGTGAAATTAATTTGAAATATTTAGGGTTTAGGGTTTAAATTAAAATAGTTAGCGTGTAATTAATTTGATTTTTTAGGGTTTAAGGTTAAGGGTTTGGGGTTTAATTTGAAATATTTAACGCAAAAATAATTTGAAATATTTAGGGTTTAGGGTTTAAGGGTTAAGTTGAAATATTTAGCGTGGAATTAATTTGAAAATTTTAGGGTTTGGAGTTTAGGGTTTAGGATATTTAGCGTGGAATTAATTTAAAATTTTTAGGGTTTGAGGTTTAATTTGAAATATTTAGGGTTAGAGTTTATGGTTTAGGATTTATACATGTGAAATTAGTGTTTAGGGTTTGAGCTTTTGGCTTATAAATGTAGAAACTAATAATAGATATATATTATATGTGGAGAATTATAGCACAAAGATGTGCTAGGTGCAGTGGTAGAGCAGCTGCACTTACACCTGGGGTTCGAGTCCCCCAGCATGCATATGATTGAATTGTTGTTTTTCTCCTCTAAATTGGTGGTGACACGTGTCACCACCTAATTGGAGGGGGAAAATAAATTAATAAAATTAAATATAAATAATTAAAATCCTCCAATAAGATCTTGACACGTGTCACCACTTAATTAAATAATTTATTATTTTATTAATTGAAAATTAGGACTAAATTGAAAAAATGTGTAAATAACAGGGACCAAATGTGTAACTTTTTAAAATACCCATCAACTGCCACGTGGCAGTTCTGTCACTCCACCGTTAGGGTTTTAACGGCGGTGGTCAAAATAGGTTGATTTTATAAGTTCGGTGGTGTGATTGACGTTTTTTTTAGTTCGGTGGTTCAAATAGGTATCCCCAATATCTTCGGTGGTCACTGATGTAGTTTTCCCTTAATATTAATGGATTGATCAAAAACATTTATATTGTCTTATTAGATGACATTTATGAATTTTAATACCTCCCTACTTAATAAAAAATAACAAAAATACTCTAAATGTGTCAAGATTGGGGTATGGACTGGACAATGGACCTCAGAGTATATGTGGAAAAAAGTCCAATATCTTTTAGGTAGGCCCTAAGCATACAGGGCATGGAATTAGATCAAACTAGTAGCTACAATATCGGTTGGTATATCGATTTTATTTATTTTATTTAAATATATATTGCTATATAAATAATATATATTAATTCAAATTTATCATTATTTTTAATATTATTTGATCGACTGAATTACGACTCATGTACAATACAGTTTATCAAGTGAATAATTTATTCTAATTTTATATTTATAATTTATATTAATTTATTTGAATTATATTCATACAAATAAATTGTCTAAAATCATACAGTTAAAAAAATTACTCTAATAGCACTTGTTACAGGGCTGTTATCTTGTCACCAAAAAGACATATTTAATGATAAGATATACAACACCACCACTTATATATCACAATATCTTTCTTTTTCTTTTAATGTAAGATTAATATTTCCGTATCTTCTCATACGTGCATACTATAGGAAGTTCCCGCGGATACCCAACTTAAGAAGAATGCCTAACCTTGCCGCCAACCCTCTTCCTCTTCCCAGAACAAACATGTCAATCCACGTAAACAATCCTTTTCTTCCCTTCCCTTCCTTCTCAAGCAAAAGTAACCTCTTTTCTTTATCTCTATATCATCACCTACAAGCCATGCCGTTGCCAATCATCCATCATTTCAAACACTTCATTTTCTTCCTGTTTCAGCTCTCTCTTTTTCGTTTCCATTTCATAACAAAATATGGAGTCTCAAGAACCAAAGGCTACCGGCTCCAATTTGACGCCTTCGATGTACTCGGACCGGGTGATGTTGAAAACCATACTGGAAAGTTGTGATGGCGAGATGGGGTTGGTTGGGAAGACGGTGGTGGTTGGCGGGTGGGTGAAATCTTCCAAGGAGGTGAAGAACGAGCCTGTTCCATTGCCGCCGGTAGCTTCCGATGCTTCCCCTGCTTCGCCGGAGCGTAAAGGCTTACCCTGTCTGCAAATTCTTGAGTCCCGAATCCCCTGTTTCAGGACCATTATCAGGATTGTGTGTGGTCCTGCTAGTTCACCATCTGTTCGAGAAAAGCTCGAGTCTTTGATTCCGAAACCAACTTCTTCTTCCACATTGTTTCTTCTAATTAACGACGGCTCTTGCATTTCAACTCTCCAGGTATTCTTTTTTCCCCCTTTTTCTTCATAAAGAGATTACTTGTATTCCTATGCAGATAGCCAGATATTCCTAATTGTTATGGAAATTTCTCGACCAGGTAGCGATAGATTCGACTAAAGCTCCAATGTCAGCAGGCCAAATTCTACCGACTGGAACATGTATATTAGCCGAGGGTGTTCTGCAAAAAGCTTCAGCAAATGGAAAGCAAACAATTGAGCTTAAAGCAGAAAAAATTCTTCATGTTGGAACAGTTGAGCAGGATAAGTACCCTTTGTCCAGGAAAAGATTACCCCTTGATTCTCTAAGGGATTATCCTCATATTCGTCCTAGGACAACAACGGTATTCTCAGCATCCATTGCTACTTTTGGACTTTGTGTCCTAAGAAAACTACCTTGAAATTGAACCAATTTGTCTCTCTATATATGCTTTGCATTACAGGTATCATCCGTTACACGAATTCGAAGCACTCTAGATTTTGCAACCCACACATTCTTTCGGAACCACGGTTTTCTACATGTGCAAATGCCAATCATCACAATTACAGATGCTGAAGGGTTCAGTGAAAAGTTTCAGGTTACAACTCTTCTGGGGAAAACAAATAAGAAAGAGGAGCCGATCGGTGTTAGTGATGCCGATAGTGTTAGCCTTGAAACTGTTAAGGCTGCTATAAAGGAGAAAATGAGTGTAGTTGAACAACTCAAGCGAAGTAACAGCAATAAAGAAGCACTTGTTGTTGCTGTTCAGGATCTGCGGAAAACAAACGAATTAGCCTTGCAGATTGAAGCAAGGGAAAAACTGAAACCGGTAACCGCAGTGAAGCCTGACTTGGTGAACTTCAACGAAGATTTCTTTGATCGCCAGAGTTATTTAACTGTTTCTGGTCACCTTCACCTGGAGAGCTATGCATGTGCTATGGGACATGTGTACTCGTTCGGACCAAGGTTTCGAGCTGATAAAACAGTGTCCCCCAGACATGTTGCTGAAATGTGGACTGTTGAGGTCGAAATGGCCTTTTCACAGTTAGAGGTAAGAATTTTCCTACTCAAGGCTCAAGTATGTTATGTAATTTATATCTTTGGTGAAGAAACTGCAGTGATTTTCATGCTTACATGTGAATATATCTGAACAAAAACTTATTTATGACGTATTTAGCTCGAATGAGTTTTCGTAAATTAAGATCTCAGTTATATTTTCCATTGGAGCTTCCAGGAGGCTATGAAATGTGCAGAGGACTATTTCAAATTCCTCTGCAGATGGATATTGGGTAACTGTTCAGAAGACATGAAGTTTGTCTCAAGAAGAATCGACAAAACTATTACTCATCGTCTTGAATACATGGCGACAAGTTCTTATGACAAGATTTCCTACAGAGAAGCAGTGGAAATTTTGAGAAAGGTAAACCTGGACAACATGTACTTCCTATATATTAGCCATGTGTTGCTCCGACCCTTCATTTTTCTTTAAATACTGACACTAAGTCCGAATAACCACCAAACATTTCAACCATATCTATAGCAACTTCGATCTGGCGGAACGTTTTAATTTCATTCTTTAACATTAGGTACCAGATAAGGCTTTTGAAGCACAACTTCAGTGGGGAGTCCCTTTAACAGCCGAACATCTAAGGTATGTATTATATAGCTATTAACCTAGTCATGCCAAATGCAAAAGAGAGAAACAGCAAAGACTTCTCTTATCAGTTTGGTTCTTATTATCCATTTACTCAATGACAGCTACTTGGCTGATGATCACTATAAGAGGCCTGTAATTGTTTACGATTATCCAAAAGCGGTTAAGCCGTTTTATGTACGCTTGAACGATGATGGAATGACAGTTGCAGCCTTTGAGATGGTTGTACCCAAGGTAAGTCTAAATTTTATTAAGAGGTGAAGAACATTAGAAAAGCCAAAACATATAAGTTCAGGCACCAAAACATGTGTCCTGGTTTAGAATGGTTATAAAGTTGGATAAATTATACCTGCAGATTGGAACTGTCATAACAGGGAGCCAAAACGAAGAGCGCTTTGACATGCTAAGTACAAGGTAATGCCATCCTCGTTAGTCTACTGCAATTGTTGGGAAATTTTGGATTCAAAAACAAATTTCTTATTTTCGGAAATGGTTTTCTGATTTCAGGATCAAGGAATTTGACTTGTCGAGAGATCAGTATGAATGGTACCTAGATCTTCGTAGGCATGGAACGGTCAAGCACTCGGGATTCAGCCTACGGTTCGACCTGATGGTTCTCCTTACCACTGGCCTCACTGACATCAGAGATGCAATTCCTTTTCCCAGAAGTCTTGGCAAAGCCAACAACTAAAGTCGAATAGCGCATGATATAGTTCATAAAAAATGAGACAACCAGTTTCAACTTCCTTGTATTCCACACAAAGAAAAACTTGTGTAAACAGATATACCAAATGCAACATACAAGAAATATATGAATTTTTATGGCTAAAGATCACTCTTATTTGATCCACTTACACAATTTATTAAACGAAACGAAACTAATCCTTGAAGCAAACTGATTTTGGCATACCGCACTGGGACTTCAAAATCTAATGGCGAACTATGACCTTCGTTTTGCCAACTGAGCTGCCATTGTTTGAATCAAGTGGGAAGAAAAATGGATAGAGCTCATACCGGACATAACAACTACTGTATAGGACCCGGCAACCTTTCCTGTTGTTACAAAAGTTTGGGAAATTTCCGACAGCAATTGCCAGGCATTGCGCACAATCAATCTGAGGCACGTCCCTTGTGCACTGCACTAATGCATAAAGGGTCACAAATGGTGACAATTCGGTTTTACCTTTTCCGAGCCCTTCATTCTTTGGCATGACAGCTTCTGATCTAATGTTATCCATTAGATCTCCAAGTTCTTTGTTGAAACTTCGAGGGTCCGAGACATTTTCAACGTTAAAGTAAAATATGCCGAACGAGGTGTCAACTTGTCCAACGAAATCATCTTGGCTGTACCGTAGGAAGCAATAGTCGTACCAAATCCTTGCATCAGCTTGATTCGGACAGCGTTGGCGTATTTGCTTTGCAGCATCTTGTATGCAACTTGAACAGTCTTTACTGCTAACATCTCCTCTGCATTGAGCAAGACCATAGACTCTGTCAGATTCCTTACCCGAGGATGTTGCGACATAACCGGTTAAGGTAATTTTAGAGACCACTTCAGCTAACAAGCGACCGATGCTACCGCTACGTATGTTGGTGTTTTCATTGCAAAAATTCCCCAAGGGATCAGCCCTGCAACTGCTTAAAAACAATGAAATAAGAAGCAGATACAACAAATTCATGATTTGTTTCCTGCAAACTTGATGCTACCCTTAGTGTTTGGCTCTCATTAATATGACCCTTTGTGTTGGAGATGATGTGGAAGCAGATATTCTTGACCCCTTGTATCTCTATCCCCACAAAAAAGGCAAGTGGAGAACATGGGCCAGTGTTTCTAGAAAGTCTTCCCCCATAAGTTAAGCATAATGAGTGTTTAAATATCCTAATGAATTCATGATTAATTTCTCGGCAACCAAACAGGGAAGCTTCAGCCTTCGTACCTAATAAGAATCTGTATAGGTGCTTCATGGACTTGCCATTTCTGTTGATAATTTAGGCTCGGTTGCAGCATTTCAGATCATTTGCTTTTAAGTGGAGAGACCATAAATTTAGCTTTATTGACTTTTGAAAATGATGGAACTCTCATGCTTTAGTCAACCATTATAATATTATGACTCAAATTAAAACAAATTCTTTTAAGTGAGTCCTATCAAATTTTGTTTTTTTAAGTACCTGCGGCCCGTTACGCTAATATTGAATAAATTCACTCAACTCAAAGCCTGCATAATTCCCCGGTCTCTCCAAAGCCCACAAATCAAAACAAATAAAGCTGCAAATTCATAAAACCCGCCAATTACGCCGTGACTAGTGACTACCATTTTTCTATTACGCGGCTTTAAACCTTGAAACCCACTTTCCCCAACTCATATTCAGACAGCCAACACAAAGTCAAAAACCCACTTTTTGTTTTCCACACAACAGCAGAGGAACATGGGTGGGCACGAAGAAGAGGCAGGAGGCGAGGAGTACTTGTTCAAGATAGTGCTGATCGGCGACTCGGCCGTGGGAAAATCGAACCTTTTGTCGCGTTTCGCAAGGAACGAGTTCGACACCAACTCAAAGGCAACCATTGGAGTAGAGTTCCAGACTCAGTGTGTGGAAATTGATGGGAAGGAAATTAAAGCACAGATCTGGGACACTGCTGGTCAGGAAAGGTTCAGAGCTGTTACTTCTGCTTACTATAGAGGCGCTGTCGGTGCTCTTCTTGTTTACGATATCACTAGGCGGAGCAGCTTCGACGGCATCAAACGCTGGCTCGATGAACTCACCAGTAACTCTTTCATTCTTTCCATTTTCTGTTTCTAATACTAATATTCATGTGTTTTGCGATTTGGTATTGAAATGTATTTGGGATTTCTGAAAGAGAAACTCTGCTGCTGTTACTAAAAATCAGATCTTTCTCTTCTCACTGTAAATTCCTAAACTGCAGATCCAACTCAGGATGAAAAAGAATCCAAATTTTCTCAGATGCATTTTCCCGAGAAAAAACCCTTTTTTTTTCAGATTCTGTGCAAAAAGTTTGAACACCTTTCTCGGCTTTGAGCAATTAGATGCTTATCTTGGCCTTTTCATTACAGTAATCTTTAGGGAAAACTACACCGGTGGTCCCCAAATTATTACCGTTTTCCTATTTTAGTCCCCAAACTATGTTTTTCGGATAAACCGTCCCTTCTGTTACATAGTTCTCATGTTTTGATCTCCCGACGTTAAATAGCTAACGGTTTTGCTGATGTGGCATTTTTTAAAACCGTTAACTATTTAACGTCCGGGACTAAAACATGAGAAATATGTAACAGAATGGACAATTTTGCCGAAAAACATAGTTTAGGACCAAAATAAGAAAATAATAATAGTTTGAGGATCACCGGTATAGTTTTCTCTAATCTTTATTGACATTTGCATCTCTAGGAGCTTACTTTTTCTGCTTTGTTTTAGAGGGTTAATAGAAAGTGGACTGGGAACTGCTGTTTTCTTCTGGTAAATTTGCAAAGTTTTTACCTTCCGGTAAATATTTTTAACCTCGTTGTAATTAATCTTGCAGCGCATTGTGACACTACCGTGACAAGAATGCTGGTGGGGAACAAATGTGATCTGGAGAACATTAGAGATGTGAGCGTAGAGGAAGGCAAGAGCCTTGCTGAAGAAGAAAGCTTGTTCTTCATGGAGACATCTGCCCTCGAATCTACCAACGTTCAGACTGCTTTCGAGATCGTTATCAGGGAAATCTACAACAATGTAAGCCGAAAAGCCCTCAACTCCGATGCATATAAAGGCGAGTTGTCTGCGAATCGAGTAACACTCAAGGATGGGGCGAACCAGTCGAAGGAGGGTTTCTCCTGCTGTGCAAGATGAACTCTGTTCCGGTCCTTTGTATTGCATTCGCTGTTTCTAATTCCATTTTTCATACACTATGCTCATCCTGGTGAGTTCAACATGATCAAGTTCTTTCAGTTTTGGAGCTTCTCAATACATTTTTTGTGGGGTTTTGTTATACTTATAAAATAACACTGCATTTGTCTTCTTATATGCACTCTTTTACATACCCAGAGATTTCTTTATATATTTATGCTTAGATTTGAATGTGTTGCATGTGAATGTTTTGAAGAAGATGACCAACCATTAGATTAAATTGGTCAGATTTCTATTAAAAGTGATTAAAGTTTCCATAATAACACTTAAGGTGGTACGTGATTGTTTCAAAGTGATTAAAATTTTAAAATTTCATATTCGAAACTTTAAGAATACAAAAATGTGTTCATCCCCTTGTGTTCTGGTGGCACAGGTAGTTGTTTATCATCCTTTGGTACTCAAATTCAAGCACTAGTAATGCATGTTGTATGTATTGTCTTTGAAAAGACTAAAAAAGTTGAACAAATGCTACATTTGTATTATACCAGCATATTCATTTTGATCTTTATCCATTTCCATTTTTCATGCTAATTTGCATGAGAATTTCAAAAAATTTATATTATTTATGCAAGGACCATCCTTAATAGCTTGAAATTCAAATTCAATCTTTAAATATAGGCTTAAGGGTGTAAGAATTTTTTGAACTTTTGAAAAATAATCAATTAAGCCTTTGAACTGTTTTGTATCCAATTAAGCTATTGAACAAAAAATTTAATCAATTAAATCATTTAATCAAAAAAATTGAGTCAATTAAGCTTTTGACCATTAAATCTTGACATTTTTTTCTACAGATATTACCGACACATGATACACTATAGTTCCATCATGTTGCATTTACAAAAAAAAATTCAAAAAGTATTTTTTTTATTATAAATTTATAAGTTTTTTTTAGAATTTTTAGAATCTTTAAAGAATTTTTTAAATAAAAAAAATTCTGAAAACTATCGAGTGGAAACATTGTGACACAGAGTGCACTGCAACAATGGATCGAACAAAATTTTAAGATTTAATTGTCAAAGTTGGTCAAATGGCTTAATTGATTCAATTTATTGGTTTAAGGACTTAATCGATTAAATTTTGTGGTTCTAAAGCTTAATTGAGTATAAAAAAAATTAAACGTTTAATTAATTTTTTTTTTCAAAAGTTTTTACACTCTTAAGCCTTAAATTTATTACAATCTTTTTTCTCTCGAAAATATAAAATATAAGTACGAATTAATTAGGTTAAGCTCTTTCGTTCAAAATTATTTCAATATCTTTCGCTTACGCCGCCCAACAAGGACCACCCCAATAGCTTGAGCAGGCCGATTCAATAAGTATTAAAAAAAACGATCATTGGGTGGGTGGGAAAATCAGCCTAAAAATGTTGGCTTTGCGTAGATAAAATTGGCTCTTGGATTTTGGGCAATGATGAGGCCTTACCCATATCTTGGACGATGCTCCAATTTTGTTTTGAGTTTTCTTTTATTAATTTCTGTATTTTCCAAATTTAGATGATATAACAGTTGAATAAAATAAATTAAATTATGTCATTAATTTATATATTAGACATAACTCGCAGATTTAATTCATGTTATACAACTTCATATATTTATGTCCATGTAATATAATCACATGTCTCTATGTTATTTGAATTAGGATTGAATTTTTAAAAGTTAAATAATAAAATTATCCGAACTATAATAAATAAATTAAATTTATAATTTATACATAATTAGACATGACAAACTTGACCCGAGTTCTGAATCAATTTACCCGAAATCGACTTGAACATGATGACCCAAATTTGATCCGAACCTGAAAATAAACTGACCCGCATTTCAGTTGAACCGAAAATGGACTTGAACTGATTTTCAACCGAACCGAATGGACTCGAACCGAAGGTAACCCGAAATAAAATAAAAAATATTAAAATAAATAAATAAAGATGAGATGTGAACTGTCGTACAATTCACAAAAAAGTCAAATATACATGCTATATAAAGTCATATATATGGTGAAAAAACTTAACTAGGTCTGAAAACTCGACTAAAAGTCTAAAATCAATCGGTCTCCTATTGACTCGATATTTACCCGACTAAAAAATAACCGGCACGAAAGTCAACCGAACGATATCCGAATCAAAACTACCATAAACTCAAACTAAAACTGAACTTGACCCTACCTGAACTTAAATCAAATGCAGACAAACTCAAAATGACTCTATCCGAAGTCGAACCAAATCTTGTTCGCCACCTTTATACATAATACATAGATCTAACTATAACATTTGAAACTATCTAAAATCAAATAGTAAAAATAATGTAGCAGTTGGGTCAAAAGAATCTAGAATTCCCACAATTATGGAGAGGGGGGTGGTGGATTAGATGGAAAGCAATGAGTCTATGAAAGGTAAGTGGAGTCCTTACATTATTAGGGTAGTCTGCCATTGACATAGACTCGTAGTTGAAATGGAATTGGAGCATGGGAAGTTGCTTGTTTGGTTCGAGATGTACATTCACAATCCCACCAACCTCCATGAAAATATTCTAATACACCTCCAAGCTTAAAGTCTATATTCTCTTTTCTTTTCTTTTTGGGGTTTCCAAGACTTTACCTTTAGGCTTTAGGAGTCGTCCACTCTTTTTCTTTGTGTTTTCATCTTCTTGATCGACAAATATTTTTGTTTCATATAAGACTACTTTCGGTACAAATAAAAAAGTTTGATAATGGTGAGGATAAAGGGTGGAGTCACCCTATTCTTTGAATAGGGTTGTCTCATGACATCTCAAAATTTTTAGGAAACTTATTTTTCTTATATAATTTGTATATAAAAAATTAAAAATATGGACAAATGACACCCATTTTATGAATAAAATGACATCCCTTTATAAATAATTAATCATATTTAAATATCGTTGGAAAAATGACACCCCTTAAATATATTTTTAGCTCCGCCCTTGGTGAGGATAAAATGATGACGATTTATAGCAGTTCATCCTTTTTTATTTAGATGAAGAGTTGTGAACAGTGATCGAATTAGAGAAAGAAAAAAAAAAGAGAAACAAGAGTTGAGATTTAACTCAATTTTAGCTCACCATTTTTCTCTTAATACTTATACCCCTTTAACCATTGATTGTTGTCACTTCTAGGTTTGATAAATAATAATAATGAATTATAAAAGTAGAATCGACTGTCAGATAAATAAAACAAGCTGATAGGCATAGTTAACAACGATGAAGTCCTATTTTTAACAGCGATTATGTCAAGGAACTCTTTTAAGGCCTTGGAGCGAAAGAGTGTTAAAATGATATAAAAAAATTAAAAGTACTCTAAAAAAATATAATAAATATATATTATAGCTATTATAAAATCAATGTGTTACTTTTTTTTTCAAAGTAACCATTAAAACAAATTCGATAACTAATTATTCGTATTATATTAATCGATATAAGATCAACACGTTACTTTTCTTTAATTCAATAAGATAATGCCTTAAATACAAAACCTTTATTATGATCATAACGATGAGTTTAGCAAAGGGGTCGTCGGCTCCTATCCCACTCAAAGTGTGGCAAACGTTTTCATAACAATATTTAATTATTTATTAGGATTTTAGGCACTAACGTAACGTTCTTAGCGTCTCCTCTCTCTCCAATTCTTTATTCTAAAGTGCACATTTTTTGGTCCCCTTCTTTAGAAATAGCAGCATGCAAAGAATTTGTATAAAGAGAGATTTAAATTCTTGTCTTTTAAGAGAAATATAATTCACTTATTTTTAAATTATATGAATATTGTATTACCTTTTAGATCTGAATTAAATACTATCATCCACCAAATGTTTGAATATATAAAAATTTAAACTTTAAATATGTTAAATATTTGAATTTGTAAAAACATAGATAATCAAATCTTGAATCTCCTTAAATTAAAATAATTGATATTCAAAATTGTTTATCTGTATAACTCTAAATTCACAACAGATAACAATTTCAATTTATATATCTATAAAAAATTAAATATCTACAAAGATCTGAATCTATAATATGAATTGTGATCCTAATGCAATGACTATCAACTACAAAAGACAGTTCAGAGTTAATTTATTTATTAATCCCAAAATAAATATCAAGCATGGTTTGGTTGGTAGGTTTCAAGACATTTTTTAAATTAGGTTTCAATTTATAAAAATTCACCAAGTCGATCGAAGTTTCCCGTATTTAAAAATATGTATTAATAATCAATCATATATATAAACTTTATAACTTTCTCGTTTGTTTTCTTTCACTTTCTTATTGACAACAGTTTGCAAATATTCATAGATATGCTCATATCAAATTCAAATAACACTATTATTATTGTTTTTTTTATCAAAAGGTGGCCTCGTTAAAAAAACCCCTCGTACCAAGCATTCCCGTAAGAACGCCGGCAGCGGAAGGAGGAAAAGAGTGCCAATTATTTATTATTTATAACCGAAAATGTTCATATCCACCACCTTACAAATATAAGCCAAAGGCAAAAGAAAAACCAAAGCTATATGACCAGGGATTCATATTACCAGGATACAACTATCTTACTAATTTATCTAGCCGATACCTGCCTTGGCCAGGCCATCCGCGTCCACATTGCAAGCTCTCGGAATCGATCTAAAAAAGCAGCCTCTTGCCTTCCATACGTGGACGATATCCTCCACCACATTTTTGAAAACATTTGAACACGATGTCGGATTCCGAATACAACCAACAGCGACGGCGCTATCGCTTTCAATGATTGGCCGACATCCCAACAAGCTGGCTCCTCCGCAACCAACCGCAGGCCCCTCCTAATTGCAAGGAGTTCAACCAAAATCGAAGGACCTGGTCCACACCTTTCCGAAAATTGGCAGATAACTTCTGATTTATGGGTCCTAGCTAAGCCTCTGATGCCCCCAGCGGTGCCGTCCGAACGCACTGCCCCATCGACGTTTATCTTGATGAAGCCAACATCCGGAGGTCGCCAAGTCGGGGTATCAACCTGCATTCCAGTAGCTCCCCCTAGACCATTCGCTAGCTTTGGATTCAAGAAAATAGCAGATTTGACGTCTGACGCAACGTTAAATTTTACACTATACCAGCTAATCAACCGAGATTTCAGTAGGAATATCAATTGAAGTTCATCGAGCTTATTACCTCGAAAGATGATATCATTCCTACCTAACCATAATGTCCACATTACTGCTGCAGGGATGACAAACCATAACGACCTTCGATCCTTCGTCGGAGGGTTGTAAAACCAGCCGTGTAATAAAGATGTTAAATCCTCGGAAGTGCGCTTTCAGCGTTCCACCAATTTAGCGCCCTGGTCCAGATTCTCCAAGCAACCATACAAAATAAGAGTAAGTGCGAGACAGACTCAACTTCCTCTAAGCAGAATGGACACCTTGTGTCCGAAAGCTCACCAATCCTGCGTTTACATAGCTCCCCACGAACAGCGATTTTCCCCTGCACTGCTTGCCATACAAATACTTCAACCCTCGGAGGGGCGTAGCCATTCCACACACAGTCCTTCCAAAAACAGTCCTTATGTGCTCCCATGAACGACAAATTGTAGCATGATTTCACAGAATAACAGTCCTCTCCCGAACACTTCCAAGTTAAACAATCACGCTCGAAACCATCCGACCGGAAGCTGTGTAAGCAGTCAAGAAAGTCGTTCCACTGAGCAACCTCCCAATCAAAAAGGTTCCTACGCAAGTTTACTTTCCAAATCCAAGTGGAATTCTCCTTACGGCCGAAATCTTAAACTGTTCCCGATTTGTTGCATGACAGCACGAAAATTCTAGGAAACAAGGATTGCAGCGGAGCAGACCCCACCCACACGTTGGACCAGAACAAAACGGACGATCCGTCCCCCACCTGAATCCTGAAATTTTCGCGAGCGTTCACCCCCAAAGTCATCCGCTTCGAAGAATGAATTAGTAATTCCCCTCCACTGCCAAGACGCAAGGCGGTGAATGTTCCCATCCAACACAATGGATGCGGGGTTAATGTTGTATTTACAGCAAATCATCTTTTTCCACTGACAATTCGGATCATTCGCAAACTTCCATATCCATTTGCCAAGGAAGGCCCTATTCTGCAAGCTGAGATTATTTACATTCAATCCTCCTAGCTCCATCGGATTGCATATGGCACTCCAACTGACCCAATGGGTTTTCTTACTACCCTCCGACTCACCCCACAAAAACCCAGACATGATGCTGTTAATTTTATTTGCCACCTTAACCGGCATGCGGAACATGGCCATGTAATAAAATCTACGCGGAAGATAAAATGAAGTGAAAATGGGAGATAGGTAAAGCTAATTTGTCGATGACCTTTGTTCGTTTATCATATGGAAGATAAAATGGAGATGGGACTTGGGAGCATTTGGTTGGCTGTTTCAGGTGATAAAATCTACGGAATTTAATTCATATGTTAAAAGTTTCATTTGTATTATGAATATAAGCATGGTTATAAAAGTTCATTGCTTCATTTCCCTTTTTCTATTCCTTACTAAACATGTGATCCGCTTGAATATTGTATTTCAGTTGTTTTGTTGATTATTCTTTAATCTTGAGTTGCCCCTGTTCCATATGAAACTTTGCTGTAGTATCAGCTCTTTAATCTAATATAATTTCTGTGACGTGTGAAGGAGGAGGGAAACATAAGCTTTGAGCACATTGCTATTTAGTTGCTTTTTCTTTTTAACTTTAAGGGGTTATTCTCAAGTCTGAGCCCGGCGAATTATATTCTCATTGGCATAATTCAAACAGGTGTTTATGACTTTGTGTAGATCATGTCCATGGGATGGGATTAGATTTCTCCCTAGGTTTTTGAACTGGTAGTCTTGTTTCCCAAGAAAAGTTCGATTTTATGTTTTTCATTCTATTTTCTCTGTTTTTGGGAAAGGTTGTTAAAGCCTTACAAAATTAGTTTATCTTTTGGTTATCTACCAGATGTGTGGCAATGCCACATACTTATTTGCTATGCATATAAGAAGTCCTGAGAAGCTTTCTGAAATAGCTTGTTTTAGTGTTCTGGATCATGGAAGTGATGGCTTTTTCTGAATCTATCAAGTGTAAAACCTGTCTCTTCTTCATCCTTAGTTACCCCACTCCCTCTTCTCCTCTTCCATCGCAAAAGCTTGTAGATTGTCATATTAGGTATTGGGTTCAACCGATGTTGTAAGCAATCATACCTTCACATTGAACAACATGGTACTGAAATTTGAATTAGATGCTGGATGTACCTATTCTATTAAGGAGACAAGATTGAATGCTTCATCTGAGAATGTTTAAATTGGGAAAAACTGCTGTAGGCCAGTGTTAAAATTCGGCCTACTTTCCTTGATTTTCTGTATGTACAATTTGCAGTTTGTCTGTACCAGGTGCATCAGATGGCTTTGAACTAGGCCAATGGACTGCCCTTAAATATCTCTAGTAAGTTGATTTTTTTTCCATTAAGTGCCCGACTTCTATCACAGACACTTTATTTTGATTATCAGATATAGGTTTCTCCTTCGAAACAAACACTCCAAAAGGCCGACATTCGTTTCATTTTTCAGATGGAATTGTAGTTAACATGTTTGTTTCTTAAAATTACGGTATCTCAAGTAAACATGCCATTATTTTCCATAATTCTGTCCTGCAAGGTATTGGTGCTGAAGGAGCAGTTGTTTAGCAGTTAGATGTTGGTTATGGAAGAACGTAAACTTTTCTATATAGCATTCTCCAAACGAATAAGACCTTTATATATTGTTAGTTTTGCTCGTCTTGCTGGAGTTAGTATTGTCAATAAGTAGAAGGAACAGAGGTGTAAAGGGGTACGAGTACGACCGCCTCACCAGCTTATTAGTCTGTAGAACAATTCTCTCCGTATCCATCATACCCCTTAGGCGAAGGGATAGCACCTTGGAAAGAATTTTATAAATCCCCCCAACCAGGCTTATCGGCCTGAAATCCTCTATCGACTCCGGGGCTGATTTCTTAGGAATTAACGCTATGTATGCCTGATTTACAGCATCCTCCCAATCAGAGCCCTTGTGAAAATTATGAAAGAACTTCATTATTTCATCCTTCAAGATTCCCCAATATTTCTTATAAAATCTCATATTAAATTCGTCCGGACCCGGGGCTCGTGAACTATCAAAAGAATTCACCGCGTGCCACACTTCTTCCTCCGAAAATTCTGATTCCAGCATATGAGCTTGGTCGGCATCAATGCTTTTAAAATTTAAATCCATCTTTTCTACCTCCAAAGTGTTCTTCTGATTAAAAACATATTCAAAATGCTTGAAAATAAATTCTTTTACCTCGGATGGATTCGAAATCACAGTGCCATTATGCTTGAGGGAATGAATCGAATTAGCACTACGCCTCAAAGAAGCAATCGAATGGAAATACTTAGTATTTTTGTCACCCTCTTTAAACCAACGAACCCTCGAATGTTGAAACCATATGCTCTCCTCCCTTCTAAGCTGCTTCCAAAGTTGATCTTTTAATGCTCCTAGTCTGCACCCGTCTGCCGTAGATGCTTGACCCATTTGGAATTTTAAATCCAATGAAGCAATTTGCTTCTCAATCTCTGAAGAATTGCCGCAAGTTCCTTGCTTTTTATTTGAAGACCATGACTTCACTGCACTTCGGATCATCCCCAGCAAATTACAAATACCATCTTTGGAGCTATGAGCCTGAAAATTCTTGACTTTCCCCACTAGCATCTCATCAAAACCATCCTCTGTCAAAAGATAATTATAAAATCGGAATGGTCTTCTATCCCTCTTGTACACAATGTTCTCTAGAGCGATGGCGTTATGATCCGATATTGCTTTCGAAAGAAGTGATTGCTTCAAATTCGGGAAGCCTTCGAAGAAAGCAACATTCACCAGAAATCTGTCCAATCTTACATATGTCGGCGGCTCTCTATTGTTTGACCATGTATACAACCCATCCGCTAAAGGTAAATTCATTAGTTTGGCCTTCTGAATAAAGGATCGAAAGTTCTCCATAGCCATATAATTCCAAGACAAGTCTCGTTTCTCCTCCATACACGTAATCGCATTGAAATCTCCCCCTATAACCCATGCCACGTTATGCTTGCTCATCTCGTCCTGAATTTCCTTGAAAAACCCGTCTTTTTCCACCTCAATTGTTGGCCCATAGACATTCATCATGCCGCATTCCATTTCACTACCCTTCAATTTTCCGATGACCACCACTAGTCTCTTTGTAGTATAGTCTAAAGTTTTGTCAAAAACATTTGGATCCCATAAGCTAATCAAACCACCCGCCGATCCCTCTGCCGGTGCCCAGCAGAATTCGAATCTCCGATCGCAGCCCATGCTCCTCAACACCGCCCGGGGAAAACTTCTTAATCTAGTCTCTTGAATGAACAAAAATTGAGGCTTCCTCTCATTCACCATATTACGAATTGCCCTCGCCTTCTCACGCCTTCCCAATCCCCTAATGTTCCATGAGATGATTTTTATATCCATAACGTAATTCTAACAAAACCCCCAGTGATTATCCTTCAGCACAATATAAACTCAATTTCCAGATTCGATTGCTCTTACTTTCTGAACAAACGCGTCCTTCCCTCCTTTGAATTTTACTCCCAAAATTTCGCTCACACCCCAAACATGGAGGGCTTCCTCTACGTAGCTAATGTGAATGGATTCGAGAGAATTACCATCCTCCATCCCAGAAGCACCCCTTTCTCCATCCATCGAATCTCTGATTTGTCTTCTGATAATACGCCGGTGGCTGGATTGAAAGAAATCCTGGCCCCTTCCGATAGATGCAACATCTCTAACACTCCCCACGTTGCTGCAACCATGTTCCACATCCTCCGTAGATATATTGTTTACATTTCTGGCTCGTTGTCGCACATCCAGCGAATGAGCCTTCTCTAACGTATCTTGAACAATTTCATCTGAAGTGGAGATATGCGAAAGTGATAGGATGAATTCTTGATTTCCTCTACAAGGTAACTGGTTATTTTCTGTGTCCATATTACCTACACATCCCATATCCATGTTGGCCCTTGTCACATTCATCTGGCCCAACAGCACCCGGGGCCCAACCATATTTGCCAATTGCCCATTTTGCTCACCACCCATCTCAAAGGATGAATTAACCTCTTCAACTACCACGTCCCCCACTATACCTTCTTGCATGGGTCTGATATTATTAGTTGTAGGCGCAATAATGTGCTCATTATTACCCTGGTCATTGGGAATATTCTCCATAGGGGGTCCCGATGCATCCTCATCATTCCTGGAATCTTGCGACTTTCCATGTGACTCTTCGCCTCCTCTGACCGGAGGATTGTCCCAGGGAAACTGCCGGTATCCATGAACCCCCCAGTTTTCCCAGTCAACTCCGTCATCCTCATCCGTCGTATTCACAAAACCTCTCCCTTGATTTTCTACTCCGACCGTGCCTAGATCTTTGTAGACATCTCTGGTGCTTATTCCGACTCTGAACGTATGACCGTTCACTTTGAAACTGATGAAAGCTGGGCATTCAAATTGATTTCGCGCACGTATAATCATCTTGGCTGACGATAAATCCGATTTATCTAATGTCTCTTTGTTAATGCACACCAGTGTTCCCCATCTATTGGCTAAAAGTGAGAAGAATTCCTCAAACCAGCATGTGATCGGTACGCCGGTGCGGGAAACCGACACATACATGAGAGGGGCACCATTGTGAAGAACATCCTCCTTCATCATAGAAAACCAGAACGATAACTCTTCCTTTTTCCTTTTCAAGACCTCTCCCTTTGCTTCTGCAGAATCGAATGTTATCAGACAAGCATTTGGACAACATCCCCATTTCGCAAGCTTCACTACAATACCATCGCTCATCAAGGCTTGTTGCACAAAATCAAAGTCGAAACCATCCTTGACAATACCCATCATCGAATTATTTATCCATTCCAAACTAAAGCTAGGCAACTGTGTCTCATCAGAAATATTCTCACAGTCAGTGTCTTCTCTACTCGCCTCATTGTTGACCGCTCCATTACCCTCTTCCATTGGCCCCTTCTGATTTGGATTCTGATCCTTATGACCAGCGGTGAGAACCTTCTTAAAAGACCTTTCGTCTCTGTTGACGTTCCTGAGCTGAGGTTGGTGTTTCTGTTTCCCACTGTCAAAACCTGGAAATCTGGCCGGTTGCGCATGGCTTCTTCCGAAATCAACATTCACATTCTGTCTCCAAACTCTCTGAAACCGCGACTTCGACACCAAGACTCTCATTCCATCAATGGAAGAATTATTCACTTGCTCAATTGCCCGCCTCATCCCCCTCTCATCTGCAAAGTGGATGAAAGCAAATGTGGTGTTCCTATACTTTGGTTTCCTGTTGATCATAGGAATGAAGACCCTTTCTACCTTGTCGTGAAAGCTGAAAATCTCCCTTAACGCTCCTCTGGACACCCTTCTGCTAAGATTGTCGACGAAGACGATCCACTCCGCCTTGTGCTGAAACGATCGCGCCGCTCCGTTCTGACCGAATCTCCTCGGCTCCCTCGACTCTATCGCTTCCACTATTATTATTGTTAAGGGAACGATTGTTGTTCCTAGAGGTCACGGGTTCGAGCACCAGCAGCTGCAGCAGGGTGATTGAACGTTCATTGTCAAATGGTTGAGAGTAAATTTAAAACAGATACTACTTGTAATCACTCTAGCTTTCATCAAAAAATAACACTATTATTATTATTGTTATCGTTGTTATACAGAAAGTTGAGAGATTAAAATAGTTTAAAATTATATTCTTATATGCATGAACCAACTTGCTTCAGTGGTTAAGAGAACGGTTGTTGTTCTTAGAGGTCATGGGTTCAAGCACTAATAGCTGCAGCAGGGTGATTGACCATTTATTGCACCTTAACTTTCAAAAAATATTGTATTCTTATATTAAATTTTTAGTACTCAACCAAAACCCATTGACCCATGGATTGATATGATATATTTTTAGTAAAAATATTTTTAGTTTAATTTTCTGGTTGAGTACAAATCAGCCAAAACCCATTGACCCATGGATTGATATGATATATTTTTAGTAAAAATAAATTTTATTTATTGAAATATATAATTAATATAAGAATACAATATTTTTAGTAACTCTATTCAAACCCGACCCAACATTTTATGATATTCCATCAACCCGAACTCAAAATCTAGAGTAAAAACTCAAACTCAACCTGACCCGACATAAATAAAAAAAAATTATTGATTTTCATTATTATTCTATAAAATAGAGAGCTAATTAGAAAATTGCAAATTTAAAAGAAATATTATAATAATTATTCAATTTTTATTAGACAAAATAGAGAGATAATATATATATATATATATATAAAGTGAGAGACATTGTAAGAATTATATATAAATATTTATAATAAAATTAAACTATTATTTCGAATCGGGTATGTTATTTTTACCTTAAACTCAGACTCGACCTGACTACATACTCAAAAAAATAAAAACCGAACCTGAAATTTTTTTTAAAAACTCGACCCTATAAAATTAGGTCAAGTCAAAACCCGTCGTGTCTAGGTTAAATGTTCATCCCTAATTACGTATAAAATTCATCTTTCCCTCGTGTGTATTTTTTATGAAACAAAATCGTGAGAATAATTTTTACAAATGAAACAAATAAATATCGCAATTAATAAAAAAAATAGAACGGTCATGGCATACGTCTTTAAATTTAGGGTAAACTATATAAATGACCATCATACTATTGGTAAAGTCGCGATTTGACCACCTTACTTTTTTTCGAAGCAATTAAACCACCAAATTATTTAATTGATTGCAATGTGACCACCAGCCGTTAAAAACTAACGGAAGGAGTGACGTGGCAGTTAATAAAATTGGTATAATTACACATTTAGTCCCCGTTATTTATACATTTTATTAATTTGGTCCTAGATTTAATAAATTAAAAATATATAAATAAAGTCCTCCAATAATACGGTGACACGTGTCACCTGATTGGAGGAGCAAAATTAAATAAGAAGCACATTGCTTCCAACAGGAATCGAACCCAAATTGAGTGGATTGAAAGTCAGCGTGCCAGCCACCAAGCCAAAGCTATCCTTGTGATACTCTGTACAAATTTTAATATATATTTTAACTTGTTACTCATGCCATGAAAAAAAAACAAGAAACATTTTACTACTGGAACATAAGACACCTGCTTAAGCAACCTAAGGCTAGCAAGCTTTTCAAGTGCAGGAACATAATGGGAGAGCTGAACTTCTGGAACAGATGAAGCTGAAGTCAGCTTTCCACCCAGCTTTGATATTTTCATCAACAGAGGTTGTGTCTTTAATGCTACATCCAGAGAAAGAAACTCATGCTCCAAAAGGTGGTAAAGATCTTTCACTTCTTGAGTTGCACAACTAAGTACACCTTTAGAGACCTAAAAATAAGGGGAGCGAGAACATACAATTTTGTTAACAACCTAAAGTCAAAAGGTTCTGGTTAAGATAAAAACATAGAACCAGTACTCCTTCAGTATCCCATAAGATTCTGAGAGAGAGGAGTGACTCGAGTCACTTCACAAAGAGAAAGATTACTGACCTCAAACAGATACAGAACAATTTTGTAATGCTATAATAACCTAGCAATAAAGCAAGACGTATATTTTGCCTTAACCAAGTAGAATAGAAAAATGTTTCATGTAGGCAAACCCAACCAGTTTGATATTAAAGCCCTTATTGGTTGAGTTCCATTAGATTAAAATTGATTTTAGGAACATCATTGCTAAGACTTATAAGCAACCAGCTATAAAATCAGTAAAAGCAACAGAGAAAAAAAGAAACAAGCCAATAGAACTTATAAAATTTGGACATACCAGTTCTGTAAGAAGTGATGACCTTGAAAACTGTAAAAAGTGTAGAATGTCAGAATAGGTTGCCATCAAGAAAAAGGAAAATAAAAGCGAATGAAATTCTATACAACATACCACTTCTCTATTCTCAAGTTTAGATTCAAGATTAAATCCTATAAGATTTGCCATACAAAGGTTGCGATCTTTAGCATTTTCAAGTTCCAAGTGTGATGCACCAAGTGTTTGATCGTAAGGAGTCACTGACAGAGCAGCCAAAACAAGTTAAAATATATATTAGAATTTGTACAAAGCATCACAAGGATAGTTTTGGCTTGGTGTTTGGCACGCTGACTTTCAACCCTCTCAACTTGGGTTCGATTCCTGTTGGAAGCAAGGTGCTTCTTATTTAATTTTGCTCCTCCAATCAGGTGACACGTGTCACCGCCTGATTAGAGGAACAAAATTAAAATTATTAAATTAAAAATATATAAATAAAGTCCTCCAATAATACGGTGACACGTGTCGTAACCTAATTAAATAATAAAATTATTTTATTTATTAAATCTAGGACCAAATTAATAAAATGTATAAATAACGGGGACCAAATGTGTAATTATACCAATTTTATTAACTGCCACGTCACTCCTTCCGTTAGTTTTTAACGGCTGGTGGTCACATTGCAGTCAATTAAATAATTTGGTGGTTTAATTGCTTCGAAAAAAAGTAAGGTGGTCAAATCGCGACTTTACCAATAGTATGATGATCATTTATGCAGTTTACCCTTAAATTTATTAAATCAAATATTTACAAATAATTAATATCTTTTTTGATTGGAACAAATAATTAATATCTTTAAATACCGAAAATATGAATTAGAATTATGCACATTTATAATTTAATACGTTTGATGAAATATTCTTAATTTTACTAAATTTTATTTCATTAGGGACGAAAGTATTTGAAAAATATTTTTTTAATATGTTTGTGTAATACGATGATAGCATATGTTCAACTTTTTTAATCTTTTTTAATAAGGCACACACACCACGTAGAATTTATGTTCGAACCCGGATCACTTGAATAAATTACATTATCTTTTACCACTGAGACAGCAAGGAGTAAGGGAAAATATATTTTTATTTTCTAAAAACCACAAGTATAATTATAATTGATACATAATCGAGTGAATAACAAATAGTTTTAAATTATTCCAAACTAAATAAAAATAATTTACATAAATAATATGACATGGTATGATCCAAAATTAAGTACTACAATAGAAACAGAAATCACTTAACATGTTTTTTTTTAATAACTTAAAATAGTTTAAAGGCATAGTAATCATTATGAAGATATAGTGACGCTCTATGATGTAATATTAAAATATGTTTACCGATAAAGTAGAAAAAGAGTAATGAATAGTGATATATTTATTTAGTCACCCTGGCATCATCATGACATATGGCCCCATTTTCTCTTCTTTTTCACAGATAATGACTCTACTTTTATTTAATACTACCAAAACAGTAACGGTTTTGATTTGAATTTTTGTGTACCCATCAATCAATTCGCAACTCTTAGGTTAGGTCGTAGGTGATTAAATATTTAGGCATTATTATATAAAAATTCGAATAAATAGTTATTTACTTAAAAGACTCACAGCCAATGTTATTTGAAAAAATAATTTTAAATCTTCAACGTAAAGTAAATTTGCGGTCAACAAACAACAATAGAAATTAAGTTTCATGTTAAAAAAATGCATGAAGTTATTTTTTTTTCTTTTTACCAAATATTTATATGCCCATTTCCCTTTTTTTCTAATAAATTTATACCAACTAATTTTTAATAAATTTATACCAATTGAATGATTTGAGGCAGTGCGCATGGATAATTCGACTTCAACACGTCCGTATAGATGAGAATCAAGTTGTCAATGCTTTGGCGAAACAAGCATCCCCCAATAGTTTCGAAGTAATGTGTTTCCTTGTTCCACCGAGTTCCTTAGCCTATTTCAGGAGGATGGTTAGGTGTAACTTTTCTGGTTTTTTGTGTCTTGTGTGGGATTTTTCTGTGTAAGTTAACTTTCAATTATTTTCACGTGTATTTTTTTTTCTCAATTTAAGTTTAAAAATATTTTTATTTATGCACTTGTTAATAATCCCTTAACTTATTCATAAAAAATAAGAAAGTAGATAACAATTCCTAATTTAAAGTTCAAAGTTGATTCTAGAAACGGAAATAATATATTTTGGTATTAAAAGGTATTATAAATTCAACTAAAATACCGAAAAGAAGATTCGTCGCTATATAGAATAGGGATATGGACACGACTATGCCAACTGTGACTCAGCTGACTACACACAGCTAAAGCTAGATTCACGGTTAAACTCCTTTAGTCCTTTTGGAATTTTTAGTGACGGATTTTGTTTCGTTGTCTTTGCTTAGTTAGTTGTACACGGAAATTGAATACTCTTGTAGTCGTTTTCAAGTTTTATCGCAGTGTCAAAGAAGCGTCGTGCATTGTCAATTAAGTTCACATGCACGTCAACTCATCTTTAGTAACGACATACTTAATTACTACTAATCAAAAGGGCTCAACCTTTTTTTCAATAGAGCATAATTTTAATTAAGAAAAACTATACCACTGACCACCAAACAAATTAGATACATGTTAAATTTGATGGTCCAAATAGATATCTCCGATTGTTTAGTAGTGTGTGATGTAATTTTCCTTTTTAATTATTTTTTCTGTAGGTTTACGTAGTCTTCAACTTTTAGTGACGTCAATGATCCAAGCAAAACCTTAACAACTCTTTTCAATTCTGCCCCCGCCGTGACATTAATGACCGTTGGAACAAGTGTTTTTTTAAGATTTAATGAAAATGTTGATCTTTGGCGTCAAAATCGGGTTGATTTGTGTCACGGATAGTGATAGGGAGTTGGAATGTTAGAATTTTGTCCCTTCACATGAATCAAAATTAAAATATTCTACTATAATCAACATCAAAATTGAATGCATTGAACTTTTTAAGGTACATATCTATTTTATTGTTCATGTTCAGAATTCGTAGTTCTTTCAACAATGTCATCTTTAAGATTTAAACTCTGATTCACTCATTAGGAGGTCAATGTGTTTGGTTATTGTACCCAACCATTATCGGTTATTATATCCCTTTTGATAAGAGTATTACAAGTCTCAATTTATTATTATATTATGTGTTTTTTATACGTTGTGACATATTTATCCAGCTTAGTATAAAAATGCATTCTGCCCTAAAATACTTTTACCACATTTACTTAAATAAAATTTACCAAGGTTCAAAAATTTATATCGGCAACCCAAAATTTATCTCCTATATATCATTATTGCAAATATAATAAAATAAAAGTATTGTATTTGTTGGGAAAATGTTCTAATTAATTTTTATCTTGAAACGATACTAAATTGTATTAAAACAAAAGAAGGTACAACTTTAAAAATACAACCACATAAAGAAAAGAAATTAGAGATTATGTCCACCAAAAACTTAAACAAAGAATACAATGAAAAGAAAAACCTAGTCGCATTGATAGTCGAATCTTCTTTTGAATTTGAAGCCCATCATTCGCAGTAATCCAGTAACCGTCAATAGTACTCATTTGTCTCTATTCATCTAGACGCTTTCGAGATATTGAAAGAGTGGTGAGCGAACCAAATCAAACTTACAGTATGTTTCGTGAAAACAGATCTGAATACATTCGCAAACAACCACAAATAGAGGATCTAACCTTTAAAAGAGCACCGATAATTGCAAATCAGATACGAGCGATGTGAGAATTTTTACCCGATCACAAATCTACTGTAAAAGTAAGCAAAAAATAAGCCATAATTTGTATCAAATTATAAAATATTTTAACATATTTAAGCCCTAGAGCCTCTATCATCAAGTCCAATAAAGTCATTAATCTCGTTGAGACATCCTTTTCCTGTTTTCGCCCTAAAACAAGTTTTGTGAGAGGACATTCTAACTGCCGTCCTTAACTTGAAATTAGGGGAATCTCATAAACAAAGCTACCCCATACAAAACCAAATGAGCAAAAAGCAAAAGCAGTGGGGGAACCTATGAACAGTCCTATAATTATGGAATAAGAGGGGTCCCCTGCCCTAAAAGCAACTTATTACAGCCAAAAACAAAACCTCAATTCAAAACAATAATAAAAAGGCTTGGTGAACATAATTTTGTTAACATATGTGTATCTATGTTATAATCGAGTTTAAGATATTATATAGACGTGACAATCTAACAGTCCAAATCATCACACGGGGCAGAAATATCCAAATGGTATGCTACTATGTATTTATAAAATTATATATACCAATCCTCAACTGACAAGAACATGTAGAACTAAGCAAAATAAATAAGCTGTCCGAAAATAAATAACATCCCAACATGAACAAGATATCGACCCAAGTAATGTCACAAAATCTGGAGATACTATTTCTTTGATTTTCTCTTCAAAACTACGACCCAAGTAATGGCTTCCAACAGCAATGCAATCCCTCCCAAGGCAATGATCACGATCGTATAAGCTGTTTTCCATTTATGTTCAGGGCTCAAGATATCGAGACCCTTGAACACGTTGATGACGCCGAGGACGAGGATTGCGTATCCGAAGCTGTGGTGGTAAATGTTCCAGTAGAATCGATACTTGTGATCCTTCTTTGGCCTTATGAACAGGGCAAAAATCTGACAAAGAGTGAAGGAGATTCAATAAGCTGCTAGATTCACACAATTGTGAAGATCCAAAAATTACTAACTAAGAATCAAATATACCTGCACAGTAGCAAAAGCGAAAAGGGCAATTCCAATGTTCCTATGAGCTGAATATGTAATCCCTGGGGATTCACTGCCAAGTTTAAGACCTGTTCCCCAGCCAGCAACTCCTATGGCGTAAGCAGATACTTGACACAAGGCATGAGCATAAAACCAGGCTGGATCTGCAGATTCAAAGGTTCTCATGTAGCGTGCAATTATTGCCCCAAGTGGAAACAAAATTCCCCAACTCACAGCATTAAGAATTCCATGAATCTGCAGATTCAAATTTCAAAATATTCATTGAAAACCCAAATCAATCTAAGTTTACAAGAAGCTCTAATAAAATATTGAAAGGGAAACTTACGTTTTTCTTCTTAAGCTTGTCGTTTCCTCCGGAACCAGCGGTACTCTGTCCACTTTTCAAATCTAAGCTTCCTTTAGCTTGCAAATTAGCGGCGACGAAGTCATGTTTCGCCAACATGCCACCGGCTCCGACGCTGGGACCCACTTGCCAGACCTGATTGATTTTCCCACTCGCCGCTAAATCCGCCGGCACCTTAATTTTAGCGAAGATAGCCATACTCCCGTCGTTTCTACTCTCCGCCGTCATATCCCAAACTTCCAACGACAGATCCTTGGGCACAATCGAAGCGTACGAGGCGACGTCATAGGTATGGACCTGGGCGGCGCCGGTGGTGGAGTTTTTGTAGGCGACGAGGGATTGTGAACCCGCCATGCCGGTGGCCTTCGGGTTAATGGCCCAAGCAATCCAGCCGCCGGATTCGGAAGGGGTGGCGACGAAGGCGATTGAGAGAGTAGTGTTGGCGGAATCGTAAGAGAAGTGGAGGTAAGAGGAAAGATAAGGGAGGTCGAGGCAGTTGGAGTATACTTGGTTTTGGGAAAACTTCTGGGAGGAGCAGGTGAGAGACGCGACCGGAGAAATTATCAGTCCCAAAAAGCATAGCCAAATAACAGCCGACGACGGCGAAGAAGACGACGGAGCCATTGTTCTTTCTTTACTTTCCTCTTCTTTTTTTCTCAGACGAAAAGAAAAAACACAAAAACAAAAAGAATAATGGTTAACTGGCTAAGGGTTGAAAGTTGGCGGAATAAATAGAGGCCGTGAATGACTCAACTAATAATTGTTTTACACGTGGCACTACCTTTTTACGGAGAGCACGCGCTAAATAGAGGAAATTTACCAGAAAGTTAAAAATATTAATAACTTTATGAAACTTTTTCTTTTTTTCAGTTTTTAGTTTTGCCTGTTCAGTTAAACACATTAAAATCCTATGATTCTAACCATATTAATAATTGTAAATAAATTTGCTTTCCTTCTCCAACACAAATCCAAAGTTTAAAATTCTCTAAACTTCTTCGTTACCACTAAAATAATGCCTTATTGATTAGGTTAAGAAAAAACAATCTCATTGTAAATTGAATTGAATTCAAAAAAATATTATTATCCAACCTGAACTGAGTTTAATCTGTTTGTAAATTTATAATTATTTTTATTTTTATAATAAAAATATATATTTCAAATAACAAAACAAACTATAAATATTATATAAGAATATATTTTATTAAATAAATGTATAAAAACCTTAAAACAAGTCCTTCTTATCAAAATAAAGTTAAAGGAACACAATTAATATAGAAATAGCATTAAATTGGAAGGTAATTAGTCAAAAAGTGGACGCATTATATCTATCTTGCCTTTGAAATTAAGATTCACACACTTGTACATGCATCTATTGCTAGGATAAACAAGGAATATAGTGGCAAGTATAATTAATTTAAACTTTTTAAGGCTTGCTAGAAAAAGGTACAATGAAGATGACCTGAAATTTTGATATTTTCATTTAAATAAAAATATTAATTAAACTAAGGCTCAATCGATAAAACGAAGATATTATTACTAATTTACTATGTAAAAATATAATCTTTAAAGGCGCATTAAAAAAAGGAAGGGGAAATCTTTCTTGGATTCCTACGTGGTAATTAAATAGTATAAAATCCTTGTGATGAAAACCTGCCTTTTAGGAGTATATTAAATATTATTTATATTTTTTTATTTGATTTTAAAGCTCTGAGAAGGAAACTATGTGATTCGTATTTCATAACTTTAAAAGACTTTGATTTACGACTTACGAGTATAATAAATATCAAAATCCGTACACAATTGCAAGCGATGTATTTCTTCTTTCTATTATAAATAGGAATGTTATTATTACGGATTTTTATACCCAAAATATACGATTTTTTTGTAAAATAAACTAAAAGTGTATTAATTGAAAATAATGTATCAATTGACATAAATTGTGAATTTATTAGGCATCTGGTATCCTATAACATAGTTATAAACACCCACAGTTTTAGTAATTAAAACCATAATGTATTTATAATTTATAAATTGTCTATCGACATAAATTGATTTTTATCATCCATAGATATTTAAATTTTTATTATGATTAAATCATGACATTAGTCCCTACACATTGGCAAAACGAATGATTCAGTCCCTGTATTGAAAAAACAATATCTTATTTTTCTAATTTAACATTGTCCAATCATTAATATTTTTCATTAAAATTTGTCAACTTGACATGTCGATTAGGCTACCCTTATACGTTGTGGCATATGGTTGATAGAAAATAAACATGTCGGTAAATTTTGACAATAAATAATAAATACTAATGGATTGAAAATTTTAAATTGAAAAAAGTATGTTGATTTTTTTACTCTTAATGTATAAATATTAAGTAGTATCAAATTTTATCACAGTATAGGGGCTAGTGGTATATTTTAAACATTATTTCATACAAATGTGATATTTATAGTCATCCCATTTTTATATTTTTAAACATATATTTTCCCCATCTAATTGGCTAAATGAAATGCGCTTTTAAAAATGGGATTCGATTCACAAGCGCCGTGCTTAATTTCGAAGCAAGCTCCTTAAGTCAAAGGACTCGTGTAAAAAATTGAGGCCGAAAAGCGTACATTAAGGGCATTTCCTAAAATTAATGCGGGTAATCTCCAAGTCAATGCTTCGTGCTTCAGTTATTGATCCATTATTTTCGTATTAAAAATAATTTAAATTAGCCTAACCCGACGATATATATATTTAAGTAAAATAAAAATTGTGAACGAAAGAATATGAGTTGGAATAATTTTTTTTAATAAACATTTATGATATCAGAATCGATAAATCAAATAGCAATGATTATTATTCAAAAAAAAAAAAATAGCAATGATTATACTTTAAAGAAAAAACAATCCAAATTGAAAACCTTTGTTGGCAAATCACCCCTTTTTTGTGTTACAAAAATGATTATTTTTCTCTTTCATAAGTTAAATAACATTCCCCTTTTAACCTAATGTTCAGAATCCTTTTCAGGAAGGGTGAAACGAAGGTGGGGCTTGGGTTTAATGTTTCACCTAACCCTAAATGCCCTCCAAATGTTTTTGGTTTTACTTTTAGTTAGCCCTAATTCATGTAAAAAATGCAATCGTATGGCTCTGTAAAAAAAAAATCACTGCATTGTACGTAGCAAAAGAATTTTTTTTCCTAAAACAAGTGGACACTTATGAAGGACGGTAATTGTACAGTCTACCTACCAATGCTTCATACACATAATCAGGGTGAAAATCAAATGTAATTAATATTCCATGCTAAATTAACTCAAGAAAAATATTGAACAAAAAAAATTAACTCAAGAAAAATGATTACAGGGGAAAAAATCTCACAATAAGTAGATATTTTCGTGCTAAAAACATTCATTATGTTTCCCATTTTTATTATTGAAATCAATAAAATCACAACAAAATCAACAAGGAAATCAAAGCCGAGATCCAAAATCCCGCATTGATTTCACTAACCAAGTATCCCGAGTTGGAATTTTCAGCAGAATGTGGGGATGGTGAAGGGGATGAGGCAGCCGGGCTCAATTTCTCAACCAGCTGCAACTCGCCAAGTGAAGCCAAATTGGGTTTTTCAAACTCGTGTTTCATCGGAAAACCGTCGACAACGCCCGGCCCAACCTGCCAAACTTGATTCAACTTCTCGGCACTGGTTGCAACTTTCACAGAACCATATATAATCATCTTTCCATCTTTGTCGGTCTCGGCTTCTAAGTCCCAGACATCGAATGAAAGCTTCCCTTCAAGGATGGAGCTGTAGGAGCTTATATTGTAGGTCTTAACAACCATAGATCCATTAGATTTGAAGGCCAAAAGAGTTTGTGAACCCGCCATGCCGGTGGCTGTCGGGTTGACAGCCCAAGCGATCCAACCGTCGGGTTTTGCCGGGGGCGCGGAGAAGGCGATGGAAAGAGAAGAATTGGTGGCATTGTAGGTGAAGTGTAGAGTCGAGTTCAAGGACGGGAGCTCGGTACAATTGGAGTATTGTTTTCTGCCGCCGGTGAGTTTAAGCGATGAGCAATCGGCTGCGTGTGTGGCTGAGATCAAAGTGATGCAAAGACAAAAGAGTAAAAGCAAGGACGGCATAAAACGAGACCCCATTTTCAGAAATTCTCCCTTTTTTGGCAAAGCAAATGGTGGAATGTTTTTTTTGGGAGAGTTTCGGGAGGGAATATATAAAGGGGAAAGAGGATAAAACTGTAAACTTCTTTCCGGCTTTGATTGATACGGAGCCAATAGATGGATGCCATATAGGATTCCTGTTTTTGAATATTACACGTGTCGGACTGTGATTGGTCTTTACCTTCCTAAAGCGAGAGGGAATGTGATTTATTAGGGTCAGATCTCATCTCGTCGTGGAGAGAAAAATAAGGCTAATTTTAATAATATAAATTTCAAATTACAAATTGGGATTATGGGGTGGGGAATGCACGTGGGTGTTGCGTGCTAATGGTGGGTCCAATGTAGAATAAATGGGGGAATGATAACATGTCCAAGCTGTCACAGATGAGAGTGCCAAGATGATGACTTCCTGTTTTCCAAAATTTGGGCACAAATTAGCGACGTAGGTTTGTAGGTAGATTGTAGATGTGAACCACAATGTGTCCATATTGCCGCATGATATTTGATTCCCTAATATTTAATTCTTGCCGGGCAAACATAGAAACCACCCAAATGTCGAGATTTGAACTTACAGAATAAGTGAAACAAATATATGACCACTGAAAAATTATATCATAGGCCCGGTTCGCCACGTCATCCATAGTCCCAACCAATAAAAACATTCATTTCATTAATTTTTTTCATGTCATTTTTTACTGAGTGAATCTTCACTCAGATTTACTGTAAATTAAATTAAAAAACACTTTTTACCAATTGTAGATTCACTCAGTAAAAGATGATATAAAAAAATTAATAAAATGAATAATTTTTATTGGTTGGGACCATAAATGACGTGGCGAGCCGAGCCTATAATATAATTTCTCTATGATCACTATGCCAATTATTTACTTATATACATGTTAATAGTTTGATTCGAGTAAATGTGTTTTATACTTTTGAAATAATTCTATATTTGTTTGCAAATGATTATTCATTGTATATACCACAAATATTGTTTATATTGGTCTAATGTTATATTTTTTATTATCAAATGATTATTCATTGTATATACCACAAATATTGTTTTTATTGGTCTAATGTTATTTTTGAATTTACTCAATATCAGTGATTGGATATAAAATTATAATTAACACGGTAATACAATAATATTTTTAGCTCTCCCAAAAATTTCACTACGACTTCCAAAAAAAAATTATACTGTAGTATTATAAAATAATCGAACCCAACAAGTGTCATAGTGAAATAGTAGATGATGTTCATCTTAGGAAGTAGAGGTTCAAATCACTTTGTTTACAAACTGTATGTGTATTGTCAATAGTTAAAAATATGTATAAATAGATACTACTTTATTATCACATTTAGACTATTTAAAAAATAATAATCCTTTCGCTTTCCAGGAAAAAATTATAATTTACTCTAAATATTTTTTTTAACTTGGAATAAATTAATGGATACCGATATTCAATACAAATATTAAACACAAAGTATGAGAAACTAAAAAATACAACAAACTAAAAGCATTAAATGCGATGAAATTCCATGCCACATTTCCCGCATGATTCATGAGCTCCCTTGCGTTACGCTATCGATCAATTGTTTTTTTAATCACATCTGATTCATTACTCGATAAATTAAAATTATATTTTATAATTATTTAAAAAATAAAATTTTATAGATATTCAATATGAGGTGGTTTTTTCAACCCAATTTTTTTTATTGACAATGTCAGAATTTGAACCTTTAACATTGGTTAAGAGGCTTAATATCTTATCCAACTAGACCTATTGGTTGTTGGTGTTACCGATCAATTATTTATAAAACAAAAACACTTATATCCAGCTAGACCTAAAGTGTTTTGGTTTAAAGAAATATAAAAACTATATTTTTTTTCATTTATATTCTTAAAAATTATATGTAGCATTGATTTAAAATATCCCAGAAGATTAAATAAAAAATTATATATTTTAACTATATATATTTTGATAAAAAAATACTTTAAAGCACATAGATAATATATATATATTTAACTATTTAGATGAAAAAAATCTACTTTTAAGTACTTGTGATATGAACCTAACAAAAACAGCGAAGTAACATGTGCAATAAAATTATTAGATTCAAAAGTGAATATTTAGATTATTTTAAAAAGGTCAAACGGTTGACATATTGATTTGTGGAGGAATCTTTCCACGATGCATTCAATTCAACGGCTTGTGAAATTTACAATGTTCATATAAGTACAATTTTTAAAATAAATTTACAGTTACATGCATGTATAATTTTATTTTTTCAACTGTGCCACACATCTAGTCTTAGAACAACAAGCATTAACAAGAGCAACATTAAGTTTTCAATACCAGTTATGCAAAGTTTAAATAATATATAATCTTTGTTTCTTGGATATTTTCAGTACCTTCTTGCCCAGAAAATGTAGTTCAACAAATTGATGAAGTTAAGAATGCAAAGGAGGGTGTAGAACAGATCCAAACGTGTACGGTTCAGATCCCTTCCTCCCAGCCATTCTTTCCCAAAATGTCCGCTCACCGAGTTGCATATCGTTACCAGCACCGAGCTGATGAAGTACCCCATCGACGTCGAGCACCAGGACAACGCGGTGCTCATGCTCCGCATGCTATCCGGGGCCTCCGAGTAGAAGAATTCAAGCATTCCCCCGAGCGTCAACATATCCGATATGCCGAGTAACAAGTACTGCCACCCGAGCCAGAAAACAGATAATGTGACACCGTTGTTCGCTGCGTCACGCCTCTTAACCTCGACTATAGCAGCAGCAGCCATTGAGCCTGATGCCAGAGCCAGCCCGAGACCGATCCGCCGCAGCGGTTGGAACATTTTGAGCATTCCAGGATGGTTGTTGTCCTTTAATCTGAACATGCGAATGAAATATTCGTATAAGGGTATCGAGGCCAGCATGATGAATATAGGGAACACTGATAATGACTGAGTTGGGATGTTGAAATTGTTAAGTGATCTGTCCATGATGTTCCCTTGTTGAACTGAGAATGTCATCAATTGAGCTAGGCAGCAGTTCATCATAATGGTGCTTGCAAAGATGGGGAGGAGGCCTAGGAATGTCTTTGTTTCTTCGACCTCGGTGACGGTAACCGACTCGCCGATTAATGCTTTGTTTAGGAACCTGAGCTTGTCCCGGTTTCTCTTTTCACTTCCAAATTGAGTATTCTCTACCTCCGGTGGCGACATTTTCCTGTTTCTGATGGCCGAAGCGAACACCTTGATAACCGATAACCGAATTAACAAAGTTATGAACCAAAATTAGAGCCATTACCAATACCAACAAAAGTAGATGTTGTTGTTTACCTTGTAAATTCTTGTCAATGGACTTCCACCGGGGAGTTTGTATCGATAAATCGGGAACCCCATCGAGAAAATGCAGAGTGCTACACTTAGTGTCACCACAGATATCTTGAAACTCCAATTCCAACCCAAGTTTTCTTCGATCCAGATCATGACAGTGGAGGCAATGAGGCCACCGAAACATAGTGAAAAGAAGAACCAATTGAAGAAGGAAGAGATAAGGCTCTGCTTGCTGTGGTTAAGCTGATCAGCCCCATGAGCAGGCAAGGCAGCCTTAACCCCACCAACGCCGGCAGCTATCGCGTAAAGGCCGGTGTAAAGGATAGCCTCTTGGGTCTTGGAAGGCTTGCTGTTTACCTCCGGCAATAATCGGCTGTTTTGAGCTTGAATTGTCAGCAAGACGAGCCCCTGAATCCAAAATAATTTGGGTTTTTTTGGTTTAATTTGTTTATCAAAATCGAACATTACATGGAGTTGAGTAAAAATGTAATGATACCAATAACTCGAGAGTGCAAAATATGATGAATGTCTTGAATCTTGTGAGGAAGGAATCACTGACGAAACCTCCAAATATCGTCAGCAAAAAAGACGTTCCCATGAAATTAGTGACCATGTTTGCAGATTCCGCGGCGGAGTAATGCATTGACTTGAGAAAATAGGCGACGAAGTTGGTGGCGTTGGATAAGAACACCATGTTCTCTAATACCTCAACCACTGCATAATTTAATGCCATTAGGCATTAGCAACAATTAAAACATACAAAATTAAGTGTCGGGGTTTCAAGTTTCACTTAAATGCAACTTCAAAACAAAACCAAACTCACCACAGGCAATGCCTGCAGCCGGAACACCGCCGTGCCTTCCAGGCTCTGCCTTCGACCCTCGCCAATCCTCGAACTCTCCGTTCTCAATCACCATTTCTTCAGCCTGTTAACACATTAGCGACACCAATAAACTAATGCGTAATCATATTCAAATACAATGAATCAAATCAAGACATTAATATCATGCATATCTCCAAAAGGAAAAGGCGAAAAAGCAAAAAAAAAGAGAAGCGTTTCATACAAAATTCAAACCCGAAAACAGAAAATACGTGAAAGGTCATATGAATGTGAGGAACTATAAGCTTACCATGATTTGAACACTGAGTTAAACCCTTTTTTGTGGAAACGGAGAAAGGTTGAAGGAAGGGAAGTAGCTGAGTGAAGAAATTACATGGACTTTGCCACTTGCGCCATGTTTGGTAATAAAGAAAGAAAGGGAAAATCAAGAAATACTAGGAAATATAATCAGCGTGGAGAAAAAGAAATGAACTTGTCTTATATATATACATTATACATACATGCATGTGGGTGAGTTGGGTATGGCTTACACTTGTGCTTAAACAGCAAGATAGCAATTAATGCTTTTTGGGGTGAGGAGGATTTCCAGGACTCTCCTGCAGTTCAACGCCAGTATTTGCATAACAAAATTTGTCTTCTTCTTCATTTTTAAACGCCATATAATCATTTAGATACTAAACACACGTTGTGCATACTTCTTTTATAGATCATCATATGATCATTAGATACAACCGTAGGGTGAGTCTACGGTAGAATATGGTCGCGATGCGGTAACAACTGAAAATGTTATAAAACGCGAAAGTTAAAATGTTTTATCAATTGAAAATGTTATCTTTTTTGATAATATTTAGGTGGTGCTCTCACTACAAGTAGCGATAATTATAGACAAATTTCGATACTTACAAAAACTTAAAATATTATCAAAAATTAGTAAGTATCGATACTCAAAGCGAAGTTTAGACACTTAATCACCAACTTAAAAGATTATAAAAAATTATAATATTTTTAATTTAAAATTTTATATTTTATAATATTTTTAATTAGTATCGTACCGTAATCGCACTACGATCCTGCCGTGCGTCAAACTCCTCCTACAATCATAAGAAGGGGAGTGGGAGTCGGGAGGGAATACGTCACATTATGGCCTTTAAATTTTAGTCGTTTTTCTCACGTTGGTGTCCCATGTTTTTTTCGGCTCAAGTTAGCAACTTAGCATGTGAACTTATCTTGAAATCACAGCTTTTGTCTTTCCTTCGACGTTATTAAATATAATTCTTTTAAATAATATAGTTTTAAAATTTTAAAAACAATGTTTAAACAAGGAAATTTTACATTAATTTATAAAATAAACATTTTTATGATTCCTTACAACTTAATGTCTATACCATTTATAAATTATTGTCACGAATTAAACAAGTATCAATTAAATTAGAGTCGTCTCTGAGCTAGAACAATAAAAGTGTCCGCCCAGAGCTCTCACCTTGCCTATGGCACACATATAAGGAAGTTAAATATAATGTTCTCAACAGTTGGCTCTTGCAAATGATGAAAAAAAAAAGAATGCATATAATATAATAGGTGGACGAGTTTAGAGAGCCCACTGCCTTATCTAGTTATTATTATTATTATTATTATTATTATTATTATTATTATTATTATTATTATTATTATTATTATTATTATTATTATTATTATTATTATTATTATTATTATTATTATTATTATTATTATTATTATTATTATTATTATTATTATTATTATTATTATTATTATTATTATTATTATTATTATTATTATTATTATTATTATTATTATTATTATTATTATTATTATTATTATTATTATTATTATTATTATTATTATTATTATTATTATTATTATTATTATTATTATTATTATTATTATTATTATTATTATTATTATTATTATTATTATTATTATTATTATTATTATTATTATTATTATTATTATTATTATTATTATTATTATTATTATTATTATTATTATTATTATTATTATTATTATTATTATTATTATTATTATTATTATTATTATTATTATTATTATTATTATTATTATTATTATTATTATTATTATTATTATTATTATTATTATTATTATTATTATTATTATTATTATTATTATTATTATTATTATTATTATTATTATTATTATTATTATTATTATTATTATTATTATTATTATTATTATTATTATTATTATTATTATTATTATTATTATTATTATTATTATTATTATTATTATTATTATTATTATTATTATTATTATTATTATTATTATTATTATTATTATTATTATTATTATTATTATTATTATTATTATTATTATTATTATTATTATTATTATTATTATTATTATTATTATTATTATTATTATTATTATTATTATTATTATTATTATTATTATTATTATTATTATTATTATTATTATTATTATTATTATTATTATTATTATTATTATTATTATTATTATTATTATTATTATTATTATTATTATTATTATTATTATTATTATTATTATTATTATTATTATTATTATTATTATTATTATTATTATTATTATTATTATTATTATTATTATTATTATTATTATTATTATTATTATTATTATTATTATTATTATTATTATTATTATTATTATTATTATTATTATTATTATTATTATTATTATTATTATTATTATTATTATTATTATTATTATTATTATTATTATTATTATTATTATTATTATTATTATTATTATTATTATTATTATTATTATTATTATTATTATTATTATTATTATTATTATTATTATTATTATTATTATTATTATTATTATTATTATTATTATTATTATTATTATTATTATTATTATTATTATTATTATTATTATTATTATTATTATTATTATTATTATTATTATTATTATTATTATTATTATTATTATTATTATTATTATTATTATTATTATTATTATTATTATTATTATTATTATTATTATTATTATTATTATTATTATTATTATTATTATTATTATTATTATTATTATTATTATTATTATTATTATTATTATTATTATTATTATTATTATTATTATTATTATTATTATTATTATTATTATTATTATTATTATTATTATTATTATTATTATTATTATTATTATTATTATTATTATTATTATTATTATTATTATTATTATTATTATTATTATTATTATTATTATTATTATTATTATTATTATTATTATTATTATTATTATTATTATTATTATTATTATTATTATTATTATTATTATTATTATTATTATTATTATTATTATTATTATTATTATTATTATTATTATTATTATTATTATTATTATTATTATTATTATTATTATTATTATTATTATTATTATTATTATTATTATTATTATTATTATTATTATTATTATTATTATTATTATTATTATTATTATTATTATTATTATTATTATTATTATATTATTTTGTAAAATTTAATTATTTTTACGTTTTTTTTTAGACCGTTAGATGATTATAATAAATGACTAAAATTATTTTTTTTCAAGTAATAATATTCTCAATTTCTACTGTTAATCTCACTCATCTATTAGCTTTATCCAATGGTGCAAAAAGAAAATGTAAAACTTTCAAGTTTCATCCAGCTAAAATATAGCTGACCCATATCATGATTAGATTAATTTAGTCATTTGAAACAAATTTTTTTAACACAAAGACGTATGAAGCAATTAAACAAAAATAATCGTTGGTATTTAATTAGTCTAGGTATTAGTGGGTTTTAGGGCCAAAATTAAGGTTTTAATGATTGTTTAATTTTTTTATCTCTTAATGAGAATAAAAAATTCAAATACAGCTAAAAATAATTTTTAGGTTGCTTTTGTTCTTCACATCTCAATTTTTCATCTATTTTACCTATTTCTTATGTTATTCGGGACTTATTCTTAAAATTTAAATTTTTAGGTCCAATTTTATAATACCCGTTATTAAGGGTTCATTTTTTTAATATTTGTTATTATAAGCATACTCTTTAAATTCATTTTTTTTCAATATTTGTTATTAGTGGCCCATTTTTTCATTACTTGTTATTGTGGACTTACTCTTAAAATTTAATTTTTTTCAATACTTCTTATTAGGGACATGGATTTATATAACGGTTTGCAATCGCAACAGCGATTTTTATATAGCAGTGGCAACACCGTTCAAAATCGTGATATCCGCAACTATTATGTCCACAATAGCATATATGTTATTAAAAAAATTTACAACCGCGATACTCACAGTGACCACAATCGCGTATGTTATGTCTGCAATCACGATAAACGCAACGTAATCGAGAACGAGATCACAACTGTAATTTAAATTCTTAATTAAGGGCCCAATTTTTTTATTCGCCCTAAGGCTACCAAAATCTTAAAAACAGTCCTGAATTAAATTAATAAATATATAAAATACCAATTTTTAATCATGTTCATGATTTTATAAAAATGTATTTTATATAAAATATTTTAGTGTGGCACAATTTAGTAATGTATTATATATAAATTTTTGTATTTTTATAGATCTTATGTATTTTTATTTAAAATTTTAAGTAATGACATGATAATTTTAAAGTAACACATCATCATACATCAATTTTTTATAAAAAATAATTCTATAATGAAATAAGTTTTTTAACATATAATTTAATATAATGTTTATACTATACAAATTTTTACCGACCCATAAATAGAAGGATATGAGGCTCTTAAGTCTTAAGTATGCTTGACCTCACGTCCTCATGTCTATAGTATTAGCGACATGCCAATTGCTTGATCCCACATTTCCATGTCTATTATATCATCGGCGTGTAAATCGAATTAAACTCACCTAACATAAAATACAAGTCTAGATACGAACATAAACTGAAAAAACATTAATTAAAAGATTAAAATATGACTTGGTATCACAATTATTAAATGGATAACTATATTATAATTGCATTTGGTCATTTCTTAGCCAATCTCTTCTTCTCTTTAACAGATTTTTTCTGTTCCCTTTTTAGTTTAAAAGAACTTTGTTTCCTTTTATTTGTTTTTGGTCTTCCTTTTCTCTTTATACTTTGTTTTCTTCTTCTTTATAAATCATGGACCGCTTTATATAAATAAAACAACTTTGTCTACAAAAAAAAAAGAATATAACAAGACTTGCATAAATTAAATAGTCTCTACATTTCAATTAATAATAGATTTGAATGAGAAAATAAGAAAAAGAAAAGATGGAACGCGAAGAAATTCATATAATATACGTAAAGAAACTTTAGATATTTGATATTTTTCTATTTGAATACGATCTCAATTTTAACGACGGATTTTATTATTAAAAAATATATAAAAATAAATATAAATTCTAGCGACGGTTTCATATAATATACATAAAGAAAATAGATGGAATATGAAGAAATTAAAATTTGACTTCATCACTAATGGAATTTTAACTCCCTTTTTAAAGGAAGAAAAAGTAGGGAGTTTGGAGAAGGCGTGAAGCCAATGGCTTTTTCATATACTATTATACCTAAAATGGGATGTCATGATTTTACTTAATCTATTTTCTGATGTAATGGGAATTTTGGTTTAAAAAAGAATGGCTAATATCGAAATTTGGATTAAATTGTAAAAGAAAATATAAAAGTATCATATTGCAAAATTGTAGAATTTAAAAAAGATGTTCATAATTGTCACATCTTGTCGTAAAATTTTTTTTTACTTAATAAAAATGAAAATTTTATATTTTTGTATGACTCATTAAGGCATGAAAAATGAGAGTTTAACACTCTACATGAACCGAACATTCAATCAAGTAAAAAATGTCACATTCGTATAATTTATTTTATTCATACAATACATCATAATCAAAATAAAAAACTGAATTGCAAACATTTCAACACTTTAAAATAAGTTAAAACTTTTGAATTTGATGTCACTTAACACAATAACAGTAACTCAAAAGTGGACTGATAAAAGAATTCAAAATTTGATAATCTTATAAAACAAGGGTAGATATTCACTATAAAGAAACGGTCTTAAGCAATTATTTTCTTTTTACCGACATTAATAAACATTTGTCACTAAAACAACCATTATCTTATTTTTAAATTATTTTTGTATTATATAAATATAATTTTTGGAAAGGGAATTGCAAAAAAAATTCTGTTAGTTTTATTTTTTAATTTAAAATTTTCTTTTTAAGGCCCAACAGGCTCTGGTAGAAACCCAATAAAATATTGGCTGGACTTTAAAATGAGAACAAAGAGGTCTACTCTGTAACCCAAACACCAGATCCACCCTCCTCCATATATAAAACTAAATTCCCGTTTAAACCCAAAATCCCTCCACTTCCAATTTAGGGTTTTCAGAAGCGGCGGCGAGTGATTCCACAAGGTGACCCTATTATCTCTCTGTAATTTTACGTGTTTTTGTTTGATTCTGTTCATAATATCATATTTTTCGATTCAATTTCTTATGTTGTCATCATTTATTTTTCCGAATCTTAACCTAGTTCACTTTTCATGGTTGGGCTTTGTTTTTTCAAAATTTTTATCAGGAAGAAATGGCGGTCCCGCTGCTGTCCAAGAAGATTGTGAAGAAGCGTGTCAAGAAGTTCAAGAGGCCTCAAAGTGACCGCAAGATCTCCGTCAAGGTTTTTTAAAACCAGCTTTTTTATGGGCTTTGAATTGTGTTTAATCTATATTTTCATTGTTATGTTTCATTGGAACTCGTTTATGTTTTTATTCTCTTCTGGTTTATTTTGGATTGTTCTGCAAATTTTTTTTTGTAATGATTGATAATTGGACTGGAACTGGACATGCAATCTTTTGACATCTTGAAGCTAGCCTGATGTTTGATCAACTTTCCACATTTTGTCTTGTTTCCAAATACAAGAGTTTTTTTTTTTATCTCCCATCCATGTGAAAAAGGTGCACAAATCAAATTGTGAAGCCTAACCAGAATTACATGGTGAGGGTTGAACAAATGTCTGAAATCATTGTCTTATTCAAAGATTTCCGCATGACAAATTGTTCAAGTACACCTCATAATAGTCTATCTGAGCCTCTGATTTTTTTTATTTGTAGTAATCGGATTGTATTAGGATGCATGTTTTATGTTATTCGTTTCAATCTAATGAGAAACCAAAGTCTTTTCTTTAATGGTTATGTCTGATTTGGTTGTCATGCGATTGTATGTACTGCCCCGCAGTCTTGAAATACGTATACGACAGCACCACTTGATGCATCGAGTCTAGTTTAGTTCATATATAGATTCAAAAAATGTAGTTTCACTTGCTATAAGCATTACATGTTATTTGTGTTTTGGCAGGAAAGCTGGCGAAGGCCCAAGGGTATTGACTCCCGTGTTAGAAGGAAGTTCAAGGGGTGCACTCTGATGCCGAATATTGGTTATGGATCAGACAAGAAGACTCGCCACTATCTTCCCAATGGTTTTAAGAAGTTTGTTGTGCATAATGTCCAAGAGCTTGAGATTCTCATGATGCACAACAGGTAAGATATATAATTATTTGTTGATTAGCATTTTCTTGCTCTTTTTTCTGATTACTGATGCATTATCAGGACATACTGTGCTGAGATCGCCCATGATGTTTCAACAAAGAAGAGGAAGGAAATTGTCGAGCGCGCGGCACAGTTGGACGTTGTTGTAACCAACAAATTGGCTAGGTTGCGCAGCCAAGAGGACGAGTGAAAGGTTGATCGATTTTGAATGTTGGTTTGTTTCTCAGTACTATGTTTAATCGTTTAGTAAGTTGATTGGTTTAAAATACAATTAGATTAATACATATTTAAATCAAAAATAAATCTTGTTTTTCTTACTTCGTTGAATTAGGTTAATAAACGAAGGTTCAAGATATAAAGTTTTCAAGTACGGTTGCGTTTTCATTTAGGTATATATAAAAATATTTAAGTTAATTTTTTGTGATTGAAATGCTTTTTTAGCATATTTATTTGAAAACACGTGGTTTCAGTTATATAATTGAGTTTTAACAATAAGGGTGGCTTTTACTTCTCCATGTCTACTGCCACATTGTCATTTTCGCAAGAAATTCCAATAACAATAATTTTAGGTGTAATAGGTAATAAGTTTCGACTGCTTTATTTTAAAGTAATTAGGACCTATTTCTTGAATATATATGGATTTTTAATTTATGTAAACTCGAACAATACCACGAGATTATTACGACCACCTTAATTTTAGGATTTGAAGACTCACTTTGGGAGTAAGGTTTAAGATTTTAGATTTAACAACCCTAAATAAAATTTAAGGTTTAGGGTTAAAATTTAAAGTTTACAAAAGTTAAAATTAAATACTCCTTTTACCTTTGAAGATAACCAAATATTTTAATTTTCTTACCAATAAAAACACAATTTCAGATTTTTGAAAGAGAGTATTCATCACTTTTGAAGATAACCAAATATTCACAACATATTGATCAACACAAATGCACAATACCATTTATTTTTCTTACCATGGCAACATCTTTCCTTTTCAACTGACGGCCTAATTTACGTCTATCGGTAACGTAAATCATGAATCTCTTTTCTAATTTTTTGTGATACTTTTTCTTTCATTTCTCGAAGCATGATTTCTTTCTCGAATCTCATCTTCGTACTATTTTCATAATCATATACAACCGCGGCATCAGTTTTTACCATTTGTCCATTGTAATGAACAATCACCATAAATTTGTTGTTGCTCATTTTCTCTGCATGATTGAAATAAAACATACTAAATCAAAATGCTCATAATAAAATAAAAAAAAAATATATTTCGAATTTTTTTTTTCTAACATAGTAAATCAACTTACAAAATAAATTGAAATTAAAATTTAAAACTATCAAACTAACTCAAATAAACTACATGAAAAAATATATCATTTGTCCAATACAAATTCGAAGAAACTCAAATAAACTACATGAAAAAATTAAAAATATATGAAACATACAAAATAACAAAATAAAATACCAAACTGAAAAAATTTACCAAATTCAAAAATTTGAATCTACTTACAAAATAACAAAATAAAATTACCAAACAAAAAAACAGAACTCTAAAAAAATTCGAATCTACTTACAATCTTTTCTTCTCACTACTTTCTTTACATTCTTCTTCTTCTACTCCTTCAATCTTAATTTTCTTTCAATCTTAACTTAACTATTTAACAAAAAAGTAAATTTTCTTATCCCTTATACTACCTATATCTCTGCCCCTATCTAACAACTATAATTTTTTAACCTCTACCCTTATACATTTTAAAATATTATAAACTCATCACAATTCAAAAATCACATCCACCACTCCCAAAAATTAATCTGGTTCTCACTCTTCCCAAAAATAAATAGTAAACCTAACCTATACATATAATCAAAATCAGAATTCAGTGACTGGTCTCGTCGAAATCAGAAATCCGGGCATGGAGTCACCAAAGTCAGATTGTAATGGAGTTGACTTCACCCTTTTAAAGCTAAAGTCATAAGAGTCCGACTTTAGAGAATTTTTTGCCCCAAAATACCACTAAAGTCGGATTCAAATAGAACCAATTTTAAAAACCCTAAAGTCAGATTCACATGATGTCGACTTTAGGGAAAAAAATTTAAATACCAATTCAAAAGAGTCCGACTTCTAGTTTACTATTCCAATCACAATATTTTCGAGAATAAAATCCCAACAACTATACATTGGGAAATAATAAAATACAACTGCAATATTTTTGTAAATCTTCCGTTATATGGAAGGATAAGATGTTTGAATTTTAAAAGAGTGGGGTTTGGATAAGAAGTAAAAAGTTGATGGAGAGAGAATGAAGAGAAAAAAATTAAGGGATAAGTCCTGAAATTCATATATATATATATATATAAAAGCTTGTGTTAATTTTATCTAAGCTTTTTAATTTTAGGGTTTAGGGTGTTAGTTTAGGATGTATGATTTTAGTATGTATGGTGTAGAATTTAATGCTTATGGTTTGAATTTAGTGTTTAATATTGAAGGTTTAGGATTTAGGTGCTAGGATTTTGGATTTAGGTTTTAGTGTGTAGGATTCGTTTACACAATTTTTTAGATCGTTGGATAGACGGAATGAGTGATTGAGATTAACAGTATGATATGTAAGATTATCACTTGAAAAATAAAAGTAAGGCGTTAATCTCAGACATCAGTTTTTTCTCATCCAACGATCTAAAAAAAATGTGTAAAACTATAAATTTTACATTGTGTCTAAATGAATCATAGCCCAATATATATTATTTATGTTTTGAAATACGAAAACGACAACACTTAATGCATCGAGTCTAGTTTAGTTCATATATAGATTAAAAAATGTAGTCTCACTTGCTATAAGCCTTACAAGTTATTTGTGTTTCGGCAGGAAAACTGGCGAAAGCCCGAGGGTAAGATATATAATTGGCTAGGTTATGCAACCAAGAGAACGATTTTGAATGTTGGTTTGCGAATACTAAATTGAATGGTTTTGTAAGTTGATTGGTTTAAAATGCAATTAGATAAATTCTTATTTAAATCAAAAATAAATCTTAGTTATCTTACCTCGTTGAATTGAGTTAATAAATACACCCATCACTCATAAAAGAAGTTAGGTTATAGTTTCAACAATAGAGCCGTACACATCACATGCTTTGTTGTTTATGCAAAAAAATGTGTTTTTAACAAATAACGTGTATTGCAAATTTATATCATTTTCATGATATAAAGTTTTCAAGTACCGTGGTAGTTAACCGTTGCATTTTCATTTAATGGAATGTCAATTATTTAATATTTATTATTTTTCCATTTCATTCTCAACCGACGTTTTTTTGGCAAAATAACAAAAAATTCCCTAATATTTGTATGTTTATTTGGTTTTCTATTTTTTTTAGCAAATAACTCTAACGTTTTAATTTAGTCTAAATATACTTCTGCTGATAAAAACTGTGATAAAAACTGACGGTCAACGACTGATTCGGACTGAACTTCCCACGCGTTAAGATCGGCTGACGTGGCATATAACACGTCAATTCTTTTTAAATATTTTGTTATACCCTTCTTTATGGTGACACATGGCTAACTATCATGCTGACACGTGGCCAAATTGGATGATGACACATGGCGAATATGATGTTGACATGTGGTGAATACGATGCTAACACGTCAGCATATCTTAACGTGTGGCAAATCCAGTCAACATCAGTCGTTGACCGTTAGTTTCCATTTAACAGGATCATATTTGGACCAAATTGAAATGTTGAGAGTTGTTTGTTCCAAAAAAAATAAGAGTCAAATGACAAAACATACAAACATTAGAGGCATCTTTTTGCCATTAAATTTTTTTTTTTAAGAAAAACGTTCTATATATTCCTAAAATATTATTTTTATGCAATAGTTTCTAATCTTGAGTTTTGGCTAAACAACAGTATTTAACTTAGGATTTTGCAGCCCTTAGGGCTGTCAATAAGAACTCTATAAATTCTTATAATTAATACTTATTTTGCTTTGTAATTAATATCTGTTTTGCTTTATAATAAATGGTTGTTTTGATTTGTAATGAAATCTAGTAAAATGTAATTAAATACATTCTTAAAAAAATCATGTTTAATTAATTTTAAGTTGTTTAATGTAATTAGTACTCACTTAAAATGGTTTATTGTTTAGGGTTTGATGGTTTGGGTTTAGGGTTTAGGGTTTATGGCTTATGGTTTAAGTTTTAGGTTTAGGGTTTAGGGTTTTAGGGGTTGATGTTTAAGGTTTAGTGTTTGGTTTAAGGTTTATGTTTGAGGTTTGGGGTTTATGATTTAGGGTTTAAGTTTGAGGTTTGGAGTTTGAATTTAGGGTTTTATTGTTTAATTAAATAAAAAAATTTAAATTAATGAAACATAACTCTTTAGGAATGTAATTAATTACATTATACTATATTTCTTTAAAAAAATTAAAAAATATTAATTACAAAAATCTATAATGTTACTGCATTTGCTTTTTGACCAAATTTGTACGCATGAGATTAAAGAGCTTTGTAATAAACATTAAGAATCCAAACTTTTACTTATTCAAACAATTAAGTCAAAAGCTACCATTCTACAAACTACGTGACTTCAGCAATGACGTCACATAAACAGAATAAACCATGCCTCTCTAATGGTTGAATCAATCAAATTAGGCACATTTCACATACATTAAAAAATATAAAATCTAAACTGTAAAATTTAAATAATAAAAAAAACCCGATTAATATTTTCATAAATTGAATGTTGTTTACATAAATGTTATAATTAAAAGAAGAAAATAATAATGAATGATTTAAAAGTTAGAAGACAGAAAATTGATTATGTTGAGGACGATAAAATTGGCCCTTGTTTTTGTTTAATTTCTCTGAGTCATCGGTGACGTGATTCGCTTCACCGTCACCGTTTGCGAATGTTTCTTGGACAAATAACTCGACGTCGAATCTTTTTATTCCATCCTTGTCCTCCGCCGCAATCTCCTCCTCTGAATGTGATGGAATATATGGTGGCCGTTGGATTCGCAAGATCATATCCCAATCAATCCCCTTGAAATAATCGTGTCCCTTGATTCCTTCCAGCGTGATCCTCTGCTTCGGATCTTTTTCCAATAATTTCCTTATCAAATGCCTCAACGGCGTCGGTTCGCCCACGAGTTCCGGCGGTTTTGTTAAGATCCGGTAAAACGTTTCCTTCCTGTTCAGTCCCCTAAACGGCGTCGTTCCGTACAACATTTCGTGGAGGACGATCCCTAACGACCACCAATCCACGGCGAAATCGTGACCTTTACCTGATACGATTTCTGGCGCCACGTACTCCTCTGTTCCAACGAACGAGTTTGATTTCTCTACCGAATCTGACTCGGTACGATCCGTGTTGAAGCTTGCTTGAGATGCCGCGTCGTCCGGAGCGATTCCAGAGTGACAGCACCTAATAAACGGAAATAACCGCTTTTTCTTGACTGAGTCAGACGGACTTTGATTGACCGAGTTGGGAGCCATTGATTTTTCAGGCGATCTTGTAGAAAGTTTCGTGGAAAGATCGAAATCTACAAGCATGATATGGCCATTTTCTTGAATCATAATATTTTCAGGCTTCAAATCTCGATAAACAATGCCTAGATTATGAAGATACTCCAGAGCCAGAACCAATTCTGCTGCATAAAATCTGTAAAAAAAATATTATTAAATTCCAAACCAATAAATAGACTGAAAAAGATAGAATTAGAAGTAATCACTTTTTTTCCAGTTTTACCTTATCATATCGTCGGAGAACATTTTCTCAGTCTGTTTCTTTCTCAAAGAGTGAAGATCACGGCCGGGACAAAAATCAATAGCGTAACCGACGACTTTATCGGTAGCCAAAACTCCTCGCAACCGTGGCAAAAGCGGATGGTTAAGAGTCCCCAACACTTCCTGTTCAAAACTAACTCTTCTATACTCGTTTCCATTACTATTCTTCACTGCTTTAGCATTTTTCTTCTCGATCGAATCTCGAGATATTAATTTCAACGCTAAAATATCACCCTTCACTTTATCTCTGGCAAGGAAAACCACTCCTTTGGCGCCTCGCCCGAGAGCCGTGACGATTTCCAAGCGATCTAAATCAAAGGTAGGGATTGGCTGCAGCGGAGTTCGATCCAGCTGAATTTTATGGTCGATCATGGCGGAGGCTGATCGGCGATTCGGAGAAAAACCGGTTGGTTTGATTTGTTCGTTTCCTGGGGTTTGGGGGGACGTGGTTGGTGACTACAATTTATAAGGAGGGAATAGTTTCAATTTATTTTTTAAGATTTAAATTAAATAAAATTTTCTTGCGGAGGAAGCTTTCAAAATTCAAAGGAGAGTGAGTTTCTGCGATGCTGGATTTTTCCACGTGAACAATTTCGGCGGTAAATACGTGACGTGGTGTTTTTTAATTTTTCTAATTTTCGAGGCATTAAATTAATGTTTGAACAAGAATGGGAAAATAGAGGCGGGTGATTGAAATATTGGTGGTGGCGCTTCTAGAAAACGTGGGGCTGTTTCTGCCGCGAGTGGTGGAGATGTGTTGGCTTTTGGGATAAAACAACTCTTAGTCCCTGAATTTGACAATATTTTTTAACTTGACCCTTATTTTCTTTCATATTACTCTTTGAATTTGAATTTTTTCTGTTCATTTTAAAAATGTTAATGATATTACAAAATTTTAAAATGCTATATTATCAAAAGGATTAAAATAAAAAGCATTAAATTAAAGAAATTAAATTGAAAAATTACTAAATTTAAATATTGAAAGTTACTTTATTCCTAGAAGTAACGAAGTTGTTGCGGTGTTGCCTTGAAATTCTGTCGGGGTCATAAAGTTTTCCATTTTTTACTTTTTTTTTAATTTAACCCTTTTGAAATTTTAACATGAAACACGCTTTTGAAGTTACATAATCATGGAGGGAACATGACTTGCGGTCGTTCTTGGTACGCAAGAAATCTAAAATAGGTTCCCTTTTAATTATTCCTATTTATTTAATGCATTAAATAAAATGATAATTATTCTATATACTAACCGTGAAAATTAAAAAAAAATTAAAAGTTTTTATTTTAGAATTTAAAAATTTAATTTAGTATATACTAATGGTGAAAATTAAGGGTTTATAATTTAGTATTTATGGTTAGAATTTAGAGTTTATAAGTTAAACCATAATGGTGTGTTTGATTCACGAAATGTAAGATGACCTTTGAGAATAAAATCATCAGAATGTAACTTTACATTGAGATTGTTATATTACCTTCTTTGGTTTAGGAAAATTCTACAACGTGCGACGAACATCGATGAACACCACTAATGATGAACACCATTAAATTAATTAATAAAAATTTAAAATTTCAAGTACCCATCATACAATTAATAATTATTTTAAAAAATCAATTAAATTATATTTTATATATATTAAAATTTTATTTTTTTTAATAAGGGTAAACTATATATTTGGTACCCCACTTATTTATGTATTTCTATTAAACCATCATTATTTAAATATTATTTTAATTTGACACTATTCTTTATAAAAAAATAATTTAACCCTCAAACTAAAACCCTAAACTATTAAACATATACCCTAAACCATATACAATTAAAAATAATTTCACCATCATCAATTCAATTCAATGAATCGTTGAATTCTCTTAAAAAAAAAATTAATTGCAACGTAATCTTCACTCTTCACTCACTCACCAAAATGCAAGCTGCAGCAATAGTAGCCATGGCAGCCCACGCCACTCTCACGATAACCCCATCTCCCCACACTCTCCTTCCTCCACTGTCAACTAACCCTTCAGACCCACAAGTTGTTCAATCCACATTTCCCGGTGTCTCTCTCCACCTCCCTCGCCAATCCCTTTTCCATTGTTGTCGCTGCCCCCAAGCCGTAATTTTCCGTGCTTGTTGTATCCAAAACAAGCTGTCGCGGTTCTTAAAGGTAATTCCAAAGTTGAAGGCGTTGACCCAACAAGATGATAGTCAGTTTTTTTTCAATATTTTATAATTACCTTTTTTTCCCTCATTCATTTGTTGCTCAGATTTTTGGCTTTGTAGTTTTTTATCGGGAGATTCGTTTTGGGGATTTCAATTGGTTATTTGTGGAGAAGAAGCGAAAGAAAGTTCATATCTTTCTTAAATATAATTTTTGTTGTTGATGAATTCATTTCCAACTTTGATGCTTTGAGGTTGTATAGAATTATCAAACAATATCATTATAATTTTGATTTTTGCTAAGTGTGATGTGTTGAAAGAAAAGGTCAAGGAAGTCTTAAAATTCTACATCACAGTACGAGGTATTTTGGTTACGAAAAATAGGAAGAAACAAAGACTACGATATAAATGGTAGTGATAAAAGTCTTAAATAATGAGGTATTTAAATAGGAAGACTACGATATAAAAAATAATTTAATTAAATTTTTTAGGAGAATTCAACGATTCATTAAATTTAATTGAATCAATGATGGTGAAATTATTTTTAATGGTATATGATTTAGGGTATATGTTTAAGACTTTAGATTAAGGTTTAATAGTTTAGGGTTTTAGGTTGAGGGTTAAATTATTTTTTGTAAAGAATAGGGTCAAATTGAAATAATATTTAAATAATGAGGGTTCAATAGAAATATAGAAATAAGTGAGGTACTAAATATATAGTTTACCCTTATTAAAAAATAAAATTTTAATATATATAAAATATAATTTAATTTAATTTTTTAAAATAATTATTAATTGTATGATGAGTCCTTAAAATTTTAAATCCTTATTAATTAATTTAATGGTGCTCATCGGTGTTCATTATTAGTGGTGTTCATCGATGTTGTCGCACGTGGTAGACTCATCCCTTTGGTTTATTTGGCAAAAAATATAAGAATATTGTGTTTGGTTGGAGAAATATATGATTACCTAAAAGTAAATTTTATCAAATTATCCATGTGTTATATTTTCTTTTTTAACATGTTAAACTTTTAATATTTAGTTAAAAATATCTACATAAAAAGTTATAGAACTATGTTTGTTATACTATCTAAAATTTGTAAAATGTATATATTTATCATATTATTAATATAATTATTAGATTAAAAAATTAAATATATTTTTATATTTGCATATCTTCGTTACTCTCTGTTAAAATAATTTTGTAAAATTTTAATTGTAAACGTTTAATATGTTCAATTTCTTAACTTTTAGGATAGATTGTCAAATAAATTAAAATAAATAATGAAATAAATCTAAAAAATATAAAATAGTGATAAAAATTTCTTATGTAGTGTCACTTTGACATTTAAACCTTAAATTATAGTTATATACCCTAAATTTTATAGACTTAAATTAAATCTTAAGCCTTAAGATTAATGTGTTTGTATTGAATATAAATCTTAAAGAAATATAGTATTTTCCCACTAATCTTTTCCAGGTTTTTCCACAGCTGATGTCATGTAATTTTTCTATTTTTTCTAAACTTAATATAAATGCTTTGTTATATCATTTAGACTTTAGTAAAAAAAATATAATGGTTGATGTACTGTTTTGTTAAAAGAAATCTATGAAATATCGTTTTGCAAAAAATTATCATATAAATTTACTGAGTGGAAACATAAAATATTCTTCCATGTTATAACATGGAATATATGAAAGGATAATTTTACAGCATTTGACGAGCACCGATGAATACTACTAATGACAAGCACCGATGAGTATTATTAATTTAATTTATAAAAATTTAAAATACTCAGCGTATAATTATAAATTATTCAAAAATTTAAAGATAAATTAATTAAAATATATTATTTTAATTTTAATTTTCTTTTAAACATATATCAAAATACTTATTTACCCCTAAATTACAAAACTCTATTTTTTATTTATTTAAAATTTAAGCCTCCGTTGCTGCTATTGCCGCCACCGCCTTCTGCCATCGCCTTTGTAGATCTAAACATTTGAATTGAAAAGTCAAATTTAAATTCTAGTGATTGTATTATCTAGATGTCTCTTTTCAATCTCTATTACAAAGGAGGAAGCCACAAAATTGGAGGCTGTTATTGAAATTGATCTTGGTACAATTTATTATTGTGTGTGTATTTATAAGAATGGTCATGTTGAAATTATAGCCAATGACCAAGGTAACCGTATTACACCATCATTGTGTCAAGAATAGCATTTAAAACAATGGCACAGTAGTAGCGATAACGGCGGCGACGACAAAAAACGCGATGTTTGCTTGAATTTCAAATGAACAAAAAATAAGATTTTGTAATTTAAGGATAAATAGGTATTTTGATCTATGTTTAAAAAAATTAAAATTAAAATAATATATTTTAATTAATTTACCTTTTAATTTTTAAATAATTTATAATTATACGATGAGTCTTTTAAATTTTTAATTTTTATAAATTAAATTAATGATGTTCATCGGTACTCATCGTTAGTGGTGTTAATCGGTGCTCGTCTTATATGAAATATCGTTTTCATCTCTTGACCATGTTTAATGCCTTGAGGGCTTCTAGAGTCGGAGTGTTCCAAACATAAGTAAATTTAGGAGGCCGGCAAGGGCCATACGGCCATACCTCTTGAATTGGTGAAAATATGTTTAAGTCACCCTAGATTATATAAATCCAAAGATAGTCCTATTATATGTCAAAATTGTATTCTAAATCTATTCTATTTTAATGGTAAAATTATATAATTTAATTATTTCAGAACTTGTAAAAATATAAACCAATACAATAACAAAAATATATTTTGGCACACATATCTATAATTGAAGTTTACGTCCAAACAAAATTTTTAGATTTATCCGTAATTTCTTAGTATAAACTCAATATCAACTCAGAAATAAAAACCATACGTTTATTTTAAAATATATTTGTTATCGTTTTAGGGACTTTTTTCACTAACAATTCACTAAACATTTGTGCAAGAAATACCAACCTCGTAAGCGGGGAGAAATGAGAAAAGAATTTATTCGAACCGTGTTTCTCATAATTTTGAGATAAATCGATTACTATTTTATCCATTACTTTATTATACATTAGACATTTCCTTTATTATAAAAATGTGTATTCTTCCATATATTTTATAAAGCACAATGATAAATAGTTGATTAAATCAATAATAATAATAATAATAATAATAATAATAATAATTGGGAGGTTGAGCCTATTTTAAGCATAGATTAAGGTAGAATGGAGCAAACCAACAGGAGCTATGAGCCTATGAAGGTTGAGGTAATTAAAAATGTTGAAGAAAAAGTCTACTGTGACAACCCCCAGATGTATTGTATTTATTATTTAATAGTGTAATAAAATAAAATGAACCAATAAAGAAACCCTAAACCGAGCGTCAAGAATGACCGGTCTACTTCAGTTCCTCAATTTGACATAAAAGAATTATTCAAATGCTTCCGTCATTTGGGAATGATAGGAGTGTTCAAGCCAGAGCTTATAGGGTTTTGCTTTTCGCGATTTTGGTGACAAAGCCTAATCTCTAATCGGGATTAGAAGCCTGCTTCCGGATGGAGCTCTCCCAGAACAACAGGAATCTCACTTTTGCCCTTCTTGCTCCGAGGCCTTCTTGTGGCGGATGTTTCGATTGCCGTGATTGGTGGTTTCTCAGAACTGTAGGTCTAGGTGTCCCGACTCTGAATAGGCTATGTGCCTATGTTTATTGGTACTCCCTCTGCACTACTCAATGTTGCATGGATACCGATTTAGCCGCTTGTGGGCCTCGCACTCTATGTTTAATGTTGTATCCTTGTTTTTCTGCATCTCGAGTTTGCTGGTTATCCTTTGTTGTTAGTGGCTCCCATGGAAGTTTACAGCTCGTGGGTTTGCTTGTAGGTGTTCAGGTCTTGTATTGTCTTGTGCTTGTGTTTTTCTCGGTTGTTTTGTACGTCCCGTACGTTTTTGGGACTTCTTGTTTTCGTATGTTGTACCTTTTCCTTTAATATGAATGGAAGTTATGTTTGAACAAAAAAAAGATAGGAGTGTTCAAGCGATTAATTCGATTAATCGATTAAATAAAATTAATTAAAATTTATTAATTGATTTTTTTCTTTTAATCATTAACCAAACTGAATTTTTTTTATAAAAAATAACTAAACCGTTATTTGTTCGGTTAATTTAGTTAATTTTCGAACTAACCGAAATAACAATGAAAAGTACCTAAAAACATTTTGAATCTAATTATTAAACATAAAAAATAACAAGAAACATTACATATAAAGTAGTTTGTATCTATTATAAATATAAAATAACAATAGACAATATGTAAAATAACAGTTAGCATCTATTTTAATTGGGTTAGGCTTTTATATATATATATATATATAATATTTTCGGTTAATTAACAGGTTTCGAACAGAATTAACGGATGATTGAACTTTTAAAAAAATTAATCGTTAATCAATTTAACATCTAATTAACTGAAGGATTAACCAAACTAAATTTCGATTCATTCGGTTAGATCGGTTTTAACCGAACAATAAACACTCCTAGGAAATGGGACGAACGTTCCAAGACTTTGCCCAGGCGCGTGTGAATTTTGATGATTTTGTATTTGGGCTTTCCAAATCCGGCACGAAGATTGGCTCCAATGGCCCAAGCCAGCAATCATTAGCCCTAATACCTGTCCAAATTAATCCTATAACTTTACCCACCCGAGGTACCAAACTAGAAAAACAAAAAAGTTTTCGACTTTAATTATAATTTGCCTCTTCAACTACAACCCTTTCTCTAATTTGATACACAAATCTTTGAATAGAAGTCTTTTGTAAATTTTTAGTGTCTCTATATACACCTCAATATTTAAAAAATAAATTTATGTTTAAAGTTAAGATTTAGAATTTATGGCGTATGGTTTAGTTTTAGGGATTTAAAGCTTAAGATTTTAGATCTATGGTTAATGTGTAGGGTTCAAATCTTTAGTCCTAGCCTCCTGGGACATATATAGTGAGTCAGTGACACTGAGAAGGGGTAAAAGATCCTTGTTCCAAATCATTTTCCCGTTTGATATCAAATCTATTATTTTTATTTTTATGGCAATATTTTATTTTTGGGATTAAGGTAAATTAGTAGTTTTTTTTAATATGTTGTTGTGATACAAATGTAGCATTTATTGAATTTTTTTAGTCTTTTTTAATAAGTCACACACACTATACAGAATTGACGCTCGAACCCGAGTCACCTAGATGAATTACATTATCTTTTACCACTGGGACAACAAGTGGTGAGTGATAAATTGCTAACTTAGATGCCAATTTAGAACAAAAAGAGTTTTTGGTACTACACTTGTTTAGCTTTTTTTATGTTCAAAATATGTTTGGTTATAAAGCCCAATAGGCTGGTGTTATCACATCAATCGACAACATTCATTAGCTATCATGCAGCCAAAATGGCTGATAGATAAAATAAAATAAAATAAAATAAATAATTGCATGTGACTTTGTTATTTTAAGCATGTTTGTAGGCACGAGAAGGGTCCAATAAAAAAGCCTATTCCTATTTTTATGATTGGTTTTGTGGGTTGTCACTGAAAATAACCCATCAGCTAATTTTGAAAAGGATGCTCACATGAATCAAAATTCTAATGCTTCTTTTTTGCCCACCACGGAAATCAAGTTTAAAAACCCAAATGACTCTAATTAATTCCTTTGTCTGAAATCTGATTTGCGTGTGCCAAACTCCCTGTCTGGGCGTTTCTGAACTTTTTTAATGTTTCCATGTTGTCTGTTACTTAGGTAAGGATGGACAAATGACAATGGAGAACTATAATTTAAGATTCAATAAATAAATAAATAGATAAATATATACATAATTCAACATGTACTTCTAAAACTGTCACCTATTTCTATTAGGATTTTACCTAAAATTATAATTTTTAATTCATATAATATATTTTCAAATCTTAAAACCTAACCACAAAACAGTTAAAACTTTGAAACTAGACGCTTGTTGATTTTATTTTCATTGTTAATGCATTGGATAAGAATTCAATTATATAAAAGATATTTTATGCACTGGTAGTAGAATTTTTTTCCACAAGCAGGTTTAATTAGGGGTTGTAAGTTTAGTTTAGAGCTTAAAGTTTATTGTTTTGAAGTTTGGGTTTAAAGACTTTGGTTAAAGGTTAAAAATTATATTTAAATTTTAAGGCTTAAATAAATATGTTTGTGAGGAGAAATTCACAACATATGCATCAAATATTAACTTATATATTTATATATCACAAAATTTTTCAAATATTTCTTTTGTATGAATTCAATAAACTCAACCATTTAGCTATAAATGTATGAATAGACCCTCTTTATACCAAGTTCCAAATAAAAAAAATAAAAAGCACTTGAGCTAATTATATTGCTCAGTTTTATTCTTATCACATAAAACTATATTTTTGTTGCAATAACAAAATTCAATCTAATTTGTATATATTATTTTAAAAAATTAAACATTCAAAAAATTAAATTAATGGAAACGAAATATATATTATAAAAGGTTTTTAAGAAGAAACCGTAAGATATACTAATCCCTTCATAGTTCTAACACTGTCTATGAACATTTTCTAAAAAAAAAAGAAATTAAGGTTCATTTGTTTCAAATTTACACAAATTTTGTATTTATTTACTCGAATTTATATAATCATTTTATTATACAATGCAAAATTGAATGCCTTAAACAAAGGTTAAAAATGGGTATCTTTTTGTTGGTAGAAATGATACTCTCCCACCCTGAGGCTATAAGTAGGGATGGGTATTTTCCTCGGACCTGACGGGTTCTGATCCGGCCCGACAGTGTTAGATTTTTTAATAAAAAAATTGGGTTCGAATCAGGTCAAATTTTTGTTAAGTGTAAACTTGGGTGGGATCGGGTTTAAGATGAAAAATATCTGATCCGACTCGGGACTAATAGTATAATTTCTCCTTAAATTTCTAGGTATATTTATAATATTACCCCTCTTTATATATATATTTTATAATTAAGTCCTTAAAATTGATTTTTTATTTATAATTTAATCTTTTAAATTATAATATTTTACAATTAAGTCCCTTAAAATTATTTTCTTACAATTGAGTCATTAAAATTAATTTATTTTATATAGGTCGGGCCAGGTCGGGGTCGGATTTATTATATTTATTTTCGGATCGGATTAGGTCAATTTTTTTTTAAAGAATGTTGTCGGTCAAGTGCGGGTTTAAGGTGTTTATTTTCAGGTCGGGTCCGAAAACTCGACCAATGCCCATCCCTAGCTATTACAGCAGCGGGCAGACAAAGCATGCGCGTTTAACTTTGGCAAGGTTACGAGCTAGCAGTCGACATTGGCACATGGTAGACCCATTTTGGTGGGTTAAATTTGTTTGATTTAGCATACAACATTAACGACCTCTCTGGTACTCCCGCCACTCATGCATTATGAAATGAACTCGAGACAGCCCGGTTCGTTCGATGGGTTCGGGTTTACGGAACTCGACATTCAAACATTCAATGAAGGTTGAGGAGACTAGAAGAAGAGGGAAATGAAGCATCGACATTACTTTAGTAGGTATATTAGGGGCAGTTACTGTTGCATTCAAGACTTTGGGGGCAGGGCAGGCAGGGAAATAGGGTTGGACCACAGCACCAGAAATTACCAAACCATTCAATAAAGACACATTCTTCCCGTTCCTTATTCAACTCTTTTTAAGGACCATTCATTCAACTTTTTGTTCTCATTTATGAATCATCCACATAGAAAAATCGGCCGGAGGAGAACGAATGATGGAGCCAGCCTTACGACGAAATAGGACACGGACGAAGCTAAAGACAATGCAGAAGTTAGAAGAACAATTCTTTTGAGCATAAATCCAAGAATGAAGTGCAACTAGTGAAAGGGTTCAAAAGTTATAATGGCATGTGAATTGTGCATGAATTATTGGGAAAAACAAAACAAAAAGAGAGAGAATATACTGCACGACTGGTATTCGAACAAGAGCATGTGTGGATGCAAAGGAAAACAAGCTTAGAAAGAGAGCCAATATCCTGTTACCTGTAAATCCAAACAAGGAGAACATCTTATCAACATAAGCTCAGGCAACGTGTTTATTAACAGCGGCTAACCGTTAAACCTGAGATTAAAACTCTGATGAGGGGCAAGAATTTACAAAATCGGAGGCACCAGTGACCGGGCGTTGGAAACAGAATTTACAGATGATGCACTTGGTGATGTTGCATTCAGTAGTGTCTTCATGCGGTATGAGTAATATTAATGGCCCTTCTCAGTCTCTCGAGAATGCCGTTAGCCTTTCTCTTGGCTCTAGATGTTCCGTCTTGAGCAAGCTTAGATATTGTTCCATAGGTAACCTCTTCTTCCTTTAGCACCTTCCACTTGGTTCGATCGTTAAGACAGACAGTGTGCAGGATCGCGATGCAATTTTCCTTATTCCGTTCACAATTGCTCTCCCTGATAATACGAAGCAAGCAAGGAACAGCTCCAAGCTCCCCCATTTCTTCAACGGCCCTTTGATGAGTCGAAAGCATTGCAAGGATAGCCAATAATTCATCGACATGAACACCATCCATAATCTTCTTTAAAATGACCCTTATTGCACCATCCCTGACAGCTCTTGCCTTATTCTCATGGAAAATGCATAGGTTAAAGATTGCAGAAGCAACATCTTTCATTGCTAACGGATGACCCTCGTCTAGAAGGTCAATGAGAGGCTTTATGAGACCGGATTTACCGATCAGTGCCTTGTTCGAATCAAGAGCAGATAGAGTGAAAAGGGCTGCAGCTGCATTGCTCCTTGTTTGAATAGTTCCAGATCTCAGCGCTTCCATAAGAAGGGGAATAACCATTGGAGTTTCAGCAACGAGCTTCTTATTACTGTCATGGATCGAAAGGTTCAAGAGCGTTGTGATCACATCTTCCTGGAGATCAGGGTGAACACTGCCCTGAGATTTGCTTCCAGAGAGTGGGGTGAGCAGTTGAGTTACGGCGTCAACGGATTCGCCGAAAAGTGCCCGGAATGAAGGCACCTTTTTCGTCAACAACCGAAGCTCCTTTGCTGCTTCCTTCTGTTCAGGAAGCGCAGCAGACAACTTGTCAAGCAAAGAACAGAAACGGTCTCGTTCCGCTTCTGTAATGCACTCCTCTCTACCGCACTGCACAAGGCTCGGTAATTCGATCCCCCGGCTCTTACACCACTGCGATATCATCTCCCGGATCAGGTGATTCGGGGTGAGAATCGTGTGAGAAAGAACTTGCTGGGTTCTAGGGCAAGTCCTGTTGCCTGCATTCAGCCATTTCTGGATAAACGGTCTGTCATATGTCTGCAAATCCAAATGAGACCAAATCAAAAACCAATATCTACACATATACATGTTCTAACATAAACTAGAACAGCCATTCCAACCGGTGAACTCGAATCCATAAACATCAAACTAAAACAGTCCTACAAAGAAGAATTTTCTGCTAATTTAAGTTTACTTTCCCAAATCATTCAAGTTTCTAAACCAGAAAGATCAATCAATAACATCAATTTATTGCTTAAAAAACTAGATTACTTTCCTTTGAAATCCTCAAGAAACAAAAACAAAATTCTAATTAGAAGAACAGAAGCAATTATTACTCATTACCTGGCCAGAAGCTAAAATAACGGGATCTCTCATGAGCTCTTTAGAAAGAGGACATTTAAACTCTTCCGGACACGACACCGCTTCATGTAACTTCAAGGTCACCGTCGACCGTCGACTGAGCATAAGCTCTCTCAAAGCACAAAGAGCATCTTTAGCTTGATCGACGGCGTGGATGCTGTAATCATCGTCGTCGACGATATTCCTAACAAGCCTCTGCAATTCCTTCTTCAATTCCACCGCCCTCGATCTCACCGTCGGATCAGAACTCAACACCCCCGTTTTCGCCATCAGATTCTCCCCCAAACCACCCAATCAAAAAGAACCAAGCCCCTTTGAACTATTATCAAAAGAGAAAACAACAGAGAATGAGAATACTCTGTTTCATTCTCTTATTTTTAATTCATTTTTTTCTCCATTCTGAATTTCACAGTACAGAACTGCTATATATATTAAAAATAATTACAAGTTTACAACAACGACAAGCTAACTTAATACTTTCTGCTATCTTCTTCTTCTCAGTTCTTCTCACCTCACTCGATATTTATCAGTATTATTATTTTGTTTATTTATTAATTTTTTGGGGAATGAATTTTTATTGTGTGGGAGGTTTGTTCGCCGCTTTAATGCGTTTTCAGCAATTAATTGAGATTTCGCCACGTAAGAGTCTGCTTTTATTTCGCGGGATTTTCTTTTTTACTTCTTTGTTTTGTTTTTCTCCAAAATTAGGCATTAGCACATTAATTACTCTTGTGTGTGCATGCACTAACATGTGTAAATATGGGTTTTATTTATTACCATCATAATTATAATATTTCATACTATAAATGTAGTTTAATATATGTTATTAGTATACTCCAACTCTTCATATTTTCAATCTTTTTGAAATTAGTCCTACTTTTTAGGTTAAAAATTTAATTTATCTATTAACTTTGTTAATAATATTATTTTTTGTTATATGACTTTTAAGCTCATACTTTTAATTTTAAAATGATATGTTAGTGTGTTTAATAGGAGTATTCTAATGTTGTTAGTAATTTGATTTGAACTTTTAAAACTTGACAATAAAAATATTAAATACTCAAAATTAAAAGTTGAATAAATAAATCATGTGTCATACAGTAGTTGAGTGGTGGATTTTTTTCAACGATCAATGACTTATAATCCTTAAAATAATAATGAAATTAAACATTAGACATCTATTTTTGATTCAGAAAGTTAGAGGATTAATACATAGAAGGTGTAATTTAGATATTTATTTTATAGTTAAGCCTTAATATCGATACAATTTCAACTAATTGAGTTATTGTTCCATGTTTTATTATGGTTATTGTCTTAGCATGTGTGGATTTTGTTTGTATTGCCAATGTAAAAACAAAATTTTATTCAACTACTTGCTCTAGTGAAATGTGACACTAAGCCTCTTAAACAAAGTCAAAAGTTTAAATCCTAGCGACATGAATGAAAAAAATCAAATTGAAAGTGTCGTTTTTATAATGAACCTCAACATTACCGGATTCAAATTAAATAACCATTAAATAGCGGTTATTAAATAATATTTTAACATCAAGAGTTACTCATCCCAAATTGATCAACATGAAAAAAGACATTTGAATAAATATGCCAATGGCCACATATTAGCTTTGATTTTTTTATGAAAGTATTAGCTTTGAATTTTAAACTATAATAATTTAAGAGGTGATATTTGTGACTTCGATATTTTGTGAAGCGAGAGCATTGAGGGGATTAAATCAAAGAAGGCTTAATTACAAATCAATCCCTCAATAAAAATTAGTTTTAAAAAGGGAAATTGAAGTTTAATAAAATCATTCGAAAGCTTCGAAAACAAAACAGTACTTTAAAAACATTAAAAAGTGGAAAAATCAGTTGAATCGATATTCATGATATTGAGTGTAGGTTTGACCTGTGAGCTGAGTTGGCATTTTGTCTTAATGAACTAAAGATAAAAAGGCCAAGGACACTCGTTTAAAGAACCGCAATTATTGATACCTATGTGTTGGATATACCAGGATAATAATAATAATAATAATAATAATAATAATAATAATAATAATAATAATAATAATAATAATAATAATAATAATAATAATAATAATAATAATAATAATAATAAACCATACATTTTTAACATATAAATTACCATGGCAAAACTCTTCGTAATCCTTCCAAATCTTAAATTAAAATCAAATGCATTCAAGTGTATTTAAATCCATAATCCTTTGGATATTATAATAAATATAATATTTAAACTCTCTATATATATATTTTAAAAATTGTAATAAAAATTATTAAAACATTTAAATACATAATCTTCAAAAATGTCAGTAAATTAAATCTCTTTTAATGATTTAAACTTTTGATTTTATTAATCAAGTCTAAACTAATCAAATGAGAAAATCAAATGGTAAGAACTACTTTTATGACAAATTTTAAAAGGAGGGGATTCGAGGGGAATGAAGAAAGAGCGCTCTTGGTAGGTCTAAAATAATTATCGATTAACATTTATTTTTTTATTTTAAAATCCAAATAAAGTATCACTTATACTTAATAAAAATACTTGTTATGGACACGGAGAATTAATGAAATGAATTTTATTCAGGAGAGATAACAATAATAATAATAATAATAATAATAATAATAATAATAATAATAATAATAATAATAATAATAATAATAATAATAATAATAAGTAGAAGGGGAGGGAGCAGAGGGAGGAGGACCCACATGGTCCAACTTGTAATGTAGGCAATCACGAAATCCACGGCCATATACAGCTGGCAAACACGCTTGCCCAAAACTTGCTCCTTACTCGTACAGTTATACCACTCACATACTGTGCATAATTGTTATTTAAAATTATATATATTATTACTTTTATTCTTATATTTCTTCAGATGAAGGCGTACATAATTCTAGTAAAATGTAAACTTTAAGTATTAATATTTTAATAAATTACTTTTATTTTAATTAATATTAAAATTTTAAATTCGATTTCAAACCATATTTTCATTTGTCTTATATTAAAAGAGTGGACTTTTTGATTGAAAGCAGGCATACTAGTTTGGTTAGAAACGTGGCACAAACATACATGTGTAAGAATGTGGCGGGAGTTTGGGACACCTGTCTTGTCCAAGTGGATGAAATGAATGGTTTAACACGCGGCACACACCGACAAGTGATGCCAGATCAGGTGAGAATTCATGGGGTTGAAGCAAGTATATGCTGATGTGAAGAATACCTACACTAGTTAGAACCAACCAATCAGAAATAGGATTTCTGGTCAAAGTCATGATGCTTAATTTTCCCAACATATTTTATTGGCTGATTTAGGTTTCTCAAGGAGAAGTGAAGGATCAGTTGCATATTAATTGGGGTTGTGCTAAAATTTATTTTGTAGCATAACATTATATTGAACATAATAAATATTATTTCATTTACATTTATATTTATGTTCTTAATTAATGGACGAAGATATTTTTTTTCAAACTAAGGTTAAGGTTAAGGTTTTGGTTTTGGGTTTGCGAGTATACATATTCAAATTAATTAGTGATTATGAATGTTCAGATGCAAATTTCAACATTTATTTTGAAAATATTATTTTAGTACTATTTAATTAAAAAAGTACGTGTGATTTTTATAAACTTATTTAGATCTATATTTTACTAATTTGATCTAGAATTATATTGAGTTAGATTACATATACTAATTATTTGTAATAGTTTATAGATTATTATTCTATACATTGGTGGTGGAAACTTTTTAGTTTCTACAAGCACTTTAGTTTTAGGGTTTAGTGGCTTAGTTTAGGATGTAGGATTTGTGGGCTTAGATGTAGAGATTTAGAAGTTAGGGATAGTGGTTAGAATTTAGGGTTTATATGTTAGAGTTTAGTTTTTATAATAATATGGTGGAGATTTAGGTTTTAATCTATAAACCCTAAACTATAACTCTAAGCTATAAATTTCAACTACTATTTCTAAACTAAAAGCCCTTACACCTAAACCCTAAACCATATAACAAAAAACTAAGACGCTTATGAAAATTTTCATTTTTCACCGTCAGCGTATTAAATAATTACCCATACTTTATATCCCTTGCATTGTTCAAATGATTGTTTTTCATAAACTAATAATTGTAATTTATTAGGATGTATTTGTTTATTTATAATATTGTTTTTAGAAACGAATAAATTTCAGTGTATCTGTATTTCTTTTCATGAAACGCTATGTCGACAACTAGATGCTTCTTCTCCTTGACAAACTAGACCTAACCTTAACTTGGTAAATTATGTCAATATTTGGTACAGTGAGAGGCATGGGACCTTTTGTTTGTCTTGAATGGACAACAAAGGCAGCATTGCCTTTATACTTTATAGAGGATAGGGATGATCATGGGTTGGTTTTTGGCCGAGCCACATCACATCCGACCCGAAAATCTAACACACCCATCGAAATTCGATTGACATTTTATGATGTTTTATTCGACCTAAACTCAAATTTTAGAGTTAAAATTTGAACCCGACCCGACCCAACATAAATAAAAAGTATTATTTTTTTATTATTATTCAATAAAATAGAGAGCTAATTGAAAAAAATATATTTGTTAGATAAATAGGGAGATAACTGAATATATATAGAGAGAAAGAGTATTGTAGTAATTATACCTAAATATTTAGAATAAAATTAAATTACTATTTCGGATCGGGTCATGACGAGTATTTTTTACCTTAAACTAAACCCGGCCCGACATTACACTAAAAAAACCAGACTCGAACTCAAAATTTTCTTAAGAAAATCTGACTCTATAAGATCGCATCGGGTCGGAACTTATTGATTATGGGTCAAATGACCATCATAATAGGGAGAGATGAATGAATTGATGAGGTGGATAAACTTTGGGTTTTAGATTTTAAAATCTCATGTACGAATTCCTAGATGTTTGTCATCATAATGGCCCAGCCATACATGTACATTGGTGAAGTATTATCCATAATATACAAATGGGTGGTTTTGATGTGTGCGAATGACCCAATTCTTTATCTCTGTTCAGGCCCAACATTAGTTACATTAGGCCTAGATGCCTAGCTTAAGCAGTAGCCAATTAGATGTTCGAAATTCTGGGCCAATATTCTAACCACGTAAGCAAACATGAGCAGATAAGATTAAGACGGTTTGATTTTGATAGAACCGTGGGGAGTTGCCCGGTCAGCCATGCCACATGACCACTATTTAATAGAGTAGCAATAGTACTACAGCTGCTACTTCAATTTTGACCACCTTTTGTACTTCAATGCATGTTGCATATATTTCTAAAAACTTCCTTTTTTTAATTCTAGTATAAAGCGATGATCATAAATGAGAGATCACATGCCGGATAAAAATTTTCTGCCTCTTTTCGGTACTTTTACTTATGCTTCAACATTAAAAACACTACAAAATTAAATTTTAAATTTTAGCCCTAAATTTTAAATCTTAAATCATATATTTTATACCTTAAAAATAGATCATACCTTAAATTTCCTAAACCCTAACACTAAATACTAACCTATAACCCTAAATCTTAAACTTAACTTTGAGCGTGGAGCATAAGTAGAGGCACCGAAAAAGTATTGGGAATTTGTCCTTCCAATCCTAAATATTAAAAAAGAAAGAGACCGGTAACCAATTTTGAAGCAAATAGATATGTGCCGGGTCAGCCATGCAACTTTTCCTTTTGAAAACGTATTTAATTCTGATAGATATTCATTCTTCAAATCCATGACAAAAATGAACTTTTGCTGCTTCCACAAGTCACGCCGAGTCCTAATCCAACTTACTTCTATAAAAGAAACAAAGTAATCGTTTTGATCCCACACCAAACAATCTAAGGTTCAATTATCAAACTCATAATCTTCTTCCATGGAGGATCAGTTTTTCCTAAATGCAGAAATCCCACCACCTTCTCCGCCATTGCACTTTGAAGTTGAACCCATGTCAGCTTGGTACTCCCTATCTGAGCTGAACTATTCCCAGGATTGTTTCCTCACTCAGTTCGACTCGGCACTCAGTTCAATGGCGTCTTCTCCCGCAACATCAAATTCCCCGTTCCAGGATATGCCAGAGTTGGTCAGCTTTCACGACGAACCCGCCGAATCCGTTCTGAATCCCAATGCTGGTCCTGGCTCAAAAGCTTCGAATTCAAGGAAAAGAAAGGCGGAAACTTCAGCAACCCCATCAAGAATTGGTAGAAAGGTAATTCTGTTGTAAAAGTATCAAACTTTAGATTTGGAACAGAAAATTTATTTCAACATTCGTACTGCAATTATCCATTTCCAGATGCCCGACAAAAACGAAGAACCGAATGAGAAAGAAACCAAGGACTATATTCATGTTAGAGCAAGAAGGGGTGAAGCTGCAGACAGCCATAGTTTAGCAGAAAGAGTGAGAACTGAGAACGAAATTATAAGCTCAATTATCTGGGATTTTTCATGCCTTAACAATGCGTATCTCGATCAGGTCCGCAGAGAGAAAATCAGTGAGAGAATGAAGATTCTGCAAAATCTTGTTCCTGGTTGCACCAAGGTAATCGGAAAAGCCCTGGTGCTGGATGAAATTATAAACTACGTTCGATCATTGCAGAGTCAAGTTGAGGTACATTAATGAACATAGGGTGATTAATTTCTCTCGACTATAGTTGTTATTACAATCCCTTCTTTTTTTGTGGACAGTTCCTCTCAATGGAGTTAGCTTCGGTGCGTATCGGTACGGATTTTAACGCGGATAGTGTAAGCTTTTTATGCATTTATTTTAATTTCTGTGGAGAATAATGTTTTATGATCATTGAATTTCATTGTTTTTCTGGCTTCATTTGCAGATGTTTCATCACTCATTGGCACATCCGACAGATTCCTCGGCATCAGCCATTTTTGGGCAGCAAAACCCTGAACTATACAGCGAGGTTTCGAATGGGACGATGGTCCTGGTTTAAAGACTATATTAGAGTTTTGTCCATGTTTTTTGGGCACCAATCATGTTTTAGTGTAAGCTTTTATTAATTTCCCAAATTTCTCTTAAACTTTCACATGTGGTCCGGGTCACGTCAATTTTGAAACTTTTATTGTGTGTGTTTATGTTTATTTGTTTAATTATGGTTTTAGTCCTTGTGCCATGGTGGAATTTGAGATTTAATCTCTCTAATTTTAAATATCCTTGAACATTTTAATGACACAGGACCTGGGGGTGAAGGCAGAGAGGGGCTGGCAGTGTCATGGCTGTCCTTAATGGTATAATTTCATTTTAGTCCCTTCAAAATATAAGTTAGAAATGAAAGTAATGCTAAAATTTCCTTTTTGGCCCCCAATAATTATAAGTTAAACAATGAAAAATATATATCTTGATATTTTAAAATTTTAGAATTGAACTCTGCCCCCTGAAATAATTTCATGGCTTCACATTGCAATGAAATGTAATTTTATTTATTGGTTGAAACTTGAAACTAGCTGATTAGTTTTCACGTGACTATAATTGCGTCATCAAATAACAGCATTATCAATTTGGACTTATAATATTATAAAAATAACCAACGAGTTAGTCGAAATAATAAGCAGTTTGGTTCTGCTTAAGCATGTCTCGAGTTCGAGATGTTGTGTATGCAGAAAATTTTCGCTGAGAAATTCACCCACCAAAACCATGTGTGCGACGCGGGTCTATCCAGATTAGCTAGCATGAAGCCTTGAAAACGGAAGGTCAAGCCAAGAAAAAAGTAGATGAACAAATTTATATAGAAATAACTGAGAACCAGTTGGTTTATCGGGATGAGAGTTAGGTCCCTTAAGCAAAGTCAAAGGTTCAAATATTGACTTTGTGAATGGAAAAAAATAGGTTGGGAGGGTCGCTCCGTTAATTCGAATTAATCAGTCAATAGATCAAGTATCGGTGGTCAAACCAAATTATATATATACACACACACTAAAGCACGGGCTAAACTCAAAATTTCAGTATGGTTAATAGACTAATACAATAATTATTAATTAGACCCTTATCATTGAACACATGTGTTCTACACCAAAGACAAACACAATATCATTTCCCAAAGGTAAATCCCTCTTTTAATATATTGTGATAAGTGTTTCCATATCTCTACATATATCATTTCGGAAAACAAATTAGATTATGTAATTATAATTTTTTAAATTAATTGAAGCTTCATTAAGTTTAATTTGAGCACTGAACAAGTTGATTATACCTAATAGTTGGATTGCATTAGCTTTTACCAAAGTGAACTTGAAATGCTTTACTCTTTTTGCTTTATGTATAGCTTTGGATGGTTTGAGGAACTTTTCAATTCTCCTCTTTTGGACAATAATCAACTTTTATAGAGGAATATGTTCTTCCCATTTAAAAAAAGCAACCACCTTTCTATTTTTCTATTTGATTTTAGTAAAAGCAATTACCTTTAAGGTTGAATTATTAATGGCTAAAGAGTCATTGATTTTTTTACATTTTTTTATATTTTACTTTATGTAAACATGATCCCTAATCCACATTATATTTTAGATATAAAGTAAAAAAATACCCCAACGTTTGATTGAATAATTACATTGGTCTTTTTTTATTTTTTGAAACAATTCAACCTTTAACGTTTCATTTTGAGTGAAAATAGCCTATTTGTAAGTGAAAACTGTCACTTAACCGACGATAAATGGCTTAAAAACGTTACACCAGTCAAAAAATAATTTTATAATTTTATATAAAATATAAAATAATTCTTTTTGTTGACTTATCATTCTATCTAGTCATTTCGACTTGTTTACCGAAACTTGTTTAAGCGATACCAAGTTACTTTCCACTTAAACCAATCCCATTAATATATTTTTATAATTTTTAATTCATCTTTTAAACATAAAACCAAACATGAATGGGTGTAAATAACAGACAATGATAATGTTAATGTTAGTATTTAATAAGTCGTGACGTGATAACAATTATGATAAAAAAAGAAAAAACGTGACAATAATGTTGATATATATATAACATATTTTCAATAATTATTTGACACGAAACAAAAATAATATTTGAGTGATACATGGCAAGTTGGCAACTATGTCGTATATTATCATTAGGGACAAATTGAAAAAGTTTATTATAATCAATAGAAATTCTCCCAACTGTGTCATATATTATTCTTTGAGAAACTTCCAAACAAACAAAGCTGCAAGAGTTGGATTATAATAACTCAAAAGGGTTAATGTCACATTTGTAACTATATTTTTGATAAAATATATAAAGTAGTATATGTATTTTTAAATTGTTTAATTTGGTATTTTTACGTTGATAAAATATCTAATGCGATACATACATTTTAAAATGACTAATACGTTACATGTACTTTGACAAAAAATCAAATGTGTAAATTATCATTGTGTGTATTATTATAGTACATATTAATTTTCATTGATTGATTTATTATTTATTGTGTTAACCCAAATACCACAATAACACATTGGGTGATAATTTAGACTATATTACATGTTTTTTGACAAAATATAGATAAATTTGTATTTATTTTAAAATTGCATGTATCACATTAAATATTTTATTAAAATATATCTATAATATTATACTCCATTTATCCCACAAATCTTGCTTCTTGTTGACTTTTTATGTGGAAGAGATGTGTTGTAAAATAATTAAAATGACAATTTTATTCTTTAAAAGTTAAAGTTTATTTTGTTGGAAATCGAAAAGAATGATAGAAAAGGAAATGTATTTCAATAAAAGTAGTTGAATTTTTCAATAAAATAATTTTAAAACACAAAAAGAACATATTTTATAAGACATGACAGTATATTTTATCAAATAAGTCGTGTCACATTAAACATTTTAAAAATACAAATATTACATTAAATATTTTATTAAGATATATATATCAAACATAATATTATTCCCAACTAAAATTTTAAGAAAGTATAGCCAACATACCAAACAATTTTTTTTGACATAACAAAACAATTTTAATAGGTTGGTTGCAAGTTGTTAATTCGATTAAAATATGCCCTCAACTATTATACTTAAATGATATTAAGATTAAACCAAACAAGTGTCATAGTAAAAAAAAAACGGATGACATTCATTTCAAGAGACACAAGTTTAAAATCGCTATGTCTACGAGGTATATGTATATTGTCAAAAGGTTGAAAATATATATAAACAGATATTAACTTGTAATCATCTTAGACTATTAAAAATATAATATAAATTATATTTTTATTAATAAAAATTAATAAACTTAAGTCATTATCAACGATAATTACTTAAAGATCAATCGTCTTCTCTCCAGATTCTTTCCTCCACCAGTTATATTTTCTCTTTCTCATTTCTCTAAATTTTATTATATATATATTTGTATTTTTTTTTAAAAAAAATTCTTTCTCATTTGAAAATGCGGATGTTTTTGTCTGCTCTTATACTACATCTTTCTATAGTTAAATTTACTATTGCCTCTCTAACGGATAATTATTTGGTTATGTTGTTGCTTTATTCATACTTTAGACACTTAGACTAATTATGTGTATTTTTTTAGTTTAATTACTGATTTTCAACTCACTAACAATAAATACAGATTAAGTTAAGCCCATTATGAGGATCACACTTTCAATTTTATTTTTTCCATTTAAACTCTCACACATTACTTTAGATGGACCTGAAACAACTTCAATTTGTGAGAGATACGTCCAGCTCTTCCGCATTGAAAAAATATTGATCGGTAACTATTCTGTTCAGGGGCGGAGCCATTAAAGCTTCGGGAGGGACAATCACCCTCCAATCCCGAAGAATTTTTTTAACATTTGTCCTCTATTTAAATTTTTTAAAAATTAATTTATTTATAAATTTATTCTTAATTTCAAATATTTATAATTTGCCCCCAATTCAAATTCTAGCTTTGTCCTTGATTCTGTTACTGACCCGCAACTGTGGGCATGCTTTAGCAATGTTTCTTCCATTTCTTTTGACATAAAGGAAAATTCTTCCAAGTTGATTTTTACACAAAATCGTGCAAATAATATCTCTAACACCGGCAAATGTACAATCAGCAATATTCAATAATGGACCAATGTAATTTGTCCGATACGCTTCAGAAATGAGCAATCGCAGGCCTTGTTTGCCATGATAGAAAATTCGGTTGCCATCGACGGGAACTATGCTGTCAAGGGTCATTGCTTAGGGTACACCTGCAAAACTCCTCTCTGCCATGTTACCAACACGGCAACATCAAACCGGGATATGTGCTTACATGTGAAAGAGTCCATGGCCCAAACCCCACGCAACGGTTATCTCCTTTATTTTCCTGCTGTTTCCTGTAGGGAACCCTAGAAAATAGTACATTAGTACTAGATTAGACTTTAGACCCACCCTTCCATGTCTTATTTGCGAGTTTCTATACCCTTTAACACCTATAAAATAATCTTATTCCGCTCACCTAATCTGGGAATCTCCACTTTATAATTTCCTTTTCTCCTTTTTGAAAGAAAAGTAGTGTTCCGTCCCACACTGGAGTTTCCGATTAGAAAAACCCAGCCTTTGGTTACATTTCCACGTTCAACTCTCTATAAATCTCATGCTTGTTCAGCAAGTCTTGGCTTACTAATTAAAGATCCAATCTTTCTTTCTTCTGCTCTGTTTCTCCATTGTTTTAACAGAGCATCTGAATATGGGTCTTCTTCCTCTCTACTTCCTCTTTCTTTTCCTTTCCGTTTCGAGTAAGCTCGATTCTTGAACCCCAGAAATCATACCATTCGTTTTTACTTTTAATATGTAAAAGTATTGATTTGATCTTTTTGGTCTTTCAGGTGGGGAGATCTCGAATTTTGTGGGAGTAAACTACGGCCAGCTCGGGAACAATCTGCCATCGCCGGAGCAGTCCGTCAAGCTAGTCCAATCTCTCGGAGCTAAACGTGTCAAAATCTACGATGCAAATCCCGGCATCCTCGATGCTTTCAAAGACACCAACATTCAAGTCTCGATGATGGTCCCGAACGAACTCATAATCAACATCTCCAACAGTCAGAAGCTAGCCGATTCTTGGGTCGAATCCAACGTCGTCCCTTTTTACCCCAAAACCAAAATCCGATACCTCCTTGTCGGCAACGAAGTCATCAGCGGTTCCCCTAAAGAGATCTGGCCCAGGATCGTACCCGCCATGCGTAAAATCAGAAACTCCTTAAAAACCCATAGCCTCAACAAAATCAAAGTAGCTACCTCGATGGCAATGGATATGTTGGAATCGTCGTTTCCGCCTTCCAACGGCACTTTCCGATCTGATATCGCCGATCCGATTGTTAAACCGTTGTTGCAGTTTTTGAACCGGACCAAATCTTTCTACTTCCTTGATGTTTACCCTTATTTTGCTTGGGCAAATGATCCGAAAACCATTAACCTCGATTACGCTCTCTTCGAGTCCCGAAACATTACATACACCGACCCGGATTCCAGATTAACCTACACTAATCTGTTTGACCAGATGGTTGACTCTGTTGTTTTCGCAATGAAAAGACTCGGGTACCCGGATGTTAGGATCTTTATAGCGGAAACGGGTTGGCCGAATGCCGGCGATATCGATCAAATCGGAGCCAATATTTACAATGCCGCTACTTACAACAGGAATATTGTCAAGAAACTAACTGCAAAGCCGGCCATCGGCACGCCGGCGCGACCCGGATGGGTTATTCCCTCTCTCATATTTGCTCTGTATAATGAGAACCAGAAACCGGGTCCGGGAACAGAGCGGCATTTCGGGCTGCTGTATCCTAACGGGTCATACGTATACGGGATCGATTTGAGTGGGAAGACTCCGGTTTCGGATTTCGAGCCGTTACCGAAGCCAGATAATAATGAGCCGTATAAGGGGAAGATTTGGTGCGTGGCGGCTAGAGGAGCAAATGCGACTGCACTGAGTGCGGCATTGTCGTACGCGTGCTCGCAGGGGAATACGACTTGCGACCCGATTCAACCCGGAAAGCAATGTTTCAAACCCGACTCAGTGTATTGGCACGCGAGTTACGCGTTCAGCTCTTATTGGTCGCAGTTCAAGAAGGCTGGTGGGAGCTGTTACTTTAACGGCTTGGCTACTCAGACGGCTAAGGATCCGAGTAAGTTTATTTTTCCTCAATTATAATGAATACCAAGTGGAATGGAACATTTTCTCGTTTATAATCATTTCCTGTTTGATATTTTCCCCAGGCTTTGGACGTTGTAAGTTTCCAAGCGTGACTCTTTGAAGAACTTTTTAGTGCGGTAGAACGGTGGAAGGCACTATCATATCTGTTTTACGATTAAATCGGATCGAATTTAATAAAAAAACATTATTTTAGTATGATTAATTTGATCAAATTTAATCATAAAACATTATTTCAATTTGATGAATGAGATTAAATTTTCTCCTACTCTGTGGGATTACATTGGTGTAATATTTAGTTTTGTGAGCTTTTTAGCTTAATGAAAAGGGGCATTCTGGATTCGTTTGCGATTTGGTGTTTTGGTTAATGTTTTTTTATGACATGACATAACATGGGTCCTGCTGCCCAACGGCTAAGTGGACCGTAATTACAAGGACTGCTTTGCTTTGCTGGATGCCGCCTCTTTTCCAATATAGTAGCTTTTAGCCTTTTCGGCTTTTGGCATCTCTTTTTCCCCATAAGCTTCTGGGTAGGTAGGGCCCGCTCCCTTTCTGAAAGTGGTTCACCAACTTTGGATCCCTGCCGTATCATTACCATCTTTGATCTCCTTTACCCCGTAACCTTCTGGGTTTACTTGGGTAGTTTTAGGAAGAGGCCAACTAAAAAAAATTAAAAAAAGTTGGGTATACAAATTTTTACAAGTTTATAAAGATTTATGTATTAATTTTTTGATTAATATTTTATACACAGGCGGTGAAAATTGAAAGTTTCTACAAGCGCCTTAATTTTAAGATATATGGAGTTAGTTTAGGATATATAATTTATGTGTTTAGGTGTAGGGGTTAGAATTTAGGGATAGTTGTTTCAATTTAAGGGTTTATGGTTATAATTTAGGATTTGTAGGTTAAAACCTAAATCCTTGCCATATTACCATAAAATCTAAACCCTAAACTATAACCCTAAACCTTATACTGAAACAATTATCTCTAAATTCTAAACCTCTGCACCTAAACTCGTAAATCCTATACTCTAAACTAACTCCCTATACACAAAAGTCGATACAAATCCCTACATTTTTTGTAAGTATTTGTATAACTGTTTTTTTCCTTCAATCTTTTTTTTAATTTCCCGGTTTACTTTCATCACATGGTTACTAATACAATTTTTAATGCATTTTGATAATAAAAAACACATAAATTAATGCATACTACCATATCAAGGCAGAAAAAAGGGTCATTCTTTGACCTAGGTGGGATAATGTTCACGTAAGGTGCAGCTTTGTTTGAAACTTACGGATTTGCTCGTGATTTAAGAATTTTCTCCCCACAAATTAATTTGAAATTTGCTGAGGAAAATAAAAGGCTACATTGAATAAATAAGAGGAGTTTATGTTAAACAAATACTACTCCATGAAATAATGTGGAGCTAGCTACCGCTAGGGATGGTCATTTGAGTTATATCCGATTGATTTTGATATAATCTGACTATATAGAGTCAGGTATTTAAAAGAAAATTTTGGCGTCGGATTGAATTTGAGTTTTAGGCAGAAAAAAAATTGACTCAATCCGAAATAATAATTTAATTTTATTCTAAACATTTGAGTATAATTACTATAATGTCTCTATCTTTGTATATATTTTCAATCATACCCCTATATTTTCTAATAAAATAGATTAATTATTATAATGTTTCTTTGCTATTTATATATTTTCGATCAAATTCCTGTTTTATAGAATAAAAAATATTTTTTATTTATATCAAATCGAGTCAAGCCAAATTATAATTTTAACTCTAAAATTAGGTTAAATAAAATATTATAAATTGTATCGACCAAAAACACGACCTATAACCCTTTTCAGCTACCACAGCGTGATCAGACTCGCAATGGCGGAGAAAGTTCAAAGCTTGGAGCTGCTGCTAGTCTGAAACCTTTTGACCCAACTTAGCCCATTCAAATGGATTGAGATCTCGCCCCAGATTCTCTGATGAACTATTGGACTTAATATCTTGTTGCCGTTATTTTTAGCTTTCTGTTGAGGTCTATTTTAATGGATCAGTAATTGAATTTTGGGTTTCCTAGTAAGCCTAATTGGTCTTGTTCAAAGACAGGTTTGTTCCTGAGATTTTGATGGCTGAAAAGACAAACTTAAAAATTATGTTTCTAATAATAAATATTGAAGAAAATAAATTTTAAGAGAAGAAATCTAATAACAAGTATTATAAAAAACAGATATCTAATAAAAAGTATGGTAAAAAAAATAAATTTTAAGAGTATGTACCTAATTACAAATGTTGAAAAAAAATAAATTTCAATAGTATATACCTAATAACAAATATTAAAAGAATTTGGACCCATGGTAATATGTATTGAGGAAAAAAAGAATTATAAGCTTAAACCCCTACTAACAAATATTAGAGAAAATTGAGCTACTAATAACAAGTATTGAGAAAAAAATGGTCTCCTAATGACAAATGTTGACAAAAAATAAATTTTAATAGTAGACCTTTAAAAATAAGTATTGAAAAAAATTAGACTTTAATAACAAATACTGAAAAAGTAAACTATCATTAAAATCTTAATTATGGTAATAAGACTCACTAATTCTTATATTAAATAAATTTTAACAGTTCTTTATATTTAATTAGGGGTAGTGATCAAATTTTAACAGTTCTTTATTTGTGTCTGAATTCAAGTCTTGGTTGAATTCGGTAATCGACTACATACAGGGAAAATTAGAGCACCAGCAACTGCACAAGATTAATTGCTTATTGTTTATTTTTTATTTTAGAAAGAAAGCAATATTTTTTTTTTTTTTTGAATATGCTGGTGCGATGCAAGGGTAGCATCTGTTCAACTTTCTTAGTCTTTTCAAAGACGGCACACACAGCATAGCATAACTGGTGCTCGAACCCGGGTCTCAAGGGATGATAAACATCTACCTTTACCACCAGAACACAAGGGGATGAGCAGAAAGAAAGCAATATTTAAAACAAGAATCAATGGCGAAAAGGAAAAATACTATTTAACATATAATAATAGTAATTCGATTTAATATTTTATCCTCATTCTTGTCGTTTCCACTTTCCACTTCACATGTCCTCGCGAAATGTTCAACGTTCAAATAGGTTTTTTTTTTAAATAAAAAATGACTTATTTGATCAATTCAAACACTTTGACAATCAACACTGGCTATAAATATTAATAAGAAATATTAATAATCTTGGATTATACTTGATGCTTTACTTAATCAAAGCAAAATGAAAAATATTTAAATCTGAATCATTTTATTCTTAAAATAAGTGTCTTGTAAATAAATTCTAATATATATACTTAACAAAGTATTTTGTATAACAAATGTTCAGACTCACCAACCTACAATGCAATTGGCCGTTTAATGGGATTGAAAAAGAAATAGCCGCCAGACCTGGAAATAAAGATATAATAATTCTTTATTGTAATAATTAAATATGAAGTCTAGTTTCATTTGAAAAATAGATGATGGAAGCAAATCATAAAAAAACATTACTTTGACTGTATTCATTTTCATTTGACTGATAAAAATTCAACGCTTTCTAGAACATCACACTCACACGCAAGAAATTATGTCGATCTGGATTTCAGATCTTTCATTACTATAAATTCAAACTATCTGAAGCCAAAATCTACCATCCGATCCTTCTCTCTCAGATATTGTTCTTAGATTTTTCCCTTCCGACGAACTTGAAAAAAGATGGCTAGGAATCTGATGCGTGCTGTTCAATACAGTAAATATGGTGGAGGAGTCGCTGATATGAAGGTAAATCTACTTGTTCCTTTGATTTTGATTTTTTTTTTTATTTTTTTCAGTTACTTGTGTGTTTTTTTAGCGTTAGAAAGTTTGAATAAAAGGAAATATAGATGTTTTTTCATGGAGATTTAGTTAAAAATTTTGTTTTATCTAGTTAATTAAATTAGGACCGTAGATTTTAATTAGCTGATTTTGAAATCTAACAAATCTGAATCAGTTTTGCGGGAAAATTAATTTTCTGTACACGTGTCTGCTCCCGGTGGCTCATCGCCACCGCCATCGGTTACTGCTCTTCCCGTACTCGCGATAGAGACTCCGGATCTATCTACTGTCTACATCGCGAATTTTGTTTAGGATTTTGATTCCTAGTGAAATCGATATGTTGTGAATTGAAAGCTAAAATAATTTGGATATGAAATTTGAATATTCTTCAACTCATCGATTCGATTCGTATGGAAACAGATGTTAGTCATTCATGGTTAGGTTAAAAGCGTTTTGCCTTTATCTTTTCATTTTATTAGTAATAATTTTTTTTATTAAAAGCGAGATAGAAAAAAATATTTCAATTTGGGCAGGCAGAATCATTTTGAAACTATTTTAGCAAATTGGCGAGAGCTTTGAATTTGTTTCCCAGTTCTTGCTACTGCGTTAAACTTGCCGATTTCATATTTCAAACATTTTCTTTGATAAAAATTAAAAAAAAAATGCCGGTGACCTGTTTTCTTTTTCTAACTGTTGTGAATTCGATGCCTGTTGCAGCATGTTGAAGTCCCGATCCCCAGTCCAAAGAAGGATGAAGTTTTGATCAAAGTCGAGGCGGCTAGTATTAACCCCATCGACTGGAAAATCCAGGAAGGGATTGCCCGCCCAGTTTTACCCCGCAAATTCCCCCACATTTCTGGTACTTTACTTTGCTCATGCCTATTGCAATCTGCCTTCCAAATCCGGGGTTCTTTATTCCTTACTTTTGTCAATTTCCCATGCATTGGATTCTGGATGGTACAGCTCAATGATCTAATTAGCATCAGTTACCAAAAGACTTGAATATCTCGAAAGCAAACTTGGTTCACTATTACATATCATTTGCAATCTATATCAGAACTCAGAAGTATTGCTTGCAGTTTACTTTCTTGGAACATTTGGATTGCTTCTTTTCAATCATTGGCTTAAGAACTTTTATTGGAGCAGGTACGGATGTAGCAGGGGAAATCGTACAGGTTGGACCAGGAGTCAACAATTTCAAAGCTGGGGATAAAGTTGTTGCCGTACTTGGTGTAAGTAGTCACTCTTATTCTTCTGTCATTTATTCCACTGACAATAAACACCATTCATATCTTACTCATGTGAATGATTGTGTATTTTTGGATACAATTTGTATGCTAACATGCCACTAATCTTCCTGTGAATAACTAGAAATGGGTATTTCTGCTTGAAGAAAGAAGTGGACCATGATAGATAAAAATTTGGATAATAGTTGATGGACTTAGTGTTTTAGGTCTTTAGACTAAGCAATTAGTTGGTGCTGAAGTTTGGTAGCACTCTACTTCCGACTCCAATAATTCTTGGAAAAAACATAGTATTCCTTATAGCATTTTTGTTGCCAATGGACCATGTCAGCTTCCCTGTTTGAATGAATCAAAGAAAACGAAAGCTTTGTGTCTAGTCATCCCTAGAATTTAAAGTGTTGAATGGCTAAACTTTTTAAATTCCGAGCCTGTAAATGAATTGCATGAGGGAAACATATGTATGTTTGATGTTACACTGGACAGCTTGTTGGTCCAAGCTGTACAACTTCTATTATCTGAATGCATTTTGCGTTGACAGAATGGAGGTGCACTAGCTGAATTTGCTGTGGCTCATTCGAGTTCCACAGTTCCAAGGCCTCCAGAGGTATCCGCAGCTGATGGCGCAGCTTTACCAATTGCTGGCCTCGCAGCTCACCAGTCACTCACCAAGCTTGCTGGCCTCAAACTCGATGGAAGCGGCCCTCCAGTGAATGTCTTGATTACCGCTGCTTCAGGCGGTGTAGGTACATATGCAGTTCAACTGGCAAAGCTTGCAAACGCACACGTGACAGCCACTTGTGGGGCTCGTAACATGGATTTAATCAGAAGCCTGGGGGCTGATGAGGTTCTTGACTACAAGACTCCGGAGGGGACAGCTCTGAAAAGCCCTTCCGGTCGCAAATACGACGTAATCATCCACTGCACAGCCAACATTCCTTGGTCTACCTTCGAGGCTAACCTGACTCCAAAAGGAAAGGTAGTAGATACCACTCCCGGTTTTGGGACTCTGTTGAGTGTTGCTGTGAAAAAGATCACATTCGCCAATAAGCAGCTGCTACCCTTGTTTACAGCGGTTAAGCAAGAGAACCTCGATTATCTTGTTAAGTTGGCGCAAGCAGGAAAGCTGAAGTCGGTAATCGACTCAACTCATCCTCTAAGCAAGGCTGAAGAGGCTTGGGCCAAGAGCATTGAAGGTCATGCCACCGGGAAGATTCTTGTGGAGCCCTAGATTATAAAACACTACTTTTATACGTTTTCTGTGAGTGGGGCTGCTAATGAACCATTTGTATATTCACAGGTACTAGTATTCTGAACAATACAAGTGTTGTTGTCTGAGTTATTACTGTTTTCTTAATCATTATTGTCTTGTGCTTGTGAACAATGTTGTTGAACACTTTGTTTCCTTATGAAATTTAATTTCTTTTTATAATTCTTCTGGTCTCTTGAAGTATATCAATATATTGCAACATAGATTTTGTACACTCAACAAAAACAGGAGACAGTATTGGTAGATGAAAGCAAGATTCAAGGTCTGAATACATCTCAATGATATATGAATTTTTATTTTAGAAATTCTTTTTAAAAATATAAAAGAATAAATGATATAAACAAAAATAAATGAGTAATTTTATTCAAAAATACTTTTGAAAAAAACTAAAAGCTTATAAATTTCAACTTTTTAACATTGCTTTTGGTTCTAAAAACAATTGTAACCTAAACACACTTTTGAAAAACATTAGAAACGAGGCCGAAATCATGAGGTGTATGGGTTAAGTCATTTAATATTAAAATTAAGGTTATATTTTGGTACACAAGCCATGTAAAAAAATTACACAATTCTTCATATTTAAATTGTAAAATCTAAAACTTAAATTTATAAACCCTAAACATCAAACTTTAAATTCTAATCATAATTCCTAAATTCTACACCTTACGATCTAAACCCTAACTTAAAACCTTAAACTCTAAAATTAAAAAAAAAACCAATTTGTATATTAAAGTATTTTCCAAAAATTAAACTATAAAAATAGTTAAACCAAATAAATGAGAGGAGATATTTTAATTTTAATGATTATAGAACTGTTAGTACCTTAAAATGTAATTGGACCATGAAAGTTAAGGAGGCAATGTCCCCACTCCCCTCCCACCCCAACGTGCTCTGTACTTGAAACTTGAGCCATGTAGTGCTCTTCAAACTTTGCTCATATATGTGGTGTGTCGAGGACTCTCTTGTGGTGGGATACGCATTTTACTCGGATTCGATGGGTTTCAACCCGACTCGGTCTGACCGGATCGGATCGAATTTTTGTTAAAAGTATATTTGGGTCGGGTTGAGTTCGGGTTAGGGTGAAAATTATTCGACCCGACCTGACCCGGGACTAATAGTGTAATTTTCTCTTAAAATTTTTAAGGATATTTATAATAATACATCTCTTTATATATATATTTTATAATTTAGTCCTTAAAATTGAATTTTTATTTATAATATAGTCCTTTAAATTATATTTTTTCACAATTAAGTCCCTTAAAATTATTTTTTTACAATTATGTCCCTAAAATTAATTTATTTTATATAATTCGGGTCGGGTCGGGGTCGGATATAGTATATTTATTTTCGAGCCGGGTCGGGTTGAATTTTTTAAAGAATATTGTCAGGTACGAGTTTAAGGTATTTATTTTCGGGTCGGGGTGTGGGTGGGCTAAAAACCTGACCCGTGCCCATCCCTACTCTTGTGTTATGTAAAATTGGACATCTCGGGCCCTTTGGGCCTCATTCACTTCTCCTCCTCGTGCCCCCAACTCAAGAACGAATCCAAATTTTTTTAAGTGGCCTCAATAAAATCATAAAATTTTAAAGGAATAAAATGTAAATTTTTGTGTGTAATTTTTTTTATGAATTTTTTGTGTGTAATTATATCTAAATTTAATCCTTATACTATATGACTTTCCAAACTACACTTATCGAAAACAAACAATAAAAAAATACATATACGTGGCATTGGATTTGGATCCATCTATTTTCATTTAAGGCGGGGAAAAACTATCATCTGCTCTCTAAATTTTGCATTTATTTATACACACCAAGTGTAATTTTCATTAGGAGCTTCGAAAATGGCGATCCATACGCCGCTGATACTCTCCCTCTTCCTCCTCTTATCTCTCTCCGCCGTCGCACTTGCCGTAAGTACCCCTCAGCCTCCCCCATAATTCCCTCAACATCTTCGTCTCTAACCTCTTCATCTGTTGCATGCAGGACGAGGAAGACTGCGTTTATTCGCTCTACATAAGAACCGGATCAGTCATCAAGGGCGGAACCGACTCCATCATCACCTTAAAACTCCAGGACGCCTACGGCGAGTTCGTCGACATCGGCAACCTCGAAACCTGGGGCGGGTTAATGGGGCCGGAGCACAACTATTTCGAGAGGGGTAATCTGGACATCTTCTCTGGCAGGGGACGTTGTTTGCCTTCCCCTGTGTGTTCCATGAACTTAACCTCGGATGGGTCGGGTCCGGGCCATGGATGGTACTGTAACTACGTGGAGGTCACCGTCACCGGCGTCCATTCCCCTTGTAGCCAGCAGAAATTCACGGTGGAGCAATGGTTGGCGGTCGACACCTCACCTTACACCCTCACGGCTATAAGGAACAACTGTCCCTCGGAGTTTCCGGTTGATCGGCGCCGGGATCGGAAGTCTAGCTCAACCGTGTGATGAGTCTTTATTATGTAGGGTGGAAAACATTTAAATGTATTTTGATAGTTGGATCGCTCATAAAAGATGGTTAATGAACTTGTTTTTCGAGTGATTTACCTTTTGATGTTTATCAATAAAAAAATTGAGTATTATGATTTTATGGATCGAGAGATTTATTTTTATTATTTGAGTTGAACCATAAATACAATAAATATCATTGTTATATATATATATAAAGCTTGTATGTGAAAAATCATTTGAATGAAATTTTAGAAATTAAAGTTAAAAGATAAATAGGCTAGTAGAACGAAATATTAGTTCTCTTAAGTAATGTCAGGCGCTTATATTAACTCAAAAATCAGTGTTAATTTAAACTTATTTTGCAGCATAAGTTTTATTCTGATTCTACTAGACAAATTAATTGTCGGTTTGGACATCTCTTTTAACTACAATTACATTTTATATATTTGAACTTAAAACAAAATTAATTATAAATTTCGAATGAGTCTTATGGTAAAAGCCACTAACGACGTTTCATGTACGTATATAGATAGTTGCAGCGTAGTAGCTCCGGAAATTACTTGGAAATTGCCTGCTCTCTTGCAAATTTCATAATCCCCCCTTGTCAATTTCTCATCCATAATTGAGATGTTTGTTCGCTAATATATAATCGAAAATATCAGAAAATAAAATAAGATAAATATTAAAACAACACATGAATTTTAGTCACATGTGAAACTTAATGCATAAAGATTGATTCTGTTTAATTGTATGCATAAAACTTTATTTTTGAATTGATTTTATATATTAAAAAATGTATTCGCTAATTATCATATTAGACCAAAATTTTATGTATATAATTATACAAAATTTAATCTCGTGTGTATCTTAATTGGGTGCAGTGTTGCTGTCGTGTTTAAGCACACATTTGTTGTAAGATCACCTCAGCAGGTTGGAATGTAATAACCATATTTAAAGATGTAAATTATGAATTATAATCCTTAGAATTTAGGGTAAAATAATTTTTTTTCTGGTACAATTACATACTTAGCTACTTTTTAGACTTAAGGAAATAAGAAGTAATTGAACTTTTGAAAAGAATATTAAGTCTCTAAATATTTTTATATTTAATTAAGCCTTTAAATTAATAAATTAAATTAATTAAGTATTTAAACCAATAAATTAAATCAATTAAGTCATTTGGTCAATTTTAACTATAAAATCTTGACAATTTTTTCCTTTAAATATTAATGTCACATGATAGACTACAATTCTATCATGTGACTTTTATAAATTTTTTAAAGAAATATATTTTTTATTTTATAAGTTTTTGTATAGAATTTTTAGGAACTTACAAAATATAAATTAAATAAAAAAATTTAAAAATGTCGTCCATGTTAGTCAAATAATTTAATTAATTTATTTTATTGGTTTAACTATTAAAAAACAATTCAAGGGCGTAAAAAATAAGGGTTTAACTGATTTTTATTCAAAATTTTAATGACTTTTTACACCCTAAACCTTTTTTTAATCATATATTCATTTCTAATTGGTTCATATTTATAACTATATCACCGTTTAACTAAAACAATGACATGTTACGTATTCTAGAGTTAAACTTTAAAATATGGACATGTTTAATTAAAAAAATATTAAGTACCTAATTGTATTAAGAAGTAAAACTCGAATACCTAATAAAGTCAATTTCAAAAGTTGTACCACAATACACACAAATAATAAAGTTAATTTCAAAGTTACATTTACTCTCGATAAATTAATCAAATGTCATAAAGGTCAAACACTTTGACAATCGAATTCGACGTTTGGAACGAAATATTTAAAAAGAAAAAATATATCAAACGGAACTTGGCTATACTCTGCCTTCCTTCATCCTTAGTCAAAATAGACTGAAATATTTATATATGAAAAACAGAATCGTTTTGTTTTTCAAAATAAAATTCTATAAATGTATTTATAATTAACTTCTATTTAAAAAACTAAATTCCAGTTAATCTGTCTTTTTAATTTTCTGTCGCCGCTCATTTTTTCTCATTCCTGACTGTAATTTTTTTTTTATCTTTTGATTGATGATCGGTATTAATTTTAGTATTGGGTTGTCAACCATCAGAATTATTATTATTATTATTGTTATTATTATTTTTTATATTTTAACAAAAATCTATGTCTTTGTGGCACATGTTTTCTCTGTCTTTGTGATAAGTTTTTCTTTGTTTTGTGGTTCATTTTATCAATCCTCGTGATATGATTCAGCATAACCTAGCGGTAAGGGTGGGCATTGTCGGGTACCCGGTTCATCTAGGTACCTCATTAAGCGGTCGGTGTCCCGGCCCATTATATCCAGGTACCCGTAAAATTCGGGTACCCGGTTTCTATTTTTTTTATTCTAAAATTAAAAAAAGTCACATGTTAAACACAAAAATATTTAAAAAAATTAAACTTAAAACTTAAAAGAATATAATACAAACATAGAAAAAATGTTGGGGTTTAAACTTAATTTTAGAGTGAAAATATTAAGAAACATAAAATAAAAATATAATTTTAAATAATATATATATATATATATATATATATATATATATATTAAATTTTATCGGGTTGGGTACCCGGTAAGAGAAAACTTCCGGCCCGTGTCCCGAAAAATTTGCCGGGTCGGGTAATTTTTTTCCGAGAATTACCCGGCATTTTAGATTCGGGTCGCCGGATTTTCGAGTCGGGTATTTTTTCCCACCCCTACCTAGCGGTCGTTTGTTGGTGGTCATGGAAAATTAGATCCCCACTCGATTGATGGTTGTTCGCCGATGCAGTCAATTCTGAGTAGCGGAACATTCTGCATAATAGTTTGAGTAGTTCACCACTCTTTTTTCACCTATTATGCATCTTGATTAGATAAAGACAAGAAGATTCAAGAAAGTTTCTGAATTTTGATGATATGCTTATCTCTATGAAAGTATTCACTTTCTTTAGTTTGTAGGTTGTAAGAGATTTTGATGGATTAATCTCATTATTCTTCTTACTACATGCGTAGTAATTATGATATTTTTATAATTCTAATAAAAATTTAATGACTATTATAAAAAAATTAATCTATTTTTTTTTGATAATATTCAGAATACAAATCCAAACATCATAAATAGAATTAACTAAATTTAGAATGTCGCTTACATGATGAATTAATTGTTTTTATTTTGTAAAATATTTTTTTAAATATCGACATATTATAAAGTTTATTTAAATATTAACTAAAATTATATTGTTGAAGCAATTAATTTTCTTTGACTACATTTTGTTTTGGCTTAAGGGTGTAAGAAGCCCTTGAACTTTTGAAAAATAATCAATTAAGCCCTTGAACTTTTTTTGCACCCAATTGAGCCCTTGAACAAAAAAATTGAATCAATTAAGCCATTGAATCAAGAAATTGAATCAATTAAGCCCTTTGACCAATTTTGACCATTAAATCTTGACTCTTTTTTTCTTCAGATATTACCGGCACATGATACACTGCAGTTTCATCATGTCGCATTTACAAAAAAAAATCAAAAAGTATTTTTTTTATAAATTTTATAAGTTTTTTAGAATTTTTATAACCTTTAAAGAATTTTTTAAATAAAATAAAAAATTCTAAAAATTGTCAAGTGGAAACATTGTGACATAGTGCACTACAACAATAGATCGAATAAAACTATTAAGATTTAATGGTCAAAGTTGGTCAAATGGCTTAATTGATTCAATTTATTAGTTTAAGAGCTTAATTGATTAAATTTTATGGTTCAAGGGCTTAATTGGGTGTAAAAAAATTTAAGGACTTAATTAATTTTTTTTTTCAAAAGTTCAAGGACTTCTTACGTCCTTAAGCCTTTTGTTTTTAAAGTAACAAAAATGATCCGAACGGAAAAGAAGACTAGTAAAATTCAATGGTTCTAGAAACTCAAATTCGGTTCCGGTCCACAACGCGGTTTCAATAAATGCTTTTGGATTGGAAAGAAAATATATCCGACTCTGCTTTACTTTACTATAAATTCATAGAATCTGACGCCAAATTATATCATCCAATTCCAATCCTTTCCTCCTCTTTTCCGTATATTATTCTTGATTTTACCTTGTCACAAACTTGAAAACAGCTTCGGTTTTCGTATTCTCTTAGAAACCTTCTTTAGAAAAATGGCAGGAAAGCTGATGCGTGCCGTTCAATACAGTAAATATGGCGGAGGGGTCGCTGATTTGAAGGTAATCTACTCGCTTCTTCTATTTTTTTTTTCTTTCCAGCTCCTAGTGTTTTTTTAAGACAATTTTCAGGATTTTGAGTTTTTTTTTTTACCATTTCCTTTGAATTTGATGCCTTTGGCAGCATGTTGAAGTACCTGTTCCCAGTCCGGAAAAGGATGAAGTTTTGATCAAAGTAGAGGCGGCTAGTATTAACCCCATCGACTGGAAAATCCAGAACGGGATTGCCCGTCCTTTTTTACCTCGCAAATTCCCCCACATTCCTGGTACAGATGTTGCAGGAGAAATCGTGCAGGTTGGATCAGGAGTCGGGAGTTTCAAAGCCGGAGATAAAGTTGTTGCCGTACTTGGTGTAAGCTCTCATTCCGATTCCGATTCCGATTCCTCTGTTTCCTTCGTTGTGCCCATCTGGATTAATATGTATTTTGCAATGACAGGGTGGAGGTGCACTAGCTGAATACGCTGTGGCAAAAGAGGGTTCCACAGTTCCAAGGCCAGCGGAAGTATCCGCCCTCGAAGCTGCAGCATTGCCAATTGCCGGCCTCGCAGCTCACCAGTCACTCACCCAGCACGCTGGCCTCAAACTCGACGGAAGCGGCCCGCAAGTAAACATCCTCGTTACCGCTGCTTCGGGCGGTGTAGGTACATATGCGGTTCAGCTAGCAAAACTCGCAAACGCACACGTGACGGCCACTTGCGGGGCTCGTAACATGGAGTTAGTCAAGAGCCTAGGAGCCGACGAAGTTCTGGACTACAAAACTCCTGAAGGAAAGGCTCTGACGAGCCCTTCCGGTCGCAAATACGATATAGTCATCCACTGCACAACCAACATTCCTTGGTCTACGTTCGAGGCTAATTTAACACCAAACGGAAAGGTTGTAGATACAACTCCTGGTTTTAGTACTCTGCTCAGTGTTGCTGTGAAAAAGATTACATTTTCGAAGAAGCAGCTCATTCCCGTGTTCACCGATCCTAAGAAAGAGAACCTCGATTTCCTTGTGATGTTGGTGAAAGCGGGAAAGCTTAAGCCAGTTATTGATTCAAAGCATCCACTTAGTAAGGCTGGAGAGGCATGGGGCAAGAGCATTGATGGCCATGCCACCGGCAAGATTCTTCTGGAGCCCTAGTTTCTGAATTCTACCAAAATTCTCACTACTTTTATACTTTTTAAGCGATTTGGGTTGTTTATGAGCCATTTGTATACTAGTACTCTGTATTTTGTACAATACAAATGTTGGTGCGTAAGTTTTTTGTGTTTATCATGTCATAATCAAATTTCTTTTGCGAATTATATAAAAATTTGTTAATGATATGAGATGGAAGTGAATGTGACAGATTCATACAAGTGGTATCTGTTCTGATTATACTCTTAAAGTCAATCATTTGACAATTGACAATTGACAATGTATGTCTAATCACCCTGCTGCAACTGCTGGTGTTCGAACCTGTCATCTCTAAGAACAATAATTGTTCCTTTAATCACTGAAGCAAGTTGGTTCGTACAACTGTTCATATTTTTTAGTTTGCTGAAACTAGTAAGGTATAACAAAAATATCCTACAATAAGTTACTACCGGTAATTAGGACTTCAAACCCTCTAAATTTCAAATTTTCAACTTCAAATTCTTTCATTCAGAAATTTATTACTCCCAAATTCTACAACATTTCACTTCCTTCCAAATTATCATGATACTACTCTTTTTCATTGTATGTATGTGTATATTTTTTTAATATGTTTTTAGTGGTATAATTGTTATTACTATAATTGCTTAGTTTTATTACATGAAAGTCACTAATTTGAATCCTAAATCCTATCATGACAATAAAGTACTTTAATTCATATTTGTAGTTAAATTATTTTTTTGGTATAATTATCGGTATCTAATTTATTGACCAACTAATTTAAATCGATACTGTAGAGATCTACTATGTGAGTGACCCTCTGAATTTAATTTACTATATTTACAATATTAAGACTCGAACATCTGATATTGATGGAGAAATTTAGTGTATCACTCAATTAGGTTAATTAATTATTGGTCAATAGTTGGATTATTGAATTTCTTTTTGAAAGAACTTTAATTCATTAACAAAGCAGTAAGAGTACCAATAAAGTAAGAGGGGGGCTAACCTTGTTAAAATCCAATTTTTTTTAACAATAGAAAGCGCCTGCCGCGCGTCACACGCCCCAAAATTTTTTTTCTCTCTCACCAGAAGTCCTTTGAGCCTCAGTCGTGCCTGCTTCATTTCACCGTCCGCGCACAAGTTGCTTTGTTCCGGTGCGACGAATGGCGACGCCTCTTCTTCTGGACTTCGTCGTGTCGGTTTTCTTGCCGTGAGTGACGACGTCTGGTGGTTTGCCCAAAGTGGCTGTGGTGGAAAGGAAAGTTTTTTCGAGGTTGTTTTTATCGTTCTGGTTTCTGCCGGCGTTTGGGTCTTCGATGGTCGTTTTCTTCAAGTCCGTCTCCGGCTCCCTTGACTGGCTTCGACGACCCCACTGTTTCTCTTACGGATCTTCCGGCAAACGCTCTGGTGGCGGTTTTCAGCGGTGGTCGTCTACAGTTCTCTGTTCTGTCGTTTTGACGATTTGCAAACGTCCCGGCAAACGGATCTTCAAGTTTTGACGTTTTGCAGGCTTCGTCCCTTAAAGTTGAATCTTCGATTGATTTTGTTCCTGTGGCTGGTTTTGCCGATCATTGTTTTGTCTGCTGTTTTCTTTTCTGTGATTTTTCTGAAAGCACCGACTTGGGGAGAGGCCATGGCAACTGGTTGGCTTAGAGTGGAGCTTAGAGACGGGGTATTTCCGTCTTTTTAATGGTGCCTTACTTTAAATACCCCTATTTAGCTTTTTGCTCAAAAAAATTTCATATTAAGCCAAACACTCCCTTGTTTCATTGGATATGAAAATCTGGTGGGATTTAGAAAGATGATGAGATCCGAGAATTGAAGGTTATTAGATTTGGCTGGGATCCGAGCGGTTCTTACCCTCCTTTTGAGATCCGATTGATGTGGATCGAGTTTGCGAAAGATCATGTTTTCTTTTCAAGTACGTCGAATTTAATTTTGGTTGTCCCTTTTGCAAAGTCATATCAATTAGTGTTATGTTTTCTCGCGTTTTTTGTGACAAGGTTTAATCTCACTATAAAATTGGGAGCCTGCCTTTGGATGGAGTTCTCCCAGAAGAACATGAATTTCGTGTACATCCTTTCTGATCCGAGGTCTTCTTGTGGCGAGTGTTTTTTCTGCTGTGATAGGCGTTTGCTTAGTCATGTGGGCCTGGGTGCTCCGGTTCTAGAAAAACTCCTAGCCTCCGGTGATTTGTACTCACTCTGCATTGCTCGGTTCTGCATGAATATTGTTTCCTGCCGCTTGTTGGCCTCGTAGTTTATATTTAATGTTGTCTCTTTGTTTCTTGCACATCATATGCATGGGGTCGAGTCCCGTTTATTTTAATAGAATGTCGCTTCCCCTTTGATAAAAAAAAAAAAAGTAAGAGGGGGCATAAAAAGCTAAATTTCAACCAATAAGCTTACCGATTACACAATGACGGATAGTAAGACCTTCCAAAGTTTTAAAATCTTACTATTTAGCCTTTATAATATTGAAATTAGTAATTTGGTCCCTAAAAATATTAATTTTTTATTAAACTTCAAAATTTTGATTTTTAAATTAAATTCATTTATAAAAATTTAAAAAGTCCTCATTAAGTCGGTTTTTTTTGAAAGTTTTAGTTAAGTATATCTTTTAAAAGGAAAATATAAATTAAACATTTATAGTTTTAAAATTTCATTTTAAACATTCAAATTTGTTGAAAATTTGAAGTAAACCCCTAAAATTGTTTCCCCAAGATCTGCCACTGTCATTACACCCGATCCTATCTCCCTCTAACATACGTGAAGCATCTGATAGTAAAATAATATAAATACAAGGTGGTACAACATCGTGAACAAAACGCCATGTATAAAATTATTTAATTTTATACTAATGTAATTGGATCCTTAACCAACAGGTTGATCTAGGTGATAAACAGTTTGATATTGCTTAAGCAGATATCGAGTTTGATGTCTTGTGTATGCAAAAAATTCACGTTGGAAGTCTTACCCACCAATTTTAAGTATGATGCACGAGTTAATCTAAATTAGTCACGACAAAGCCTTAAAAACCATGATAACAATAAAAAAACAATTGGATATTACTTTTTATTCCTAACTTAAAAACTAAGTCCGAACGTATTTACAATGAGTTGTCCAAAAACATCACGATTAATCAGAGGTTGAATAAGCTCAGGGGCTGCCGCGTGAAGAATTAACTGGTAAGGCCCATCACGGACCAATTTGTATGAAAAGAATTGTTTTCTAGCTTTTCTTCGCATGACGGACCAATTTGTATGAAAAGAACTAAAAAATAACCAAAATGGAAGTTTCCCCATTTATGTATTTGAAAAGAAACAGCCCTCAGACCTGGCGTTGAAAATCTAGATGCATTTAGATTTTTCCCTTTTTTGACCTAATTAGAATAAAAAAATTTAATGTAATAATTAAATAAAAATATTATGGAGTACAATTTAATTAAAGTTTAATTTAACAAATATTATTCCCTCCGTCTTATTTAATATGTCTAGTATTAAATTTTTTGGGTCATTTTTTTTAAATTTGACTCATTATTATTTTAAATTTATTATTAATAAAATGCGAAAAAAAAATATGTTTTATTAACCTTCAATCAAGCAATTCTAAAATATATATTATTTATAAAATTTAATTAATTAAAATATTTAAAATAATTATGGTCGAATTTTAAAAATTTTGATTTTTAAAAGTCAATACTAGACATATTAAGTGGGACAGAGAGAGTTGATTTTTTTACAATGACAACTAGATTTTATTAATAACTATGAAAAATATTTCAAATACAACTCATCCATAAGGAAGAATAATGTGGACTAGTCCATCAAAATCTCATATAAAACCTAAAGGTGCAAATAAAAGTAAATACTTCCATAGATATTATCCTACTGCCAAAATTTAGAAGTCTTCCTAAATCTCCCTATCTCTATCTAAAGAAGAAGCTTTACCGGATGAAAAACGAGTGATGAGCGAACCAAATTCTCAGGTAGATTACTCCGCTACTCAAGTCTGATTACATCGACAAACAATCATTAACTGAGTGGGGATCTATCTTTCTATGATCACGACAAAAATTGAGTGTCATATTTTTTGTAACAAAAATTATATTTATAAAGAATTGCTTAATCAAAAATTATGTAGAATGACAAAAGGGTGTGTACTAAGGGTGGTCAAGATCTGGTACCCGTCCAATTTGTCTAAAATTAGTTCCGGTTTCGGTAACCATCAGTTCCTGAAAATTAGAATCAGTTCTGGTTCTGGTCTCGGTAACCATCAATAATAATATTAAATAACAAAGTCAAAATATTATAGGCTTGAAGTCTTAAAAAGAGTCGTACTCATAATATTCACACATAAAGAGAAATAAAAGAATGCCTTCAGTTTTTTTCAACCTCTTCAACACCATTCAGTACCAGACCAGTATTAGATACCTGGTACTGGTCTCGGTCTCATTGGGTACTCACCGGTCCAAAAAATTAACATTCAGTATCGGTTGCAACCGGGACCTAAATTTTGAATCCAATCCAGATCTCACCGAAATTAATTTCGGATAAAAATTCATCAGGTCCGACCGGGACTGAAACCGGGTAATATGGTTTTTTTTCCCACCCATAGTGTGTACATATATCCGTTAAGCTTTTAGTCAATTTTTAAAATAGTGATTTTCAATAGTAAAACAATTAAAAAGTATGAACATATTAATATTTTAAATAATGATGTCTAATAATTGTTAATTAAATCAATACATGCTGTGTTTCATAGACTAATAAAATTCAATGTTTTCTAGAATATCACCATCGGTTCCATACTAACGCGCTGTCAACTATTTCGTTCGAGTTGGAGAGAGAGAGAGAGAAAGAGATTCATTCATGTGTGGATTAGTTTACTATAAATTCAAAGAATCTGACGCCAAAATATATCATTCCATAACAGCACCAATTCTTCCCTCCTCTTTGTCTCTTTGAAATATTTTGAGAAAAAATGGCTAAGAATTTGATGCGTGCCGTTCAATACAGTAAATATGGCGGAGGAGTTAACGGTTTGAAGGTAATCTACTTGTTCAATTTTTTTTCTTCTGAAAAACACTACGAGAATGGGAGTTTGGCTCAATCATTTTTGTTTGCATATGCATTTCCTGCATTTTTTTTTTCCTTTGATAAACTTTAAAAGCCAATTGCTGGTGAGTGGTGACCTGTTTTCCCCCCCTAATGGCCGTGAATTTGTTGCCTTTGGCAGCATGTTGAAGTCCCGATTCCCAGTCCAAAGAAGGATGAAGTTTTGATCAAAGTAGAGGCGGCTAGCATTAACCCCATCGACTGGAAAATCCAGAATGGGATTGCCCGCCCATTTTTACCTCGCAAATTCCCCCACGTTCCTGGTACGGATGTTGCAGGAGAAATCGTACAGGTTGGCTCAGGAGTTGAAAGTTTCAAAGCCGGAGATAAAGTTGTTGCCGTGCTTGGTGTAAGCTCTCATTCTAATTCCTCTGTTTTCTTTGGCATCATCATTTATGTCCTTTCTTGTGCCCATCTAAATATGTATTTTGCAATGACAGGGTGGAGGTGCACTAGCTGAATACGCTGTGGCAAAAGAGGGTTCCACAGTTCCAAGGCCAGCGGAAGTATCCGCCCTCGAAGCTGCAGCATTGCCAATTGCCGGCCTCGCAGCTCACCAGTCACTCACCCAGCACGCTGGCCTCAAACTCGACGGAAGCGGCCCGCAAGTAAACGTCCTCGTTACCGCTGCTTCGGGCGGTGTAGGTACATATGCAGTTCAGCTAGCAAAACTCGCAAACGCACACGTGACGGCCACTTGCGGGGCTCGAAACATGGATTTAGTCAGAAGCTTGGGTGCCGATGAGGTACTGGACTACAAGACTCCCGAAGGAAAGGCTTTGAAGAGCCCTTCCGGTCGCAAATACGACATAGTCATCCACTGTACAACCAACATTCCTTGGTCCGCCTTCGAGGCTAATTTAACACCAAACGGAAAGGTTGTAGATACAACTCCTGGTTTTGGTACTCTGCTCAGTGTTGCTGCGAAAAAGATTACATGCTCGAAGAAGAAGCTCATTCCCGTGTTCACCGATCCTAAGAAAGAGAACCTCGATTTCCTTGTGAAGTTGGTGAAAGCGGGAAAGCTTAAGCCAGTTATTGATTCAAAGCATCCTCTAAGTAAGGCCGGAGAGGCTTGGGGAAAGAGCATTGATGGGCATGCAACCGGCAAGATTCTTGTGGAGCTTTAGTATATGAATACTACTTGATAAAAGTGATTTGGTTGCTTACGAGCCATTTGTATATTTCGCAAATACTCTGTATTTTGAACATACAAATGTTGGTGTGTAAGATTTTTGTTTATATTTCTTGTCTTCTGTCGGTAATTTAGACAATGTTATGTGAGATGTAATGTTACTGATCGCTGTTATTTTGTTATGAAATTTTAAAGTTATTTGTTTAATGTAATTCGAATTATAGAGTCATATGAATTACAATTAGTTGATTAAGAATTACAATTTGATTTTAGTCTAACTACGATTGATGTTGAAGCACCATATACTTCACTCGAATACATTGACAAAATTCATTGTAATCCTCTTAACAAGAAGTAGGATTTCATTAACATTAAAGAAAGATACAAAAAATTTGGGGTCGTGTCTACAAAAAAAAATCTTGAAGATAGAAAATCAAGACAAAAAATACAAATTTTACTAAAATTAATGATCCCAACCTCCAAAATTTTTACAAAAAATCTATTACATAGCTTATTTTAAAAAATTCCATAAAATCAGGTTGGATAGAAATCTGTCAATTTTTTTGTCATTTATTATTAATGGTGTTTTTTCTGTTTAATAGTAGTACTAAATGTAACTTCTATTTCGACAACATGGCGCTAAATATATTAATTCTTACATTAATAACGTTTAAAAGGTTTTTTTAAATAAATTTACAAATCTAAAGAAGAGAAAAGAGAAAATTATTATTACTAAATATTAAGATCTAAAAAGAAAAGAGTATGTGAGGATGGCTTGGTGGTCAGAGCACGCTAAGGTGCTCTACTCTCTTTTTCTTAGGTCCCGCGTTCAAGACCCCTCAGATTAGTTACACTCACCTAGATTTTTTTCCTCCCTCTCTAAATAGAAGTAGAATAGGGTTTTCAAAAAAAAATAGAGTTTTTAGCCGAAGACTTAACCACTGTATCAATCTTTGTTGATATATTTAAAAGAATTATATATCAATGGGTTCGTTTAGTTCTAAAAACATAGTCTGTTTTTTTATTTTTTTTGAAAACTAGAAAACGGTAAAGAGAATGTGTTTGGTTGTAAAATTAGAAAATAAAAATAAGTAAAAAATTTAAAATATAAAAAATTTATTTTTATTGTTTTCATTAAAAATATTATAGAAAAGTGAAAATTATGAAAACTGTTATGAATATTTATCTATGTGGATGTCTATCATGATAAGGACTTTATCAAAGGAGATTTGAATTATTTTATCATTAGGATTATTATCTACATTAATTAGAGTTTAATGTAATATGTACTTCTTATGCCTATAAATAGATGATTTACTGAAGGCATTGTACACAAGTCAATATTCAGAATAATACAAATCTCTTTCTTTTCTCTCATCCTATTTTGTTCCTATTTCTTCTTGTTCTTGTTTTCACATTATTCACAACACGTTATCAGCACGAGTTTGCTCAGAAGATTTCAGTTACAAATCAAGCTTCTCCAAAGATTTATCTGGTATATTATTTTTCCATCTTATATATTTCAATTTATAAAATAATATATATACAATAATAAATTAAAACAATATATAATTAATTCCTTGCTTATATTATCATCCATGTGTTGTTATTTATTTTGTTTAATATTTTATTAATCAATTTAATTAATATAAGCTAACAAAGTCATACCTATAATGATAAAATTGTTGTTTGCTGGTATTAAAGGAGAGTAATCATTTTTGTTTAATATTTACTTAATTATCTGTCTGTTATCATCTGTATGTTATCATCCGTCTGTTGGTATTTATGACTTCTATTATATAACAAATAATAATATTTACTTAATTAATCCAATTGTTGTTATTTATTTTGTTTAATAATTTGTTTTAATTTGCCATGTTTGGTTATTATAAATTATATGTTTGTTTGTTTTAATTCATACCATGCCTATATACAATGAATTTATATGATATTTGTTTTAATGGTTTAATCCGAGTATAATTGGCTGGACATCCCGTTCTGCGAGGCTACTGGTCTCAAAGGAGGTTTTTAAATGACCTTGTGGACAGGTATAACAATGCCACGTATGAGGATTAAATCTTCTTTATGTTGTTTTTGATTATATATATTAATTTATAATTAATCTAATTTGATTGTTTATCTTTTATAGTACATCAATGGCAAATCTTGCAAAGATTGAGTTTGTGGCTCTTGATATTTCCGGAAAGAATTATTTATCCTGGATCTTAGATGCCGAAATACACCTTGATGCTAATGGTCTGGGAAATACCATTAAAGAGGGGAATGCAGAATCTACCCAAAATAAGGCCAAAGCCATGATACTTCTTCGCCGTCACCTCCATGAGGGGTTGAAATCAGAATATTTAACGGTGAAAGATCCTCTTATTCTTTGGAATAATCTAAAGGAACGATATGACCACCAGAAAACTGTTATTCTGCCTAAAGCTCGATATGACTGGTTGCATCTGAGATTGCAAGATTTTAAATCAGTAAGTGAGTATAACTCTGCTATGTTTCGTATTACTTCACAATTGAAGTTATGTGGTCAAATTATTACTGATGAGGATATGTTAGAGAAAACATACTCCACTTTTCATGCAAATAATGTTGTCCTTCAGACACAATATCGAGAAAAAGGCTTTAAGAAGTATTTTGAGTTAATTTCTTGCCTTCTTGTGGCTGAGCAAAACAATGAGCTATTGATGAAGAATCATGAATATCGCCCAACTGGCTCCGCTCCATTCCCTGAAGCGAATGCGACATTTTATAGCGGAAGAAATAAAGGTTACACCAACCATCGTGGTCATAACTATGGGCGTGATCGTGGTCGTGGTCGTAGTCACGGTCGAGGACATAGGCGAGGTGGTCGTTTTAAAAATAACTATACCCACCGTAAGTGGAACAATAAAGATGACAATAGTGCAAAAGATCAATCCAAGAAAGAGGAATCTATGTGTCATCGATGTGGCAGCTTAAATCATTGGGCCCGTGCTTGCCGTGTGCCAAAGCATTTTGTGGATCTTTACCAACAGTCAATCAATGGTAAAGGAAAGAAAGTTGAAACAAATTTTGCTTATATCAATGAAAAAGATGATTATGGCCTTGGCAAAGATGATTATGGCATTACTGGCACTAGCAATGGCGATTATGGCTTTACAGATATAGATGTTAATGATTTCCTTATTTCCCCTGAGAAGAATATTTGATTTTTATTTATTTTTGTTTTGTTTATGTTTATTATTATTTTAGGAAAAGTTTGTTAGAAAGATATAATATTTTATTAGGAATTATATATATAAGAATAAAATTCATGGATGTTATTTATTTTGTTTATATTTTGAATATTTTTGTAATATTTATTTTATTTTTCTTTGAAGAATATGGTTCCGTCTCAAATACAATCCGTCAAAAATGGTGACGATTTATGCTTAGCGGACAGTGCAAGTACTCATACTATACTTAAGCACAAGAAATTTTTTTCCCACTTAACAATGCAAGGGAATAATGTGAGTACTATATCCGGAAGTGCTAATATTATAGAAGGCTCCGGAAGAGCAAATATGTTATTGCCAAATGGAACTCTATTCTATATTCATAATGCGCTATACTCTCCAAAGTCGCAAAGAAACTTATTAAGTTTTAAAGATATTCGCAATAATGGATATCATATTGAGAGTAATTGCCAAGGAGATACTGAATATCTCTATATTACAAGTATAACTCAAGGCAATAAGAAAGTTTTAGAAAAATTACATGCACTGTCATCCGGATTGTACTACACAAGAATTAGTGCAATTGAAGCACATGCTATTGTAAACTATAAGTTTACCGATAACTTTATTATTTGGCATGACCGGTTAGGCCATCCCGGTTCGATTATGATGCGAAAAATTATCGACAATTCATGTGGTCACTCATTGAAGAACCAACAGATTCTTCAAAGTAATGCCTTTTCATGTGATGCTTGTTCTCAAGGCAAACTAATTATTCGACCATCACCAGCTAAAGTAAATTATGAGTCTATCAATTTTCTGGAACGGATACATGGTGATATATGTGGGCCTATACACCCTTCTTGTGGACCATTTAGATATTTTCTAGTTTTAATTGATGCATCGACTAGATGGTCACATGTATCCTTGCTATCAACCCGCAACTTGGCATTTGCGAGGTTACTTGCTCAGTTGATAAAATTACGAGCACATTTTCCAGATTCCCCTATAAAGACAATTCGTCTTGATAATGCTGGTGAATTTACTTCTCAGAGTTTTGATGATTTTTGCATGTCGATTGGAATAAGTGTTGAACACCCTGTAGCGCATGTTCATACACAAAATGGTCTTGCAGAGTCCTTTATCAAACGACTTCAATTAATTGCAAGACTGTTACTAATGAAGTCAAAACTACCGATTTCTGCATGGGGACATGCCATTTTACATGCAGCATCATTGATTCGCATCAGGCCTGTAAGTTATCATAATATCTCCCCATTACAAATGGTTTTTGGTCAGGAACCAAATATCTCTCATCTTAGAATTTTTGGATGTGCGGTATATGTTCTGATTGCTCCACCACAACGCACAAAGATGGGTCCTCAAAGGAGGTTGGGAATATATGTCGGTTTTGAATCCCCTTCGATAGTTAAATATCTTGAGCCTATGACGGGGAATTTATTTACAGCTCGATTTGCCGATTGTCATTTTAATGAGTCAGTTTTCCCAACATTAGGGGGAGAAAATAAACAGCTGGGAAAAGAAATAAGTTGGAATGAATTATCGTTATCTCATTTTGATCCACGTACCCAACAATGTGAACTAGAAGTTCAAAGGATAATTCATTTGCAAAACTTAGCAAATCAATTGCCAGATGCTTTTGCTGACCCTAAAAAAGTGACTAAGTCACATATACCAGCTGTGAATGCTCCGATTAAGATTGATGTCCCAGAAGGACAAACTCTAGTTGCTAATGAGTCAAACGCACGCCTGAAGCGTGGTAGACCAGTAGGTTCCAAAGATAAAAATCCTCGAAAAAGAAAAGGAGCTATATCATGTGATGGTCTAATCGAGGAATCGATGGATTATGAAAAATCTCGAGAAGAGATTAAAAGGTCTCCAAAAGAGACATTAGACATGAATCAGGTACCTGATAATGATGAGATCTCAATAAACTATGTCATGTCTAGTAACAAGTGGAACCGAAACAAAATCGACGTCGATAATACTTTTGCATGCAATATAGCACTAGAGATTTTGAATGATAATGTGGATCATGAACCATTGTCAATTGAACAATGTAAGCAAAGAGATGATTGGCCAAAATGGAAAGAGGCAATTGAAGTGGAACTAAAATCTCTATCAAAAAGAGAAGTATTCGGGCCTGTAGTCCGTACACCGAAAGGTGTAAAACCTGTGGGGTATAAATGGGTTTTTGTGAGAAAGAGAAATGAAAAAGGAGAAATTGCGAGATATAAAGCTCGTTTGGTTGCACAAGGATTCTCACAAAGACCGGGAATTGATTATGAAGAAACATACTCCCCAGTGGTGGATGCAACCACTTTTAGATTTTTGATTAGTCTGGCAATAAAAGAGAGACTTAATTTCCGCTTAATGGATGTTGTTACAGCCTATTTGTATGGGCCTCTTGATAATAATATTTATATGAAACTTCCGGAAGGTTTCAAACTGCCTGAAGCAGTTAATTCAAGTTCTCGAGAATATTATTCAATCAAATTGAACAGATCCCTTTATGGATTAAAACAATCTGGGCGCATGTGGTATAATCGCCTCAGTGAATACTTATTAGCAGAAGGCTATAAGAATGATCCAATTTCTCCATGTATTTTTATTAAGAGATTTAGCTCTGGATTTGTTATTATTGCTGTGTATGTTGATGATTTGAATATTATTGGGACTCCTGAAGAGATCTCATTGACAGTAGAATGTTTAAAGAAAGAATTTGAAATGAAAGATCTTGGGAAAACAAGGTTCTGTCTTGGATTACATATTGAGCACTTAAAGGATGGAATCCTTGTGCATCAATCAACATACATAGAAAAAATGTTAAAGAAATTTTACATGCATAATGCACATCCATTGAGCACTCCTATGGTTGTTAGGTCACTTGATGTTAACAAAGATCCATTCCGTCCTCGAGAGATGAATGAAGATATTCTTGGTCCAGAAGTGCCATACTTAAGTGCTATTGGTGCATTAATGTATCTTTCTAGTCACACACGACCTGACATATCGTTTGCTGTCAATTTGTTGGCAAGATTTAGTTCATACCCAACCCGAAGACATTGGAATGGGGTCAAACACATATTTCGTTATCTTCAAGGTACGAAAGATATGGGATTATTTTTCTCTAATCTATCCAAAACAGAATTGGTTGGTTTTGCGGATGCAGGATACTTATCTGATCCTCATAATGCTCGATCACAGACTGGTTATGTTTTTACATACGGTGGTACATCAATTTCTTGGCGCTCAATGAAACAAACAATTACTGCTACTTCCTCTAATCATGCTGAGATTTTGGCTATACATGAGGCTAGTCGTGAATGTGTGTGGCTAAGGTCTGTAACCAATCATATTCGCGAAAATTATGGTTTACATTCTGGAAAAGTAGCTCCAACGGTCTTATATGAGGATAATACGGCATGTATTGCCCAACTTAAAGAAGGATACATAAAGGGTGATAGAACAAAACACATCTCCCCAAAATTCTTCTTCACTCACGATCTACAAAAGAATGGAGACATTGATGTCCAACAGATTCGTTCATGTGATAACTTGGCAGATTTATTTACCAAGGCACTCCCTACTGCTCCATTTGAGAAGTTAATTTATAATATCGGATTGCGTCGTGTCAAAGATCTTATATGATGTATTTATGAGGGGGAGCAAAATACGCGTTGTACTCTTTTCCTTATCCATGGTTTTGTCCCATTGGGTTTTCCTGGAAAGGTTTTTAATGAGGCAACATGTTATGCGTATTAAAGATGTGTATACTATTTTCCTTTACTAAAGATTTTTTTTACGGGATTTTTACCTTAGTAAAGTTTTAACGAGGCACACTGTCTTCATAGACATCCAAGGGGGAGTGTTATGAATATTTATCTATGTGGATGTCTATCATGATAAGGACTTTATCAAAGGAGATTTGAATTATTTTATCATTAGGATTATTATCTACATTAATTAGAGTTTAATGTAATATGTACTTCTTATGCCTATAAATAGATGATTTACTGAAGGCATTGTACACAAGTCAATATTCAGAATAATACAAATCTCTTTCTTTTCTCTCATCCTATTTTGTTCCTATTTCTTCTTGTTCTTGTTTTCACATTATTCACAACAAAAACAATAATTTTTTAAATTTTAACTTCATTTTAGCGGGAAGTTTTAGATATGTGCAAGGTAAGTGACTTTTTTTTAAAAAAAATGGTTTATTTATTCATATTTTATTTATTTATTTATTTATTTATTTATTTATTATTATTAACTATATTTTTTAAAATTATTTAATAATATTTTTTCATTTTTATTTTAAAAAGTTAAATACCAAACACATTTTTTACTATTTTCAATTAAAAAAAAAACAAGTTTCATCCTTATCAACCAAACATGTTTTTTAATTTTTTTAAAAATATCTTAAAAAATAAAAAAATTATTTTCTAAAATTAAACATCCTAAATTTAGATATTAAGATGTGACGTCATCTTGTGTGTAACCCGAAATTCGATATTGATAAACTTAACATTACAATACGGCTGCTACTTGATTTTTGCGGCTGCAAATATAATTTATTTAAATAAAAGACACCATTTAAGAAATTTGTTGGTTTTACCTTCAAAGAATTTAAAATAAGAAGAAATCGATAATAAAAGTTACAAAATCATTTTTTAGCTTTTTTTTGTCGCATCAGGAATCCATTTTTAGAAAATATATATAGAGAAAAAAAAACAACTTTACTCCAATTTATGCATTTTCAAAGAAAAAGCCGCCAGATTGGGAATTGTGGATATACTAATTAAATAAAAAACATGACAACAATTTAATTCTAATTTCGTGTAACATATTAAAATTTAAAAGTGATGTGTTAAGCGAATAAAATTCCAATGTTTCTGGAAAATCACTTTCAGTTCCGCAATTATGTGTAATTTATTCTTCTTATTTTTTTTCAGAATGCGGAAGGAGAAATGATTTATTTATTTTTTTAAAAAAATCAAGTTTTACGTAAAGAGATGATAATCTATTTTTGTAATTATATTAATAGAGATATAACGAAAGTATCGAGTCTAGACTTTATAAGGCATAATAAATACAGCAAGCTGACGTCTTATTATGATATTGTAGTTCTTGGATAAGACTGCACCCTAGATGTTTGGAGGTTTTCAGTATCGTATGTGTTATTGCATGCGGATAGAGGAATGTTTTGTGAAAAAAAATGTTGCGGAAAACTCAGAGACGAAGATATGATCTTGCAAAAAAGATAATGATGGAGTAGATAAATATTGTCCATTAATGTTTTTCGTTCTATAAATTTCAAGTTTTTTAAAATAATTTTCAATTAAGTTTTAAAAGCATTTCTGGTTTGAAATTTAACACTTACGTTTCAAAAGTATGTTTGAGGTGTTTGAAAAAACAATGAACAACGGGCCTTACAAGCAATCATTTATTTTATTCATTCCTTCAACCTATACAAGCAGTCAATTTTTACTTTTGGATCCGAAATAAATATTTACTTCACTATAAATTCATAGTATCCGGCGCCAATACCAGCATCCGATCCTTTCCTCCTCCACTTTTCAGGATATTGTTCTTGATTTTGCATTGCCACAAACTTGAAAGAAGAAGAAAAAAAGAGCTTCGGTTCTCATTTTCTCTTTAAAAAAATGGCGAAAAACCTAATGCGTGCCGTTCAGTACAGTAAATACGGCGGAGGAGTCGCTGATCTGAAGGTAATTCCAGCATTTTTGTTCTTTGGTAAAACTTGGAAAATATCGATAACCAGTGTAAATTCGATGTCCGTTGCAGCATGTTGAAGTCCCGATTCCCACCCCAGAGAAAGATGAAGTTTTGATAAAAGTAGAGGCGGCTAGTATTAACCCCATCGACTGGAAATTGCAGAATGGGTTTGCGCGCCCATTTTTACCTCGCAAATTCCCCCACGTTCCAGGTATCGATGCAGCAGGAGAAATCGTCCAGGTTGGGGCAGGAGTCAGGAGTTTCAAAGCCGGGGATAAAGTTGTTGCCGCACTTGCTGTAAGTGCAGAAACGGATCTAGGACTTTAGGTTAGGAGAGCGAACTTATAAAAGTTTAGGGGGCAAAAATAAATTTTTAATAGAAAATATATAAAAAATTTTAAAAATTTTCTAAATCATTATATGAATGTGTTTTCGGATGACAGGGTGGAGGTGCACTTGCTGAATACGCTGTGGCTAAGGAGACTTCCACGGTTTCAAGGCCTCCAGAGGTATCCGCGGCCGAAGCCGCAGCTTTGCCCATCGCCGGCCTCGCAGCACACCAGTCGCTCACGCAGAACGCGGGGCTCAAACTCGCCGGAACTGACCCGCAAATAAACATCCTGGTCACTGCTGCCTCAGGTGGTGTAGGTACATATGCAGTCCAATTAGCAAAGCTAGCAAACGCACATGTGACGGCCACTTGCGGGGCTCGTAACGTGGATTTAGTCAAGAGCCTCGGGGCCGATGAGGTTCTCGACTATAAAACCCCCGACGGAAAGGCTGCGAAGAGCCCTTCCGGTCGTAAATACGACACGGTCATCCACTGTACCACCAGCATGCCTTGGTCCACCTTCCAGGCTAACGTGACTTCCAATGGAAAGGTAGTGGACACCACTCCTAGTTTCGGTACTATGATAAATATTGCCATGAAAAAGTTAACATTCTCGAAGCAGCAGCTCTCGACCGTGTTCACCGATCCGAAAAAAGAGAACCTGGAGTTCCTTGTGAAGTTGGTGAAAGAAGGGAAGCTTAAGCCGGTAATTGATTCCAAATATCCTCTAAGTAAGGCTGAAGAGGCTTGGGCCAAGAGCATTGATGGCCACGCCACCGGCAAGATTATTGTGGAGCCCTGATTTTATGAAGATTACTTGATAATTACACTAGTTTTATACTCCTTTTTTTCTAAGTGATTGCGTTTGTTTACCATACAAATGTTGGTCTGTGAGTTTTGTTCGTCTTTCTTGTCTGTTGCTGGTAATTTAGATAATGTTGTGTGAGATGTAATGTTACATGTTTGTTATGAAATTAATAAATTTTCAAAGCTTTTCAAGAGATGGTTCAATCACAGTCTTGTCTTCGATAAATTTGGGTCAGATTTTGTAGGGTTTACATTATTTTTTTGGTTTTAATCGAATTAACTGATCGAATCAAATATTTTTAGTTAATCAGATTTAATTCGACCGACTAATTAACTGAAATTATTATATATATTGCATATATTTATTTTTGGCTATTGAACTTTTAAAAATTATAAGATGATTATTTAATTTTAAGAAACCCATATATTTAGTACCTTAGTTATGTCAACATTACTGTTTTAGTACCTCAACTATTATTTTTGACAAAATTGTACCTAACGTTACGTTTTGTTCTGTTTTGGTACCCATCCGTTAAAAATTAACGGAGATGATGACGTGACTTGGTATAATCATAGCTCTAGTCCAAAACAGTTATATATATTATCAGTTTAGTCCAAAACCCATCAATTTAAAACATCATATTAATTTTGATTCAATTTTGTCAACTCCCTTTCCCACCTCTCGTATTCTTGTCGTGTAATTTGGGTCCTCCAATGGACCGTGCATTAGCCCCCCATTGATCCGCAAATCCTAAAGGTTTGATTGTCCCTAGCGTATTTTCAAAACTCCAAAATCCAAAAAAATGTTCGATTGGAAGAAGAAGAAAATGAGGAATTTACAATTTTAATCTAAAAATTAAAATAATGTTTAAATTGGTAAAATTTTAAACTAAATTGATAGGTTGTATAAGTTTTTAGAGTAAAATTGTTATTAACCCAAGCCACACCACAATTTCGGTTAATTTTAAATAGTGGAGGTACCAAAACAGAACAAAAATGTAACGTTCGGTACTATTTTGCTAAAAATAATAGTTGGACAGTAATGCATACATAATTAGGGTACTTAATATGTAGTTTTCTCTTAATTTTTTTGATATATTATAAAATTCATTAATTTTTTTTTCAAATTAGCATCAAATGAAAGTTTAGTGATTAAAAAGATTTTTTAGCATAATTTAGTGACCAATTATGTAATTTATTCAAAATTTTATAATAATTTTTGACTGAATTAACCACTTTTTTTAATTCGATTAAAAAATTTCGAAAAAAAAAATTAGTTCGGTCGATTAACCGAATGCACGCTCTATAAAATCTGATTTTGTACTCCCTACGTCTCTAATCCTTAAAGAAGATAACAGGTCGCACCAACCACCAACAATTCAAATATTAACTATAAAGTAGTCATTTATTAAACTTAATTATAGAAAACATGCTTTTGCGCTCACCAACCAAAATATAATACGAAATTATGAACTTGTAAGCAATAGACCACCACAACATTAAACAGAAAAGAAAAACAAAAGTATAAAAAATTAAAACCGAGAAAAATAAACCTTTCCAAGTTGTATAATAATGGTGTTTAAATTTCAGTAACTTAATTGGAACCAAAGACGTACCTCTAGAATTTCATCAAGAGGATTTATAGTACAGAGAGTAAGAGCAAAAAAAAATCTAAAAATGGCGCCTTAAATGGAACTCCTGCCTTCAATAATCAGGCCCCAAGCTGCAATTGTCTTTGTAATCCATGAAGTATACAGTATATAAAATATAAAATTATACCATTTTTCTGCACTGCTGCATACACTGGGAAAGCATGAACTGAGGCAAAGAATGACCGGGTCTCAATTTGAAAAGAATAACTATGATATTTGAGAAGCAGTGCCATCTGGAATGCTCTGTAAAAACATCGCCCTAGCAGCCGGATCGGTTGCGAATTGGCCTAACACGGCGATTGTGGCTGTGTTACTGCCAAATTTCTCGATCCCTCTAGAAATCATGCAGGTGTGATTAGCCTCCACAACTACCATGATATCCCCACCTAAGATCGATGAAACCGTCTCGGCTATTTGCCTTGTGAGTCTTTCTTGCACTTGGAGCTTGAAGCCGTAAAAATGTACTATTGACTGCAAAAGGGACTTTCCGATGTGGTTGAATCCTTTAGGGCAGAAGTATCCGATATGGACCACACCATAAAAGGGAAGTAGATGATGCTCACATTGTGACCAGAATGACAGGTTCAACTCTGAATGCATATGTCCGTTGTTGCGTGAGCCAATGTCCCCATTAGGTTTAAGGAGATCGGTTATGCCGCAAGCGAAACCATTCAGCTTCATCTCCAACTTTGTATTCTGAAAGTTCATCAGCCACCTCACAAAATGACCAGGAGTTTCCACAAGTTCTTTCCTTAATGGATCTTCACCCAAAGATCTGAGTATTGATGCTACTGCAGCAACCATTTCAGGGTCGGCTGCTACAAGCTCGGACGGAATTTTAGCCATAGGTGAAGAATGTGAAGGGCACCAACTTTGTTTTGTAGAGTCCTTGGTGAGAATTTTCTCCATAGACACACCTCTGAATTTCAGAAGACCCAGAAAATCAACCCAAGCATCAGCATTTTCATTCTCGAAAACCCCAGATCCTGAAGACACAAGCACTTTCACCCATCCTTGATGCTTCGAGTCCAGAAAGACCGACTCCACATTCGGGAAATGAATATGCAAACACTCGAGTACAACGGCAACCCCTGCTGGCTTAATTCCATGGTGCAAAGCTGAACATATTTCATCTGCTAAACGCCGCGGGTCTTGCAACCGTTTTGCAAACACATCAGCTACTCTAGAGAGTTTGCTTAAGCCAACAACACGCTGACCGGATGGCACATAACCTACATGACACTTAAGCTGAAACGGGAGCAAGCACGACTCGCAATACGAGAACAGATCAAGATCTCGAACAATCACAAGCCCGCCTACTCCTCCGGCATGACCAACTCCATCATGGAAACCCACTTCGGGGAATAAAGCTCCCTGAACAATATCTTTCACTTTCTGCTTGTAACCTGAAGAAGATAATGGAAAGATCAACACTCAGCACAAAACATGAGATCAAGACAACACATACATGAGCAAACACAACCTTATATTCGAACATTAAAAGCCTTTGTACAAACAACATCCAATCATTGTCTGGTATTGTTCTATCGAACCCAAAATATAATCAACAAAGCAATAAACTCAATACTCCAAAAGTCTTCTACTTTCCTCGGATGCAGCAAAACAGTAAAGTAACAAACCTTATTGAACCAGGGTGCATCTAAAACTAAGTGAAAAATGCAGATCTCGTAAAAAATACTCTAAATTAGTAAACTTTAAAACTAGGATTGGGAATGAATGAATGAAAAAGCACCTCTTGTTCCTTCACGAAGTGCCTTGGCAACACGAAGAGGAGTTTTCATAAGACCTTCTCTATTGACATCTTCACCCAAACCCTGCAAAAGAACTTTGACGGCATCCTCAATAGCTATGGTTTCAGGCTCTTTTTCAAAACCCAGCTTCATTCCATTCTCAATCTCAACGCATAAATGGCCCTCATCCAAAGAGCCCATTGACAAAAGTACAAAGAAGGAATAAAAAAACCAACCAAAGTCGATGGGAAATTCAAAGAAGAAGGAAAATCCCAAAGCTTGAATCGACCCAGAAATCAAACGGGTGATAGGAATGTAAATTCAAAACCCAGATTTGGATTAGAAACCTGTGAAATCCGAGGCAGGGGAAAAGATAAGCTTTTGGGGAAGAGAGGCAGAGGAGGGGGGCGAATCCAATGGAATGGGATGGATATGTAGGGATGCCGTTGGTCTTTGGAATGTGTGGATCCTCTCCTACTCCTAACACATATATATAAATAATATTTATATTTTTTTGAAGGATACTATTAAAATAAATAAATAAATAAATAAAAGTCTAGGTTCATCTTAAAAGACACAAATTTAAAAAGTTTTGTCTACAAAATATATGCATATTGTTAAATGGGTATGTTAAAAATTAAGTAAAACTACACCACGACCACCAAACAAATTAGAGATACCTATTTGAACCACCGAACTATAAAAAACGTCAATCACACCACCGAACTTATAAAATCAACCTATTTTGACCACCGCCGTTAAAAACATAAAGGTAGAGTGACGGAACTGCCAGGTGGCAATTGTAGGGTATATTTAAAAATTACACATTTGGTCCCTGTTATTTACACATTCTTTCAATTATGTCATCATTTTAAATTAATAAAATAATAAATTATTTAATTAAGTGGTAACATGTGTCAAGACCTTATTGGAGGATTTTAATTATTTATATTTAATGTTATTAATTTATTTTCGTCCTCCAATCAGGTGGTGACACGTGTCGCCACCAATTTAAAGGAGAAAAATAATTTTTTCTTCACATGCGTTAAGGTGGATTCAAACTTGGGTCTCCCAAGGGTAAAGCCAATGATTTTGCCACCGCACCAAGCACAACTTTGTCTTATAATTCTCCCAATGTGACACGTGCCAATGATTTCACATATATATATCATAAACCCTAAACTATAACTCTAAATATTTCAAATTAATTTCACGCTAAATATTTCAAATTAAACCTCAAACACTAAAAATTTCAAATTAATTACACGCTAAATATTTTAAATTAAACCCTAAACCCTAAAAATTTCAAATTAATTTCACGCTAAATATTTCAAATTAAGTCTTGAACCCTAAACCCTAAATATTTTAAATTAATTTCAGGCTAAATAATTGAAATAATTCAATATCAAATATCTAAATTTCAAATCTTAAATCCTATTATAACCGATAATCACCACCGTTAATTTTTGTTACTAATTTTTATTAATCGGTCCTCTCTTTTGTCGTCACCATTAATCTCTAAATTTTATTACCAAATCAAAATATTCTAAATATCACCTTCATCATTCACCCCTCTTTCATTGAGCTCAATTGGTCAGTCGTGCCCCAAACACTTAAAATTAGTGATTTAATAAATTTATGGACTTTATCACTTTTTGAGAAATTAAAAAAAATTATGAGTTTGTTTTGAAAAAAAACAAACTTTTAAAAAAGTTTAAAGGAATTAAAAAGTAAATTATATGCTAAACAATAATTAGATAACTGTAATAATTAACAGACGTTGACAGTTCGACCTTAAAATGATAATGAAATAAAATATTTTTATTTTAACAAAAAATTAAAGGTCTGTTGCAGAAAATATATATAATTTAAATATTTATTTTTTAATTTAACCTTTTTTCTATTTTGGCATGTTATTTTTATTTTGATCTCTTGACCAATGTAAGCTCTTTGAAAAATAGGACTGATCGAGTGTTATTTTTCAATTTTTTTAACATGGACAGAAATTAAATTACTCGATATAACTTTAAAAAAATATAATTTATTTACTCGATATAACTTAATAATTTTCCTTCTTATTTACGAAATTATTTATGAGCTCTTTTGTAAAGGAAATGGGAAGGAGAGAGTGGGGCATGGACATCTTTGTCTCACCAACCCCCCAAATCGGAAAACAGTTTCAGAGCCTTCAACGTCACTCCACATTTGCACTTCCTTAATTATTCCAGATTTCGAGTCTGATTTTGTTGAAATTAAGAGAAAACGGAAAAAAAATTAAAACAAAAATACTTCATATTTTTATTCATCCAATCTAGAGAAATAAAGTTACAAACTAATGTCCTTATATACAAAGACTATAGTAGAGATTACCTAACTAATTACTAACAAACTAACAACTCTATTGTAACTAATATTTACAACTTCAACATTTTCCCTCAAGTTGGTGGGTAAAAGACATCCTTTACCCCCAACTTGCCAAACAAATATTTGTGTTAGGCAATTTTAAGAGATTGGTTAAAATATCTACTAATTGTTCTTTTGATGGTAAATATTCTATAGTAAGAATTTTTTTTTAGATTTTTCACGAATAAAATGACAGTCGATCTTTATGTGCTTCATCCTCTCGAGGAATACTAAATTTGAAGCAATCTGTAACGCTGCTCTACTGTCACAAAAAAACCTAACAGGTTGTTGGTGGTTGATCTCAAGTTCATCTATCAATCCACTCAACCAAATTAGTTCAGCGGTTGTCACAGACTCACAACTATACTTCGTTATCATGTTTTAGCTGAAGAACGTGCTACCGTGTTCTGTTTTGTATTTGAATGATTAATAGTTTTATTTTGATTAATTTTAAATCAAGTTTAAGTGTTTTTAAATCAAATTCAAATCAAAATTTAAAAAGTAAACTCCAAACAAGTTTGAGGTTGTCGTTATTTAAGCTCATCACAACCCAACTAGTCAACTACAATTGTATTCTTTCATTTTTATCATTATAAACGATTTGAACACTGTCTTTTTAAAATGGCCGCTAAATTTTATTAAAAAAACTATAAAATTTTTACAAATACAACGAATCTAAAAAGAATATTAGTGGGGCTAATCCATCTTACAACTCAAAATGCAAAGAAAAATGATGGTTCCATATAGAATAGCATATCATCAAAATTCATAAGCTCTTATGAATTTCATTGTCAATATCCAATCGAGACGCATAATATGGTGAAAAAAGAGTGGTGAGTGACCCAAACTATCAGACATGATGTTCCGTTACCCAGGACTGGTTATATCGTCAAACAACCATCATCTGAGTGGGGATTTAACTTTCTATGACTACTGAAAGAATCATAATCAGAAACTAGTGCCGTTAAAATCTCTGTGCGAGCACCAAATGACCGCTAAAGTAAGCTGAAATCATGTCAAATGACAGATGAAACGAAACCAAAAAACAAAAACAAAAAACATCTTACAAAGGCAGAGAAAAAAAATTATTAGGGGCAAGAAAATATTAAATCATGTCATAATGAATAGTCTTAATGCTATTATAAGATAAAATAAACAAGAAAATATTAAACTCGGTGGCGACAAGCCGACAATCAATACTAAAACTAGTAGCCGACCATCGTTTAAGGAGACAAAAACAAAAGAGGGTTGTGATGCTCTCTAATTTGCAGAGAAAATAAAAGATTATTAGGGTTGCGATGTAAAAGGTTAATAGGGTTTTTTATTTTTAATATAAGGTTACATGTACAATCAGTGACAGAACGCCTATAAAATTAATGGACTATAACTTCGAAAATAAAATATGTTATCGTAAAATTATATTTTAATCTTAAAAAAATATATTAATTCATTAAACTCAACGAGAGGTTCATGTGAAAAGAATAATGATGTTTGTCTTAGAAGATTCAGACTCGGAGTAATGTTATATGTAAGGTGTATGAGCATTATTTTATCTTATAATAGCATTAAGAATATTCGAAAATAATAGTTCAAATAAGGTACTACTACATAACTGACTAGCCAAACTTTGACGGTTCAAAGCACTGAAGTAGTTGTGTGGGCCAGTGTGGCCATCGTGCTGCTGTTGCCATGTTTTTTTTTTTAATTCGAATTGTCTTTTTCTTTCATGAATTTGGGGTAGATCTTGTCTCGGTCTATGTTAAATAAAAATATTGAATGGTCACTAAAATATTAATGATTTTTCTGCTCTGGACCAACTTACAATATTAAATCAAATATGGTGTTCAATGATTCTTGGCCCTTTTTTTCTCATTTTTGCAAGTTGTGGGTTGGTAACAAGTTGACAACCCACTCAATATTTTTTATATAATAATTGGTTTTAAATTTATTAATTGAATAATTTAAATTAAAATCGTAAAGATTTAACGGGAGAATAATTCTTTAAAGTTTTCTAACTCGTCGATAAAAAAAAATTAAAACTTTTGGAGTCTTATTAGAAGAAAAATTAATCTAGTTTGTGAATGGAAATTACACATTACTCATGCATTTGATAATAACCTTAAGAAAATAATATATATAACCGTTAAGTATGACTTATATATTGTAAAAGGACAGATGCTAGTATCTTTGTAATTGTACCGGATAAGATTATTTATATGAGTAGAAATCTATTTTAAGTATGAAGTCTTATTTAATAAGGTTTTTTGGTGATCATGTATTGAGGTCTATAAATTGATGTGTTATTTGTAATCTAAGGACCATCAATTGAATAAAAGAAAATAACCGCTATTTGCTCCCCAAGGACATAAGCATATTGTTGAACCTCGTCAAACCTCTTGTGTTCTTGCTTGTTTGATTTTTTTTTTCGTTTGTCGTGTGCACAACAATAACTATTGAGTTTAAATATATGATAAAGTTTATATACGGTCAATATATTATCTAAAAATATTTTTATTTGGTCATTAAAATTTTAAAAGTTATAGAATGACCGTTAAACTTTGATTTTTGTTACAAAATAGTTACTCACTGTGGTTAGGTGAGAGGTGGCAGTTAAAAAAATTGTATAATAGCACATATAGTCATTCATAGTTATATATTCAATCAGTTTAATCTTTATTTGTAAAAAAAATTAATAACTTTAACCGTTATTATTTACACATTCTATAAATTTGGACATGTTTTTTAATTAAAAATAAATAAATATATCTAAAGCTCAATGAAAAACTTATAATGATAAAGTATTACAAAATAAATAAAGCTTCATCGTGGAGAGAACACAATTGTTTCGACTTCTTTTCTACTCAAAGCTTAGAACTTGTTTAGGACCCTTCTTTTCTTTTTGGCTAATGCGTTGTTATTTTGATTTTAAAGCTCATGTTCTCGTCCGTTTCAAGTACAATATTCAGAAATTCTTTAATTTATTTTTTTAATTATTTAGGTCATTAATAAAATAAAAATTAACGGGTCGAAAATAAAAAATGACACATTCGCTTACACATTTTACGACTAAAATAAAAATCTTTTTCATATCAAAACAAGTAAAATAAATTATAACTTCAAATTTTACAAAACCAAATTAAAAAAAAAATAGACAGTAGAGATGAGTCACATGAGCCAGCTCCCCTCGTGGGCCGTGGCTTTGCCCATGCGGCAATAATAAAATAAATAAATATAAATTTGATATTATCATTATCCCTTCTTGCTAGATTTCACCATCTTCATTAAAGTTATATTTGTGACCAATTTCATCTTAAGATCAAAATTCCCTAATTATGTGGCAATTAGTTAATAACTTCTACTTATTTAAGATAAACTACTGGGTCCTAATTTACGGAGTTACAAAGGCAATCTTCACCAACACCTGCAATTTAATGAACCAAAACGCCAAATAAGAAACAATGGAAATTTTTAACCAACATCATAGAAGCTTACCCACCCCTTACAACAGTACATGAACCTACAAATAACCACACTGCCCGAAATAAAACCAGCCAAATAAAGTGATAAAATCATCAACATATACTAAATGGATATTCTTGATTATCACCAACGTCCTACTTCCACAAATGTCTGCCACCATCTTTAGGGTCGAAATATAGGATTGTAAAACCAACTAAGGACCACTCAAGAATCGATCTCGATCAATAAACAATCGGCAAAACTTTACAACAACACCCAAAAATTAAAAAGAACAAAACTTCACAATAGTTGAATCAAAGAGAATAAAATTTTCAAAAAAAAAAATAATAGAAACACATACGGCATACCTAGAGAAAGTGTGAGAGTTAAAAAAGAGAAGATGTGAGAGTTGACTTATGTCACGAACCTTAAGTAAAATAGCCGTTGGGAATGGTTTAATTGTTAGTTATTGTCAGTTTGTTTTTATTTGAATTGGGCTGCTTTAATGAAACGCAGCGTACAGGCCATGTAAGTAGATAAAACGGTGTCGTCCGGGAGAATAGGTTTTAAGGGATCCTGAGCTGTAATCGTCCTGATCGAATACCAGAAATTATTCTCTGTCTTCCTCAATTTCCCTCTTCTCTCTCTTATCTGTTTTTATCTGATCTTTCCCTATTTTTCGCTAATCAGATTTGGACCGTTACAAGGGTATCAGAGCTACCGTTCCTCGGAGATGGTGGGCACACGGAGTCACACAACGACGACGGGCAGTGAATTGCCTCCGCCGACGACAGGGGTTACGCCACAGGAACCTACGCCGGACTGGAAACAGGAAACAAGCCGCATTGAAGCTAATGTGCAAAGGTTGGAAACTTCCATGAACACTCGATTCCAGGAGATGCAAACGGCTATGATGGCCAACTTGCATAAACTGTTGGAGATAGGCCTGGGGAAAAAGATTGACACAAGTGCAATGGAGGGTCAACACTCTGGGATTCTGGGAACTTCTCCTGAGAATCCGCAAGCGGGAACCATTCCGACTCCAGACTGTGGAGCTGCGTCTGGGTTGGAGACTGACAGTGGGGTCGGACCGGAAGTGAGGGAGCTAGTACGCGAAACGCAAGAAAGGGAACCTGTGCAGCAGATGAACTTTGCTTACAAGCTGCTTTGCCCTAGGTTCGATGGCTCAGACTTCCGCGAATGGATGTGTAAGTTGGAGCAATACTTTGAAGCAGAAGGAGTGTCGGATTTTGCCAAAGTGAGGGTGGTAATGCTGCACTTGGAAGGGAAGGCCCTTCAGTGGCATCAATTTCTCTAAAAAACGCACCCAGATCTAAATGCTATGCACTGGCAGGACTATGTACAACTGCTGAGGGAGAGGTTTGCGCCCGGTGGATTTGATGATCCGTTCTCAGATCTGATTGAGCTTCGACAGACCGAGACGGTGGACAAGTATTATGAAGATTTCATCCACCTCTTGAATCAGATAAGTAAGCTACATGATGCTTATACGCTTAGTGTGTTTAAAAATCACTTACGTTTAGAGATTGGGCAAATTGTGAAATTGTTGCAACCAAAGACATTATTAGAAGCTTTTCACCTAGCTAAACATGTGGAATCGATGTACTACCCAACCCAAAAGAGAAACCCCGGGTTTAACCAAAAAAGACTCTTCTATCTATACTGAGTTCCCCTTCTAGAGCTAGTGGGAGTGTTTTCAGAGGACCTGCACCGACGGGGAGTACAACCATAGCACCCTCTTCTAGGTTTTCCACCCCGAGAAGCACTAGTCCAGCGCATCTAAAACCTAGTGTGAATAATCAGAGAGGGCCTGGGAAGACATTGTCTGCAGTTGAGGTAGAGGAAAGGAGGAAGAAGGGCCTGTGTTTTTGGTGTGCTGCTAAGTACACACCTGGCCACAAGTGTGCTAAATCTCAGATGTATCAGATTATAGTGGATGGAGTGGAGGAAGAAGGGGATACTGAAATTTTTCTGGACTGTGAGGAGGTGGTTGAACAGGGTGGACCAGAGAATGCACAATCTGAGGAACCTGTACTGTCTTTACACGCTATGTGGGGCACAGCTAGGTGGGACACCATGAGACTACAAGTTCATATTGGAAGAGTGGGGTGTGTGGCATTGATTGACACAGGGAGCACACGCAATTTCATTAGTTTAGCCTTGGTCAAACAGCTGAACTTGAGGATGAGTAGGCACAAACAATTGAAGGTTACTGTTGCTGATGGTAATTGGATGAAAACTTTGGGAGAGTGTTCAAGAGTGGAATGGAGGAGTCAAGGAGTCACATTCACTTTTGACTTTCTAGTTTTACCCATTAAAAACTGTGAAGTAGTTTTGGGCATTCAGTGGCTTGCACAGCTGGGCAACATCCAATGGGACTTTTCAAAACTGTGTATGCAGTTTGGTTACAAAGGGAAGGAGGTGAAGTTCCAAGGGTGCATTTCTCAATCACTGCAGGTCGTGGGATCTAAAGAGTGTGACAAGCTTCTTAGGGGAACAAAGGGACCCTGTACTGCTAGTGTGTGGATTTTGGATGCTCAATTGGAACTGAAAACTGAAGGGGGAAGGTTGGAGCTTGATGTTGAGGCCTTGCTGCAGGAATTCAAATTGGTTTTTGAAGAACCAGTAGGTTTACCACCTGAGAGGGGCCATGATCATAAAATTGAACTAAAAGATGATAAGGCAATGGTCAAGGTGAAACCATACATGCACTCTACTTAACAGAAAGATGAAATAGAGAAGCTTGTGAGTGAGATGCTGCAATCTGGGATCATTAGAGGCAGTAACAGTGCCTTCTCTTCTCCAATTGTGATGGTAAAGAAGAAGGATGGTTCTTGGAGAATGTGTGTGGACTATAGGAAGTTGAATCAACTCACCGTGAAGGATAGTTTCCCTATGCTTGTGATTGAAGAATTGTTGGATAAATTAGGATGAGCAACTGTATTTTCAAAATTGGATCTCAGATCTGGATATCACCAGATTCGAATGAGAGAGTCAGACATTCCAAAAACTACTTTTAGAACTCATGAGGGTCACTATGAGTTTTTAGTGATGCCCTTTGGACTGGCAAATGCCCCGGCCACCTTCCAAGGATTGATGAACAAGCTTTTTAAACAACACTTGAGGAAGTTTGTACTTGTGTTCTTTGATGATATTCTGATATACTCAGTGGACTGGGCATCTCATTTGGAGCATTTGAGAATTGTTTTGGAGATTTTAAAAGCTCATCAGTTGTATGCCAAAAAGTCTAAATGTTGCTTTGGAGCCAAGGAAGTGGATTATTTGGGTTATGTAATTTCAGGAGGAAGCATTTCCATGGATGAATCAAAGGTCAAGAGCATCTATGCTTGGCCAACTCCCACAACAGTGAAAGAACTCAGAGGCTTCTTAGGCCTCTCAGGCTACTATAGGAGATTTGTTAAGGGGTATGGTTGTTTGGCAAGACCCCTAACTGATTTGTTGAAGAAGGGAGCCTGGAAGTGGGGAATGGATGAAGAGGTAGCTTTTGGGAAACTCAAAAATGCTGTTTGTTCTGCACCAGTGCTGGCATTACCTGACTTCAACTCAGTGTTCATAGTAGAGGCTGATGCATCAGAGGTGGGAGTGGGTGCTGTGTTAGTGCAGAAGGGGAGGCCTTTAACTTTCTTTAGTAAAGGCTTGGGAGTGAGGCATAGGGGGTTGTCAGTGTATGAGAAGGAGATGTTGGCTGTGTTGCTGGCAGTTAAGAGGTGGTCTTCTTATCTGATTGGGAGGCACTTTGTAATTAAAACAGATCATCACAGTTTGAAGTTTCTAGCTGAAAATCAGGCATTCACTCCCTTTCAACAGAAATGGGTCGTGAAGATGATGGGGTTTGATTATGAAATTCAGTATAGGAAGGGGATTCACAATGTGATGGCTGATGCCTTATCTAGGAGGCCAGAAGAGAGGAGTTGTTGTACATTGGCTGTTAGCCAAGTTGATGCCAAGTTATGGGAAAGAATCATAGAGACTTGGAAGAAAGATGACAAGTTGAAAAGGATCATTAAGGCTAAAGAAAAGGAGGTTGACAAGCATCCTAAGTATCAGTGGGATGGGAAATTGTTGAAAAGAAAGGGAAAACTAGTGGTGGGTGATGACACTGACTTGAAGAAAGAATTATTGAAGTTTTTTCATGATAGTGCTGTAGGGGGACATTCAGGAGCAACTGCAACCATGCAAAGAATATCCACTGTGTTATATTGGAAAGGTCTCAAGAAAGATGTGAAAGGGTGGGTTAGAGAGTGCATGATCTGCCAAAGGAACAAAGGGGACAAACACCATCCAAGAGGGTTGTTACAACCTCTACCTATACCTGAAACAGTGTGGGCCTCCATTGGAATGGACTTTGTTGAAGGGTTGCCCAAGTCTGGGAGAATGGATTGCATTTTAATTGTTGTAGACAGGCTTACTAAATACAGCCACTTCATTGGGTTAGCTCATCCATTCACAGCAAAGGATGTAGCTCAATCATTCTTGAAGAATGTCTTCAAGCTGCATGGGTTGCCAAACAACATAGTTTGTGACCGAGACAAGGTATTCATCAGCTTGTTCTGGAGAGAGTTTTTTGGGAAGTTGGGAGTAGTCATACAAGCATCAACAACATACCATCCAGAGACTGATGGGTAAACTGAGAGAGTTAATCAGTGCCTTGAGACCTATTTAAGATGTATGACTGGGGAGAGGCCTAAGGATTGGTCAGAGTGGTTACCCCTTGCAGAATGGTGGTACAATACCATATTCCATTCAGCAATTCAAACCACTCCTTATCAGGCTTTGTATGGACAACCTCCTCCAATGCACTTGCCTTACAATGCTGGGGAATCTATGGTTGCAGCTGTGGATAGAAGCTTGCAAGCTCGAGAAGCGGCCATTAAAATGCTGAGATTCCATCTTCAGAGAGCTCAGGAAAGGATGAAGTGCCAAGCTGACAGGAAGAGGAAGGAGTGTGAGTATCAAGTGGGACATTGGGTCTTTCTGAAACTCCAACCTTATAGGCAACAGACAATTTGTGCAAGAGTTGGCCAGAAACTTGCTTACAGGTGGTTTGGACCATTTTCAATTATTGAGAAGATTGGAGCTGTGGCTTATAAGTTGAAGTTACCTGAAAACTCCAGAGTGCATCCAGCATTTTATGTTTCACAACTGAAGAAAGGGGTGGGTTCTGATAAGATACAAGATGAGTGGCCCATTATTGATGCTGAGGGAAGCATCAGCAAGGAACCAATTCGAATCATCGACCGACGGATTGGAAAAAGAGGCAATCGAGCAGTGACAGAGGTGTTGGTTGAGTGGAGTAACTCTTTCCCTGAGTATGCTACCTGGGAGGTCTTGCATTTGCTGAAGCAGCAGTTTCCAGATTTTAATCCTTGAGGCCAAGGATTCTCTTGAAGATGGGAGTATTGTCACGAACCTTAAGTAAAATAGTCATTGGGAATGGTTTAATTGTTAGTTATTGTCAGTTTGTTTTTATTTGAATTGGGTTGCTTTAATGAAACGCAGCGTACAGGCCATGTAAGTAGATAAAACGATGTCGTCCGGGAGAATAGGTTTTAAGGGATCCTGAGCTGTAATCGTCCTGATCGAATACCAGAAATTATTCTCTGTCTTCCTCAATTTCTCTCTTCTCTCTCTTATCTGTTCTTATCTGTTCTTTCCTTATTTTTCGCTAATCGGATTTGGACCGTTACAACTTAAGACGATGATATGCTCTTATGCAGTATGCAGTATGCAGAGTGCAGATCGAACCAAAAGAATGAAAGATTCAAGAGCGTGATGGGTGATTAAGGGAAAGGGAAATTTAGGGTTGTGAGAGTTGAGACACGATAAACAAAGGGGATTAGAGGAATCAGGGGAAAAATGAAAAGAACGGGTAAAACCGTAAAAGATTAAAAGAAAATGTAAAAAAATATTATTTAAGTACTCGGGTCGGGTAGGGTAATTTTTCACCTTAAACCCGACTCCGATCGAAATTAAATTTTTCACGCACTCTATTCGATTCGATTTCCATTTTTTTAAATCCGATCCTATCAAATCGGATCAAACAGAAACTTGTCGAATTTGAGTTTTGTACCCATCCCTAATTTCATTGCGCTGGTAATGAGAAATGAATCCATTAATGCAATGTTTGTGGTGTAATATATATTCACGTGGTTCTGTTATATTTTTACTCTCTGTTTATTCAATAGCGGATTTAAAAGTTTTTTTTTAAAAAAAGAGCACATAGATATTATATGTAAATTTAAAATTTTTTAGATGGTACAATTAATAAAATAGATAACTAATCTAAGAAAATTTATACTTCATGGTGGTATGTGATCGTGCTCCATTCTTTTGCACATTCTGAAAATACCACAATAATATTCAATTTCAACACGTCAGACAGAAAAGTAATAGGGTCGCGGATCGTATAACGAACCTTGCCTTCGATTCAAATATGGAAATCACCTGATATTCTACTCCGCCCGATACAGTGTTAGCTCTGGTTCACAATGATTTAAATATCATTCATATGATGTAGGAGCCTTGGCTCTTTTCCTTTATTTATCAAGAAAAAAATCTGTAAAATGGATCACTAATATAAAGAATTTCATATTCTAGTGAGGACACTTGCAAATCCTTTAATATACATAGATCCGTCGTTATATATACATTTGATACTCCGTAAATAGAATAAAAAAATGTACAAAAATAAATCATTTAAATTTCAATTGTTTTTTAACAACAAACATGAAAAAATAAAAGGTTTTATTTTGATATATAATTTGTATAAAAAAGTTTATGCAACATTTCGTTATAATTTAAAACCCTAGCTCAAACACCTTAAATACTAAACTATAACTCTAAATCTACAAAATAAATTCCTAAACTCTAGATTCCAAATTAAATCCTTAAATCTAAACTCAACAAGCACATATAAACTTTGATTAAAGGTAATATATAAAAAAATTCTCTCAAAAAATGTAAATCATTAAAAAAATTCTCTACGTTATTTCACTTCACAAGCCTCTCGTTGAAATACAAATATGTAGTTTCACGACTTTAAACTCAAATCAAATATTTTTTTATCCCAAACATTTTCATTGCGTTGATTTAAAAATTCTAATCCTAATTTTTCCTATAACGGAGGGACATGAGCCCGGGAGGGGCCATACTCCAACTCCATTTTTTCCTTATCGTTATAATGTATTTTTAAATTAATAAATTAATTATACATTTATTTTTTTGATTTTTTAAATATTTAAGTATATCCCTCAACATATAATCTTAGTTTTGTTTATGCGACAAAATCAGTTTCCTTAGAGAAACCATATGAAGTATTTTTTTTTCTTTCGATTTTACTCATTAGGCTTTAGGGGTTGTTTCTGAGATTGAGACACGATTATTGTTAAAAAAATAACATAAATTTTAATCACCAAAATCTGATTTCGGGGGTCAATTTGATTTTTTAATGTTTATATATATGATCAAGTTACACAGTGTGAAATTCTTTAAGTTTTACATGTTTTTTGGATCGTTGGATTGGATGGATGAAACGGATGGATGAGATTAACAGTATAATATGTGAAGATTATCACTTGAGAAAAAAGTAAGAAGTTAATCTCAACCATCCATTTTCTCCACCAACAATCCAAAAAACGTATAAAACTTAAAGGGCCTTTGATATTCTAAAATATAAATGCATATTTTATTAATAATTTAAGAAAAATAAAAATATTTGAAAGGGCCTTTGATATTCTAAAATATTTCAAGAGTAAACTACATAATAGTCACTAAATTATTAGAGTACTTTTATTTTAGTCACCGAACTTTTAAAACTTATATTATAATTATTAAACTTTAAGTTTGCTACCAATAAGGTCACTAACGTTAATTTTTTTAGAAGTTGTTGATGTGCCCGTTTTTTTTCTTTTCCCTCCATTACTGAACCTTGAGAAGCACGAGTATGGCAATTTTATGTCGTTTTAAGTACCCAAAACGTCTTCAATACGGATACGGAACGAGTACGGTTGTGGTACGTATCGAGAACCGGTGGCAGATGTACATATAACATAGGGTTGGCCCGTGCCCACCCTAAACTTTTTAAAGTTCACACATTTGCCTTCAATTTTCTTAATTTTTTTGAATTAGTCCTTGAATTTTTGTAATATTTGCAATTTGTGCCCACCCTGAAATTTTGAGATTTTATATGTGCCCACCCTCAAATATATTTTTGGATCTGCCACTGCCAGAAACATTCCACTTTGACAGGGTACGACTGAAAATGAATGGAAATGGCTGAGATAATTTTGGGGACGTTTCGAGATGGCACATCCCCTTCACGTCCGTCCCCAACAATGTTGGCGAACGACAAAAATGAACGATGGATGAGGTTCTGGTCAGGTCAACGAAGGGTTTCAATTGGTTGCGGTGGTGTGAACCACGGTCACCCGACAGTAACTAAACGACGTTGCAAAAAGACGGTCGAAAATTTTTAATGAAGAAAAATGAGAGAAAAAATGGAGCAGGGAAAGAAGAATGATTTTAGGGTTACTGAAGAGAGTTAAAGTGGTATTTAAATGTCAAATTTTGGGTAATTCACGAGAAAGAGAGTCCAGGTTTTAGTAGGTTTTCAGAGAGGCTTAAGAATTTTACTCCATCTAGGATTTAGTCCTTTAAGGTACATTTTTAGTTTAATTAGGATTTAAACTGTCTTGTTTAATTCCAATTAAGTTCTCAAATTCATAAAGACATTTTTAATTGAGCCTCCAAGTTTTATTTCCTTTCAATTAAGAATTTTAGAATTATATTTATTGAGAATTTTAAAATTTATATCTATTTAAAATTTTAAAATTTATTTTATGTCGTACCCTTGCTGTATTTGTACTCTATAATTTTAAAAATTATTGTTTTTCGTTTCTGTCTCCGTCTCCGTCCTTGTATTTGTCTCCGTTCTCGTAAGAGTGCAACATAGACTTAACCTTCCTCTATGGCTCTCTAGTTCCAATGTTACGGGCTTCAACAGAAACAATGGAGAAGAAAGGGAAGCAAAAGAGAGCTAAACCCAAAAGGCTGGCGCCTCATCATTTGCAGAAAAATAGCACTGAGATCGGAAAAGAACTTGGATTTGCTTAAAGCTCCCTGATTTTAGCACGGTTGCTTTGGCACTTTTATTACTCGAGCTAAACTCAGAAGCCGAGTCCTCAACTTTATCAAAATCAACAACCCTATTAATTGGTGATATATATTTGATGCAAGTGAATAGTTTTTTCCCTACATTACTTCTGTTAGATTGTTCTTCATTATCTTTACTTTGGCATATAGAACTATAGTTAGGGATGAACTAAAAATTTAGTGACTAAATTATAAATTTTAAAAACTCAGCAGTTAAAATAAAAAAGCACTCTAAAAGTTCCATGACTATTTATGTAGTTTAACCATATTTTAAAATTTACCTATACTATTAAAAATTTTAAATAAAGAAAATGCATATAACTTTAATCATTCACTTTTTCGTGGATATGGATGGTTCCATCCTTATCACCGTTCACCAGCAATCCATCACCCGTCTGATCCAGTAATTTTCGGTCTCACGACGCTCGTGATGATCTCTGCTTTCGCCACGTGTCCTCCATGCGTCTCCACCTTTTAACTTTCAAACTTCGGTCCACGCTCGGGGTCAGACGATCCCACGTTTCGCCGCATACCTCATCCTCCGTCCCTAAACCCCATTACTGTTCGCCACGTGTACCACCCCTACCCATACGCCACGCACCACGTGTACGCTAATTTCGCCATAGAGGCCACGTCGTTACACCCCTCAAAAAACTGCGAATCGTAACTTGACGCTGAGTAACTGATCCAGCCGTGACGATACGAACTCGGTCCACGTGTCGGGGTCACGGTTATCCAACAGGGGCCACCTCACGAGAGTGTACACGTTTCGGATCACAGAAGAGGCCACGTTGCTCCCGGTTCCTGAGGACTCTGAGAAAGTTAATGAATAATTGAATGTTTGAATAGGATGGTCGAGATTCGCGGGGACAAGGAGATCTTGCACCACGTGTCCATATAATGGCAGAACTGTTCAGAAAGTACCTACGCTACAATAGCTGTTTCCGACTCATCACCAGCTCTTCATGCATCTATGCCACGCGTCATTCTCTCAGACTCCATCCTCAACTCCTAAATTATTTTCTTAGCGATTTGCAAGCAAAAAAACATAAATGAATTGAATATGGAAAAGTCTGTAAACGGAAGCAAACATTAAGAAAATATATGACAACTGTAAGATATAAATATCTTATTTATATTTTCATAATGAAATTTTATAATAAGTACTCGGTTTTGTTTTAAGTTAGATTTAAACCAAAATTGAAGGCCAAGCTAGACTGATAAAAGGATATACTTGAAATGTTTAGAAATATGGATACTAAAATAAAAATTGTGCCGTAGTTTGAGGACTTTTATAATATAACCAAAACTTAGTAGGAATCAAATGGTGAAACGTGTGATAATGTGGTTGTGGAACACCAAGTGGGCAGATATTCGAGGGGCAGAGAACTTCCAATCCCACCACATATGTCCAAAAACACTCTTACGTGTCAACACCAGTCCTTCCTCTCCCCTTCTCCCGTCTCGCCACGTGGCCTTCTGGGCCTTCCCTATTCTCTACCCTTCCCTTTTATCTCCCTTCAAATCTTAATCCAAAGCAATTACCCGTACAAAAAGAGTACAATTTCCATTGTTTATTTTCATATATTTCGATTCTTCATTTGTAGCATGAGGTTTTAGCAAGAAACGTTGTTGTTGTTTTTGGAGCAATTTGAAATGGAAAACAACTGTGGTATAATGGGGTTAAGAGAAGATGAGATTGAGCTAGACCTGGGATTATCAATCGGAGGAAGCTTTGGAAAAGCCGAGAAACTAAAGCCCATAAAAAACGAAACCAAACCCAGCAATAACTCCGACGCAGATCTCGGGGAAAGCGTAGTTTTTGATCCCCAAACGAAACGTGAGGTTCAAGCTTTGAGGCGTCAAGAAGCGAGGAAGAAGAGGGAACACAAGCAGCAAAGGAGAGGAATATCTCACCGGAACGGCGAGTTTCAAAGCAAAGACAACGGCGCCGGTGCAATGGAAGAGAGGGAATGCAAGAAAACCAGGGTTGAAGAGTTTTCCGGTAATGTAAATCCTAATTTCAGCGGCGAGCTGAATAACCCGTTGATGTGCCCGGTAATCCCGGTGCGGGTCCCGGGCCCGTATCCGCAGCTCCAGTTCGTGCCGCTCGCCAATGGGTTTGGGTATCCTTGCGTAAATGCGGTGCCTTATTGGGGCGGCGTTGCTGGGAATGAGAAGCGCGTTGTGCAGCCGGTGGCGGTGGCTGTGAATGGCGGGTTCCCGTCGTTTCAAACGGCTCAGGATTCAGGTGTGAATGGTGGAAATGGATATTATTCGGAACAGAATAGTGGCAGAGATGAAAGGAAGAGGAAAACAGGCTCAAACGGGTCTACCATGTATAGTTCCTCTACGGGTTCGGATCTTCAAAGCTCTTCTAATCAAGGTACGTCATTTGCCTTTTTCATGCAATCTTCTAAAAATCACACATTCCATTCTCAAATCTTAAAAAATCAATATTTTTATGTGTTTTTATCAAAACTCTGTATTTGTTCTTCTAATATTTTGTTTTCCTTTCATTTCCAGGTGGTTGCAGCAGTGAAACCGGAACCCCGGCGCCGCAGATAAATTGTTCGCCGGCAAACAATCTAAAGGGACAATCTGAACAAACTGCTACTTCTCACCAAACGGACTCTGCCCAAAGCATTGATAAATCCAGAAAAGGAACCGAAAAAACACCTTCACCGAATCCGATGAAAGAACCCAAACCCCAAACCGAATCCGATGTTAACAGCAAGCCTGTTTCGACGAACGAAACTGCAACAGCCACCAAGGGCAAACCTCCTAAGCCTCGAACTCCGCCGCCTGCTAACGACAACGTCATGTCCCTTCGGAACATGCCATGCGTCTCGACAACGGGCAATGGTCCCAATGGTAAAACGATCAATGGTTTTCTATACAGATATACGAATTCTGAAGTCAGCATCATCTGTGTCTGCCATGGGAGTTCATTCACCCCGGCCGAGTTCGTGCAGCATGCCGGCGGTACCGATGTTTCGCATCCTCTGAGACACATTACCATGGTTCCGACAGCTTTTTAGTTGAAGACAAGGAATGTATAGAAAAACCATGAGAGTTGCTGAAAATATGGGGTTGTAAAGTTGTTAGTGGAGGAACGGTTTCTAACAGCATTAATTGACAAGAAGATTTTAGGTCATTATTCCCTTGATGGGTTTTGTTTTGTTTTGTTTTGTGCCTGCTTCTTTCATGGCGATGCTTCAGTTGAGTTCATTTCCCATTGCTTTTGATGTAATTTTCAGATTAGGGTAATGAAATTCTATTGGTTAATTCTGCTATGTGTTGAGTTTTCAACATGTTGGTTAACAGATAGTGATTTGGTGCGAGGGGAAATTGCACCAACCTGAATTTAATATGGGTTTTAAAGCTCAACAAACACAGGGTGATACCTTTGTTTTGTTGTTCTGAATCATATGCTTCTTTAAAAGATTAAAGAGTTAAATAATTCGTGGCGTATAATTTAGACATATAATTTATGCGATGTTCTAAATGATTTGAAAATAATGGAATGTCTTTCGTGATTCTACGTCATATGATATATTTGAACATTTCAATTCTTCATCTGTCCCGTGAAGACACTCCGAATACATATAATATAAGAATATAACAAAGTTAACATCAATTATGGTTTCAACTCTGATTCAGCACATTTGGTCGGTTGTTTAATCTACTTATCTTTATTTTTTTTTATCTTTTTAGGTTATGAATTCTAGAACTATTTACAACACCTCTTCTTCTTCTTTTTTTCAGTGTTTGCTCTCTCCTCTAGGTAAGATTAAAATTAAAATTTGTCAAGAACAAAATTATTATATGGTTGGTTCGCCGAACTAATCATCTTTGTTTTTTTCGTATTCTCTTAGGTCATGAGTTTTAAACTCACTAAAAACATCTCTTTCATTTCTCTAAGTCTCGTTCACCTCCCCTCTAAATAAAATTAAGATTATAATTTTGTTAAAAAAATAAACTATTATACGATAATTATAATGAGTAAGAGCTAGCTGGACACTATATGCTTTTTTAGGGTAATTGTTCTATACACAAGCGCTTGTGGAAACTTTTTTACACAAGCGTCTTAATTTTAGGGGTTAGAGACTCCGTTTAGGGTTTAAAATTTAGGGGTATAAGTGTAGTAGTTTTGAATTTAGGGATTGTTGATAGAATTTTGGGTTTAGAGTTAAAATTTAGGGTTTATAGGTTAAAACCTAAATCCCTACCCATATTACCCTAAAACTAAACCCTAACCCTAACCCCTAAATTCTAACCCTAAATTCTAAATTATAAACATGAACTCTAAATTCTAAACATTTACACTAAAACCCCTAAGCTCTAAACCCTAAGCCCTAACCCTAAACCCTATAATTGAGGCGCGTGTGGAAACAAAAAATTTCCACCGCCAATGTATAGGATATTAATCCGCTTTTTTATATATCAAAATCCTACCGTTCTTACCGAAAAAATATGTCTGCTCCGAAGATTTCGGAGATCTCTCTCAACCCTAGCGTTGACTCTATATTGGATGGATTGCTGCCATCTACCGGCGGCCTGGTGGGCCGCCCGCCAGACGACAATGAGGGTTCATCGTTGCTACTTGAGAGTGCGCACATGTCTGCGGATCTGACGTTGGAACTGGCACCTGGGTCGTTTGAGGCGGCGATGGATGTGGTTGGTGACGAGGCTTTAGGACCGGTTACTGCTGCGGAGGCCATGGTTTGCGATACATCACGTCCAACGGGGGATGAGGATGTTCCACAGTGTGGAAGCGTGATGGTAGGGGGAGGCTCCTAGTCCTCCTGCTGCGACAGAACCATCTAATACAAAGATGACGTTTTGGGACATGGTGCTTGGCCGAAACACGGGGAAGCAGGGGGTGAACATGATTTCAGAATTAGATGTTGAGTTAAAACTGGAGGATGTCAAGGTACGTTTTGTAGAAGGTACTCCGACCATTGATTTTTCGGAGCGCCTACATTCTGAAATTGATGCAAAATTGGCGAATTCGGTAGTTGTTAGGCTTTTGGGTCGGTCGATAGGATATGCAGCATTGCTTTCTCGTATTAAAAGCTTATGGAATCCTAGTGGGGAAATATCGTTGATCGATTTGGAAAACGATTATTTTCTAGTTCAGTTTGCCAGTGAGGAAGATTGTGAGAAGGTGTTAACCGGCGGCCCTTGGTTGATTTATGGATCCTACCTCACGGTACAACCATTGAGTAGGAGTTTCTCGACTTCGATTGATCATCCAGATCAAATTGTTGTGTGGGTACAGTTGCCGGGCTTACCGTACCGTTATTACACTAAAAGTATTTTTCGTTACATTGCCGGAACTTTGGGGAAAGTGGTGCAAGTTGATTATAACACGTCGGAAGGAAGGAGGGGACGGTTTGCGCGATTGGCAATTGTGGTAAATTTGAACAAACCGCTAGCACCGTATATTGTTATTGATGGCCGAAAACAACAGCTTGAGTATGAGGGGTTGCCGATTATTTGTTTCTCTTGCGGCAAGTATGGGCATACTTTGGAGGCTTGTAAGCCTACGGTCGAGGTGGCGCAGCAAGCGGTTAACGTAGCTAGTGAGTTTGAGGCACAAGTAGAGAAAGAAAAATTTGGGCCGTGGATGCAGGTGGTTAACCGACGGCAACGTCGGAGTAGCAACGTTGGTGAGGGAACTCGTTTAGGCGCTGGAATGTGCACTGATCGGAGTGCAAAGGGAGGACGTTTTGAGGCACTTCGAATTATCGATGTCGAGAATGCTGATGGTTCGGGGAAGAAGGCATCTAACCCGATTGGGGTGGATAAGCCGATAACGGCTGGGGGTTCGGATGGCTCAAAGGGGAATGTGTTGAGTAGTGGTAATAACAAGAAGGGGAAAGGCAAATTGGGTGTTCCGCAACCGGTAATGTCACAAAGGTTGACGAGGGAAATGGGCAGCTCTTCGAAGGTTGCGGAGGAGGTTCCGCGGAATGCTAGTGTATTGGCGGATGAGATCAATGTTGAGGCCAACGGAACTGCTGTCGGTTGCGAGCCGAGTCTAGCGCAAGAGGTGGCGTCAATGGAGGTTGTTGTTCCGGTTGCTAGCAAGTTGGACCCTCGTAATCATACGATTGTTAAGGTGGTTCCACAAGGCTTGAGTGAGGCGGAGAAGGTAACACATAGAGGTAGGGATGTTGGACTTGTCAGAAATGGGGTGGCATCAACGGAGCGGCGCTTATCGAAAATCAAGTCCGTGGCACGGAAGAGTCCTTATGTTGTAAGGAAGAACCTAGTTGTGCGACAAGAAAATAAGGACCCTAACAAAGAACAAGTAGTGGATGTTGGACAGTGGATATCAAAGATGACGGCCGAGTTGAAGGATAAGCCATCTGATAGCGTGGCGAATCTCCTACCCCCAACCTCGTCGTTGACAGAACCACGGGGAAAGGTTCAGTGGTGGGATAATACGGTGTTTGAGGACAAAGGGGGGACAGTTTGATTGCTTTTCCTCTTTGTTTCTTTTTTCTTTTAATGATTAAAGTACTTTTTTGGAACGTCCAGGGCGCGTCAGTCCCTGATTTTAATCGTTATTTGAAGTTAATTGTCAGAACGCAGGAACCTGACATTGTTGCTTTGATGGAGCCTCAGATTAGTGGAAGGAAGGCGGATGCCTTTATTAGACGGCATGGTTTTGATCACTCTTTTCGGATTGAAGCCTGTGGTTTTTCTGGAGGGATTTGGGTTCTTTGGAGGAATACGGTCAGTGTTGATGTTCTTACCGTGTCTCACTAGTTTATTCATGCGAGTTGTGTGCATCAGGATAATAGGAAAAGTTGCGTCTTGACTGTGGTCTATGTGAGTCCGGATAGTAGACATCGGAATCAGCTTTGGAATGTGTTGTCCGCTTTGCAACCACAGACAGATAAGCCTTGGATTTTGGGAGGGGATTTCAATACAATCCCTAGTGTCGCGGATCGTATGGGTGGTTCGAATAAGCGCAATGGTGTCTGCAAGAAGATGGGGCACTTTTTATTAAAGGCGGGGCTGTCTTGTTTGGATTTTCATGGGCCGCGCTACACTTGGAAGCGGGGAACTCTACATCAAAAACTAGATCGTTGTATTGGAAATGATTTGTGGTGGGAGAGTTGGCCGGATTCTTGTGTGTACCACTTGGCAAGGATAGGTTCTGATCATCGCCCGATTTTGTTGGTGGGGAATTCGTCTAGTCCTAAACATGTACAGGCGAATTTCAAGTATCTAGCTGCATGGCAAGATAACCCGGATTTTATTGATATCCTGGCTAGTATTTGGAGGCCTATGGAGGATATCATGACCAATCTAGGCAATTTCGCTAAGGAAGCGAGCACTTGGAATAAGGAGGTTTTTGGAAACATTAATAAAAAGAAATCTCGTTTGTTAGCCCGGATACAAGGGATTGAAAAGAAGTTAGAGTTTTCCCCCAATGTTTTCCTGAGCGAGCTTGAGGTTAATTTGAAAATTGAATTGAATGATGTGTTAGCACAGGAAGAATGCTTGTGGTTTCAGCGTGCCCGGACTCAGTGGATTCGCGATGGTGATCGGAATACGCGCTTCTATCATCGTACTACCAAGGCGAGACAAGCTCAGCGTAAGGTGACTATGATTAAGTTACAAAATGGCGTCTGGAGTGATGATAGTTCTGAAATTAAGCAAGGTGTGGTGGAGTTTTTTCACAAGCTCTTTACAGCTTCCCCGTCTAGCTTACCACAATGGAGTATCCGTGGGCGGTTTGTGGCGTTATCGAACCTGGAAAGGTCGCGTTTGGTGCTGCCGGTAGAGGAGGACGAGGTGCGAAAGGCGTTGTTTGACATGGAGCCCTTGAAAGCTCCCGGATTTGATGGTGTGCACGCTATGTTTTATCAGAGGAATTGGCCCATTGTGAAGGAGAGTGTTGTTGGTTTTGTCCGTGAATGTTTTAACTCTTGGGAGATTTGTGATGGGATTAATAAGACTATCTTGGTCTTAATCCCAAAAGTGGTGCCGCCAGAAACCTTTGGACATTTCCGGCCGATTAGCTTGTGTTCGGTGGTGTACAAAACTTTGACTAAGGTTATAGTCAATCGTCTCAAGCCGCTGTTGCCTAATTTGATTTCACCATCTCAGGTTAGTTTTGTTTCGGGCAGAAATATCATGGACAACGTGATTCTAGCGCAGGAGGTTATACATACAATGCGTTCTAAACGTGGGCGTAAAGGTTGGATGGCTTTGATGATAGATCTTGAAAAAGCCTATGATAGGCTCGAATGGGGTTTTATCGCGGATACCTTAGCTGATGCTGGGCTACCAGAGGATTTTGTTCACTTGATCATGTGTTGTATAACTTCCGTCACAACTAATATAAGTTGGAACGGTGAGTTGACGGAAAGCTTCACTCCTACCCGTGGAATTCGCCAAGGAGACCCGATGTCACCGTACATTTTTGTGTTATGTATGGAGCGGTTATCTCAGGCTATTGATGTGGAAATTGCGAATGGAAGGTGGTCGGTGATCAGATTGAGTCAGGGTGGACCTGGTATTTCGCATTTATTTTTTGCTGATGATATTGTTTTGTTTTCTGAAGCTACTATGTCGCAAATGCATGTTATTAGCCGAGTGCTGGGTTTATTCTGTGATGCTTCGGGTCATAAGGTTAGTAGGCCTAAGACGAATATCTTTTTTTCGAGTAATACCCCTGGGAATTTGAGGTCTTCTATTGTTGGTGGTTTTGGTTTCTCTGAAGTTGCGGATCTGGGGAAGTACTTGGGGATCCTTTTACTTCTTAATAGAGTTTCTCGGGCGACATATAGTTATCTGATTGATAAAGTGAAGGACCAATTGAACTCGAGATCGTTTCGGGCTCTTGCTTTTGTGGGGCGTGTAACTTTGGCTAAGTTTGTGTTACAGGCTATTCCCGATTATACGATGCATGCATCATGGCTTCCGAAATGTGTTTGTACGGAAATTGAAAAGCTTATCTGTGGTTTCATTTGGGGAAGTAGTGGTGATCATAAGGGTATTAGTCTAGTTCGTTGGGATGATGTGCAAAGACCCATGATGGAAGGTGGTCTTGGTTTGAGGAAACTAGAATTAGTTAACCACTCTTTTCTTATGAAATTGGGCTATCAGGTGCTTACGGAAAATGATAAACTTTAGGTTCGGGTTGTTCGTGCCAAGTATAAGGTGGAGGGTGTTTTGCCGGGGAGTGTATCGGTTCGTAGTGGTAGCCGTTTGTGGGCCGGTATTAGCAATGTTTGGGGTAAGGTTGTCGAGGGGATGAGGTGGATTGTCCGGGATGAGTGTACGGTGGATTTTTGGTATGATACGTGGCTAGGTGAGTTGGGACCGCTTGTGGGGTATTTCCATGTCGATACAGAGCCCGAGCCTTGTCCGGTGGTGGCCTATACGACTGTTGACGAGCAATGGGACGTGCAAGCTCTTCGTGAGGCATTGCCGGAATGGGTGGTGCAGCAGGTTTTAGCATGCTATCCGCCCGCCATTCGCCTTGGCCCAGACCAGCTTGGTTGGCGTGACGACAAGCGGCATCGGTTCACTGTTAAATCAGCCTATAATGATCTATCGGGCGTTGGTGCTGAAGCAACTTCGGGGGTTTGGAAGCAAATTTGGAGGCTGCCTCTGCCATATCGGATTCGCACTTTTTTGTGGCTTGTTGCAAGAGGACGACTGCTGACAAATGCGGAAAGGGTGCAGCGCCATATGACGGATAATGAACGATGTGGGGTTTGCGGTAATGGTGTCGAAGATGTTCTCCATGTGCTCCGCAATTGCAACGTCGCGCGAGGGGTGTGGCGGACCTTCTTTGGCGAGAGCAGCAGTTTTTTCAGCTTCAATTTAGAAGGTTGGTTCGCAGCGAATGTAACGAGCAGAGGTATAGGTGATGCACATGGCTGGGATTGGCGCCTATTATTTCCGATCATTTGTTGGAAATTGTGGTCGAGGAGAAACCAAAAGCTTTTCGATCCGGATTTTGTTGAAAAGGAGGACTTGCGGTTGGCGAGTTTTCGGTATTTGGAGGAAGTTACAGGAGCGAATGCGACAGCCGTTGGAGTTGGGAATTCTATGGTTCGTGTGACATCGCGGGAAAACCGTTGGAAGTGCCCTCCAAGTGAGTGGGTGAAGATTAATGTCGATGGTGCCGTGAACACTTTGACGGGTGAGGCGTCGTTGGGGGAGTTTGCCGCACGGATGGGGGTGATTGGTTGATAGGCTTTGCTCGCCAAATTGGTTGATAGGCTATCTTGGAAGGGTTGATTCGTGGATGGAGCTTTGGGTTTCGGAAAGTCATCATCGAATCGGTTTGTCGCGAGGCGATTGGCCTTGTCTTGCGAAATTCTACGGTACGTACGGATAATGCTCTTGTCATTGCGATTGCGGATGTCGTAAAACGCGAGTGGGAGGTTTCCTTTGAGCATGTAAACCGGGAGTCGAATTGCGTGGCGGATTGGTTGGCGAAGGATAGATGGGGTACCGGTTTGTGCACGAAGACTTGAGAGGAGCCACCGGTGGATGTCTTGACTTTACTTGACGCGGATAGGTATAATGGTGTGAATTTTCATTCGGATGGCATAGGTTGATGGTTGGGCGTTGCTCTATGTTGGGGGTTAGTCTTTTTTCTTGTTTCGCCTTCTCTTGTAGCTCTAACACATGTACTCTTTTTCCTCGATTAGGTTTAGGGAGGTTTTTTAACGAGGCATGTGTTAGACGCTTTATTCCTTTTTAATCGAAAAAAAATCCTACCGTTCTTTCCTTTCTTTTGCATAAAACAGTGGCGAACACAATTTGATTATAAAAGTTGCAGAATTTTTTAATTAATGAAATTGATTTTTTGAATTTAAGTCCGAATTATTAATTCAAACAAATCGAATAACAAGCAGGTCTAAATTTTCATTGGGTCTTTGTCAAAAATGTCCGAATTAATAATTCAAACAAATTTGTCTCTTTCTTAACAAAAATGACAAAAAAAATACACATCACTATAAAATTTAAACTCATATAAGATGAGACAACATGAATTTTGTCAAGGACGGAGTCAGAATTTAGGGTTGGGAAAACTATAAATGTTTGAAAGTGGAGGGCAAATTAAAAAACAAACCATTTTTTTAAAAAAATATTAAATAGGGGACAAAGGTGAAAAAAATTCTTCAGCACCTTCATTTAGTTTCATCACTGAACTTTGTTGACCACTCAATCAATTAATAGATCTCAAAAAAATTATCTTTTTTAAATTTGTTTGACTCACAAGTGTAATTATATATTAATTTTTTTATAAGGGTGGCAATGGACGAGTCGGGAACGGTTTTGTCTTCCCCATTTCATCCCAACACTTGCCGGTTACGATTTTAGAGAATTCCCAGTAAATACTTCGGGTATTTTTTTGTCCCCATACCTGTGATTTTCGATTAATCCCCGTACCCAAAAATAAACAAAACTTAATATATTAAAACAAATACTCAACATTAAATCTCGAAAATTACAAACATAAATGATAAATTTAATTATACCAACAACAAACGAACCATTTCAAAACAATAAAGCATGACTAAAATGTTAACTATTGAAACATAACATCTTGCACTACATTTAAAAGAAATGTGTAACTAATAATTTACAATTCCAAATCATGATCCGTTTGTTTTAAAAAGAACTACATTCGATACTATTTTCAACTATATAAATTACCTCTACAAATTTTACTCGTACAACTTTTATGGCGAATTTCTGAAATTATTGTCATTGTTGTTTTTGGAAACAATCTACAATATTTTTTTCTGACCTTTGCTCACTACAAAATCAATAACTCCTAATATATAACTCAAAATCTAGAACTATTTGTTTTAAATGAATCTAGACTTTCGTATGGTTATAAAAATATAAAGCTCGCTTCCTGATTTATCTTGTAGAATTTTTGGTGATTTTTTAAAGTCACTTTCGTATGGTTATAAGACTTCCGTATGTTTTCTAAGAAATGTGTTGTCAAATTTTATGACCTTTCAACATTCAAATGTTTATTTTTTAAATACATATCAAAATCGATCACTTTGCATTTTAAATAAAATTAAACTGAATCATATTTACAACGATGTATAGACAAATTTCTAATTATTCCAGTTGGCCATATTCAAGTTATGAGAGATTAGATTTTTGTTAAAAATAAGTAAATTACCCTTATGTCCATCTAAATTTGTAATATATTGGGATCCCTGAAGATATTTTTGGGGATTCCTACGACGATTTATACGGGTACAACTCAGTTATTTTTACGGTTCGAATATAGCAATTCTCGTCCCCACCCCCATTTAAGTTTCGGTGATAAAATTCCCCCATCCTCATCCTCGTGGGTGAAGATTTCAATTATTCCCTATACCCGTCGGTTCAGATCTCCATGGTTTTTAGTTATTCTCCACCCGATTGTCACCCCTAATTTTCTATAGATATAAATATATGTCATTTTTGGTACCCTATTTATGCATCAACGTTAAAAAATAAATTTAGAGTTAAAGATTAAAGTTAGTGATTATAATTAGATTTTAGGGTGTATTTTATATTTTTAAGATTTAAAATTTATTATTAGAGTTAAATTTTTTTACTATTATGACAGTAATAAAATTGTAATGACATGTATATATTTAATTATATTAAATTCAATTATTACACGACCTTCCATTCAAGAAAAAAGTTATTACACGACCTTGAAGCATGTCTTAATTGCTTTTTAAAAATAATTTTTTTAATTATTTTCATACTGAGTTGTTATTGGTTAATTCGCGGAACAAGTCTAATAATTTTTCTTATTTTCAAATTGCAACTAATTTACTAACGGAGATTGGTCCAATTGGTAAGCAATTTGATATCGTTTAAATAAAATATTAAGCTTGAGATGTTTTGTATGCAAAAAATTCTCGTTAGAAGACCCACCCACCAACGTCTAATGTGCGACACGAGTCGATCTACATTAGTCAAAGCGAAGCCCTGAAAACTAGAAATACAACAAAAAAAAATTGCAACTAATTTGCATTCCCCTGTGATGCACGAATTAGCTAAGTGTATAACAAAAAAAATCTTTATATTCACATGAGTAACACTTACGATTTATGAGTAAAAATATTAAAATATATAAATAGAAAAAAAGTTATGAATAGAATTATAAATGTAGTTTTTTTATATATTAAAAAATTATAGTAAAGTTTCAATTAGAAAACATACAAAATTATATATTCATGTATTTAAAATTAATTTAAAAAATCATTTATTTTTTATAATTTTAAATTTGACTTTTTTGTGCTAAAATTTTCCCTTTTTTTAAATCTTAAATCATAATTTTAGATTAAATTATTGCTTTCCCATTATTAATAGTTATTTTCAAAATTAAGAAAAAAACATCTATTAAATTTGGAACGCACATATAATTTTAAAAATTAATGAAATAATATAATGGAAGTGATGATTTTAAGCATGTTCACCCGTCATAATTATAAATCATCCATTGGACATATTTTTTTTTTATAATTATTCAAAATTCTTGTTATATTAAATACACTAGTTATACGACTGTAATAAAAAATTATTAATATTAAACCCATTCGAAATCAGAAATATAATTAAAATTAATCATTACAAATAAACATGGAAGTTTTAGATAAACACGTAATAATAATCAATATAGATTAGATTTATTTGACGCCGTTAGGGGTATAAATACCAAAACCCTTTTACGACAGACTTTCCATTTGCTGGCGCCTCTTCAAGATCCACAAAAACCCTAGAAACCGCTAATCTTCCTCAACAAAAGGGAGGTGAGAGAAAGAGCAACAAACGCAAAAGAAGAAAAGATCAAGGAAAGGTACTCTCTTCACTCTCATCTCATTTTTCTTTCTTTCTTTGCGTTTCGAATCTAAAAGCTCAGGTAAAAACCTCCATTATCAACTATTTATCTACTTAATTTCGTTTATTTCTTGTTCAGATAAATTATATATGTTCAATCTTTAGATTTAAGAGACGATTTACAGGAAAACTGAAATTTTGAATTATAACCGTTGTATAAGTGTTCGATTCTTGAGTCCACTAGGTTTTCGCTGAATAATTTTCCCGGAAGTTCTTGAATGATACATATTTTTAGTTCAAAATACTTTGTTCTTTCGGTAGGTAGTTACGTTAGATGGTTTCGTGGTTATTTCCGGGGGGGGATCTATTTTTCTTGGCTCGCCACTTAAAACTGTGGCTAGAGTTTTGAGTACTGATATCAGTTTGGCCTTCGTTGATTTGCAGGTTACAATTCGTCAATGGCATCTACACAACAAGAAGTCCCTGCTGGAATTACAGCTCCTGGTCCCGATGTTGTATGTTTTCAGTTCGTATTTGGATGTTTTAGTAATGCACTAAAAGTTAAGATTTGATCTCTATTTTTGGTGATTTTAGGTTGGGAATGCCTTTGTCCATCAATACTACCTCATCTTACATCAATCCCCTGAACTCGTTCACCGATTTTACCAAGATAGTAGTAAACTTGGTCGACCTGAAGAAAATGGTATCATGAGTATCACATCGACTATGCAAGTGAGTTTTCTCCATCAGTAATTTTCATGCATCTGTGCTTGTCTGTCGAACTTTCAAATTAAGGATACGTCTATATCTTTTAATTTTGTTTCCTTCTTTGTTTTTGTTCTGTAGTCCAACCCTTCATTTGAAAACCATGCTTCCTGCTCTTTTGAAACTATGTCCTTTTTAGTTTGGGTTGGTATGACTGATCTTTGGTGCTTCATCTGTGTACCAGGCCATCAATGAGAAAATACTTGCACTTGGGTACGGAGAATTCACAGCAGAGATAACAAGTATAGATGCACAGGACTCTCACGATGGAGGAGTACTTGTTCTTGTAACTGGGTATTTAACTGCAAAGGACAAACTGAAGCGGAAATTCACTCAAACTTTCTTTTTGGCTCCTCAAGACAAGGGCTATTTTGTTTTAAATGATATATTTAGATACGTTGATGATGGAAAGTTTGAAAGTGGGAGCCAGGATCCAGTTAATAATACTGAAACTTCTCTTGCTACTGAGCAAGGTAATTGGAAACCCTTATTGTCATCTGAAACACTCCAAACACAGAATTATAGTGATTTCCTCCTATTGATGTGAATGGTTGTCTGCAGATTCTTCACCTGCTCTGGAGAATCACATTGAGCAATTTGAACCGTTGCCAGAAGAAGCTAATGGGCAAGTGTACAATCCATCTGAGGATGGGGTTGGTTCTAATGAAGAAGAGGAAGCACCAGTGGCCGAGGTTGTTGATGAGGTTGTTGATGATTTACAGATGGTTTCCGAGTCTAACTCCAAAATTGAGGATGTGCCAAAGAAATCATACGCATCTATTGTATGTATTAAGTAGCATTCTGCTGCATTCTAGACTTGAGTTGGTATTGATTTAGGATATATAGTTCCTGCTTTAAGCTAATAGTTTTAGCCTCTTCTATTATTGTTCTAGCTGAAGGTTATGAAGGAGAATGCAATCCCTGCATCAATCCCCACACATTCCCCTTTGAAGCCTTCAGCAAAATCTCATGAGCAAACAAGACCTGCTCCCCCACCGGCTGCTCCTGCAATAGTATCTGATGCACAGATTTCCAGCAACAATATTGTAGAAAATGGGAATAATCAAGATGTGGAAGGTACACACCTTTTTCTCGTGCCTGCACAATTTTCAACTAGTTAGCACACAATTTATTTCTTTATGCATCTATGTGCCTGTGAATCATCTACTCAAATATGCCCTTTTGATCATGCACAGCTGAAGGTCCTTCTATCTATATAAAAGGTTTACCTTTGACTGCTACACCTAGCATGCTGGAGAATGAATTTAAGAAGTTTGGACCTATCAAGAGTGGTGGTATTCAAGTTCGAAGCCAGAAGGTACATGTTGGCTCATTTTTAAGTGTTAGATTACAACTGTATATTCAGTTAATGTATTCTCTGTATTTCACTACAGGGGTTCTGTTTTGGTTTCGTGGAATTTGAAATGGCAAGTTCTGTGCAAAGTGCTATAGAGGTATTTCTAATTTTTTTCTATGGTGATCTTTTTATCGTTCACATCGTACTGCATTTAGTTACGCACTTAGAGATCTGTTTTGTGGCACCGATTTTCGACAAGTTCTGCGTTTCTGTGCTTGCCTTTGCCATACAGGTTTTGCTTCAGCTTATGGCAGGATTTCTCATTTAATCTCTCAAAGATTACTTGGATTAAGTTATGATTGTGCCTAGATTTTAAGTGAACCTTCTGTTATTTTGTTGGAAATGCTGTTTTGTTTTAGGGGTTATTAGAAATGATGAAGTTGTTGGTTTATAATGTTAATAGATGAATATGGAGTAGTGCAATGGTGATCCAAGCCTTCATATGCATAAGACTAAAAGCTTGGATGTTGAGTACCTCATGTAAGTTAATTAGACATGAGGATTTGGTAGTGAAACTCAGTTGTATAGATCACAAAGGGAGGTAGGTGTGTATGCAGTGTCGTATTATGGGGATACGGGGTTACTTCGCTTAATTATTTTAAGAATGGATCCTAAAGCTTTTTTGTTTCTGCTGGTGTTGGTAAAAAAGCGTACATGTATCTTAGCATGGCTCAACTTGTAAGATTTAAAATAAATTTCTAGAAAAAATGGTTTAAAATCATTTAGAGAATGACAGAAGCTTCATGAACATTGGTGTTGGAATTAGTCCAATGACTAGGAAAGTAGCTGCAAGAGTTTAGCATAGGGTTTGCCCAATTATCCTTTGGTAAGACCAATGTTGTTCAAGGAGCTAGGCGCACTCAAGGCACTAAGACCTTCATATAGCCTGAGGGTCCCAAAAAGCGCTTGCCTGAGTAAAATGAGGTACACACATACAGATATGTACATATATACATGCACATAATCTATATTAAAAATTATAGTATGTGTAAATAATAAATATAAGTAGTAAGATAAATTTTAATATATTACATTTTATAATTTCAAATCATTATTCATGTTGTCCACCATGCATCATCTACAATTACAATTGTGATTATTAAACAATTATAATAATTTAAAATCAGCTTTTGAAGTGACGAAACCAATAAAAAGTTGCATCCTGTTATTGGAAATGGAATGTAGACCAAAGCTTTGTTTTGAAACTGTAAAGTAGACGGGAAAAGAAGGGGGGAAAGAAAAATAGAAGCTGTGGAGAAGAGGAAGTACTTTAATTGCAATTTCTTTCTAACTCAGATAAAACATTCAAGAGGTTTACCTTCAATATAAGTTTAACTCTGGCTTGAAAACTTTCAAGAGCTTTGATGCATTCATTTCAAGAACTCTTTTGCAATTGTCCTTGTGTTTTTAATGAAAAAGTAGTTGTCATGGTTTTTATTTAATAAAATAAAAGTAATTTAATATTTTTTCTTTTAAAATAAAATGGCAGTTGAAGTGTCAGTTGAATTATGCTTGCTTTTCTGTCGCTTTCTGTCAAAGTTTAACGTGCACAAAATTGTCAAAATGTTGCCCCTGCCTTGAGTGTATATGAAGCGCTTCATCTAATTTTCTCTGCGCCTTTGTGATTGCGCCTAAGCGCTTGCCTTTACAACCTTTGGTGATACCTGTAGAGTTAAGTCTAAATTATCTTTTGTCGTTGGGTTTGATCTTTATTCTTTTCATTAAAAGCCCGTTTGTCCTGGTTTGGATGGTTTCAAATCCAACTTAATCCCTGATTTGACTTTTGATGTTCTTTTTTACTATAATCAAAGGGAGGGGTTTATTGTTACACCTTTATATTTTTGTCCCAGCAATAGATTATGCATTGCTTTTCTTTTTTTCTTATTTGTTTTTTGGTGCAATAAGTCTACATCTTTAGTTATTTATTTTCATTTCGTCAAACAATTTTCAGGCTTCACCTATTAATATTGGTGGGCGTAAAGCAGTTGTTGAAGAAAAACGATCTACTTCTCGAGGTAAGTTTTTTTATTGTTAACTGAAGTTTATACTTAAGTGGTCTACATGATTTTGCGAAGATGACTGGAGTGGTAGGTTTCTTCCATGGTAAACCATTTTAATGATTATTAGAGGAATTAGAATTGAGCCTTCGCTCATCTCTGATAATGTAGATTTTTAGGTTAATGTTGTGACTGTGTTTCTATAACACAACTTATGAAATCTGCTGTTATTGGCATGAGACTGATGTGTCCTTGATTGGATAAAATGGTAGTTTACAGAGGCAAATTTAGTGGTATATCCAAAATCCAAATTAGTCAAGAACATGGACTTTTAAACTTGTGTGGATATAATTTTGCATGTTATGATCCGGGTGTTTTTCACATGCAGGTAACAGAGGTCGGTCTTCATCTGTATACAGAAATGAGGGAGCAAGAGGGCGTGGAAACTACAGTGGTGGAAGGGTCTATGGTCGGGGTGAGTTTGGAAACAGGGGCAACAATCGAGGAGGATATTTCAACCGAGGAGGTGATGGATATCAGAGGGGTGAGCACATGGGAAGTAGCAATGGTGGCCGTGTGAGTCGCTCTGGTGGACTAGCCAAGAATGTAGCACCAACTGTATCTGCCCCTGCTTGAAGAAATTAATTTGGTAATCACCCGCAAAATCGTAAAAGATTTGAACTTTTGATTTACAGTGTAGTTGGCAGAAAGAACTCAATTTGCTTTGCGATGGGAGTTTATATGAGATTTGTCTGTTGGGGTTTATAACGATGAAAGGTTTTTTGGTTGTCGTGCAGAGTAGATTAAATTATTGTTAACTTGAGGTGCTGTGTTGTTAAGGCTTTCCGGGGCAATTTTTGTGGGAAAATACCTTGAAATATTATTTTTGCCTTTGTTGCCTTATGGACAATATGAATCTGCAACATATATTTGTTGGTGGATTTCATTTAACTCCTCATCTTAGTCATTGTTATGATATGCAACAATATTCATATATAATATGCTTTGATAATTCCAATTTAGCATAGTTGAATGGAAGTTAAATTATATTGTCATGAGGGGAAATGACGACAAATGTTAGCCGCAATTAGAGCAAAATTAAAAGTTTTCCGGTAATGATGATGCAATTAGAAGTTTAGTTATTAAAATTTGAATATCAACTTTACATTTTAAAAAAGAAGAATTACATTTATTAAATTCGAATATTCAACCAATAGTTTAATAAATTTGAATTCAGGTTACAAATATTCAACCTGTTAATGATGAAGTCGTATTCGGTCATATAAAATAAATCAAGCACATAATGGGTTATGTATATTTAAATTTAATTATTTATATTTAATTTATTGATTAATTAATTCAAATAGACAATTTTTTAATTAATTTATTTTAGAGATTTTGACGAAGCAATTTCAATTAAGACCGACGTTACATTGGGCTTTGACGGTCACATTTAACAATGATTGGGCCTTTATAGTGCATTATTTAACTTGATCGTAGCCGTCGATGCATTAAAGCACGTGCCTGTCAACACAAGACCCTATCATCTTTAACTTTCTTGACAACCAATGAAACTAAAGCTGAAAAGTCAAACCATCAAGCGGCTTGGCTACGTGTCCTTCGATACAGTTAAAATACATAAAACGACATATGTGAACGGAGTTGCACGTGTCTCGTAAGATAAAGTGGTTTACTATCTTATTGGAGGATCGAAGTTTTGACGTTGTTTTTTTTTGGATAAATGTTTAGTACTTTATTATCAAAAATACCTCCAAATCAAAATCGTCTATATAAACACAAGTACAAAACTTATCAACACTCAATCAAAAAGCCCCCATTCAGTAATTAAAAATAATTAACAGAAATAAATTTTGATTTTTTTTTCAGCAAATGGAGTCTAACGTCATGATTTTTTTAAGTCATAAGTAAGATATGTAATATTAAAGGTTTAAAATATAATTTTATAGTTACTTTAGTTTTTACTTTTATATTTTCAAAATAATTAGATTGCATATTTTGTATATTTATATTACATAAATATGGAAAAATTTGTCACGCTCGACGAGCACCGATGAACATCATTAATTTAATAAAGATTAAAATTTAAAGGACACTATATAATTATAAATTATTTAAAAATTAAAAGATAAATTAATTAAAATATATTATTTTATTCTAAACATAGATCAAAATACCTCTATTATCCCAAAATTACAAAACCCTAAATTTTTTTTTTTTTTTTTTTTTTAATTCAAACCCCGCCGCTGCTGTTATTGAATATCCCACCAATGGCTAGGACCTGCAATTTTCAAAGAAAATTAAGAATAAAATGAGACAATCAAGTAACAAGCAAGACTTGAAAATAAAATGAGACAATCAAAATACCTGCAATTGTCGATGGCTAGCAGCCTAACACCAATGGTTTGTCAACGGCTTGTGGATTGTTGACTCGAAAATATAACCCACCGTGGCTAGCACATGCAATTTTAAAAGATTTTTCGAATTCTATAGAGGCAGTAAAGACGACAGAGACTTGAATTTTAAATGAACAAAATTAAGATTTTATAATTTAGAGGTAGATTTTAATTTTTAAATATTTTATAATTATACGGTGAGTCTTTTAAATTTTTAATCTTCATAAATTAAATTAATGGTACTTATCGGTGCTCATCGATACTCGCCAAACGTGACATACTCATCCCATTAATATAGTGTTATTTACGGATACGTTTAAAATTAAGCTAGTGTTATTTACTTTTTACGGATATATTGGATTAAAATTTTAAAATGCAATGTCTTTTTATTAGCAAAAAAATGTAATAACTCCTTCCATAATTCCATAGCTAGACATTTGTAGGTTGGGCAGGAACATGGAGCAGTCAAATCCCCTTTAATTTTATACTTTAATAATTTGAAATGTTTTATATTTTCTTTAATATTTTTTGGTACATTTTAAATTGATAATATATAAATATATATAAATAAATAAACAGATCCCCAACAAGAATAGGGATGGCATGGACAAATCCAGATAATAAAAGGAGGGAAATGTTTATAGGGTTGAGGTTGGCGGAACATTACATTATCCACACCATACTACCTACGCTTGGCAGGCTGAGGCCGCCCCACCAATCAGCTCACCGTCGGTGCCCTTAGCTCACTACCAACCACCTCTCCCTATTTAATATTTTCTTCCCATTTACCTCCTTCCCTTCCACTACTACCCTTCCCTTTTTTTATATTTAATTATCGATATCCAATATATTATCTAATTAATTTAGATTAGATATCAAGAATATCAAGGAAGATTGAAGTTTGCTGAGTTGTCATGTTAGTTAGGAACGTTTTCTGTTAGTTAGTAGGTTAGGTTTAATTGTTAGTTATAAACCTTTGTTATATAATAGATGAGTCAGTTTTGTATTTTAACTCAATTTTTTCCTCTTTAATAAAACGACGCAGTTTCTTTTCTTCACGTGTCTAATACCCGTGTTCTATCTTCAGTTTCTTTTCCCCAAATTCATTCTATCAGAAACCCTAACCATTCGTGAAAAGCTCAAGTAAATCGAATTCAACATGGTATCAGATGATGAATCCAACACTGATCGTGTTCGCAGTTCCGCCTTCAAGAATGACGATCCCTCTGATGAATATTACATTCATCCCAGTGAGAACCCTGGTCTCGTTCTCACTTCCGTGCTGCTTACGGGTTCCAATTACCACGGTTGGGCGCGTTCGATGAAGATGGCGCTCATCTCCAAGAACAAGTTTCGATTCGTGGACGGTTCGATCAAGCAGTTGCGTCAAGACCATTCTCGATTTCAAGCCTGGGTTAAGTGCAATAACCTAGTTCTTTCTTGGTTATTGCGTGCCATCAGCCCCGAGATTGCACAAGGGGTTATTTAGGTTGATACAGCCTACGAATTGTGGGCGGATTTACATGACCGATTCAAGCAAGGAGACTTGATTCGGGTTTCAGATTTGCAGCAGGAGTTTTACTCCTTAAAGCAAGATAATCTTTCTATCACTGCCTTTCATACGCAGTTGAAGGTTATATGGGATGAGTTGTGTAACCTTAGGTCTTTAGCTGCCTGTGATTGTAAAGCCATCGAGTTTAGGAAACAAGATTTTTCACTTCGTTTTCTTCGGGGTTAAACGATTCTTTTTCAGTTCCAAAATCACAAATTTTGATGATGAAACACTTCTCAAACATTAATGAAATTTTTTATGTTCTTGTTCAGCATGAAAGAAACATTAATCCTGTTAATCTTGCTGATTCCAATGTCTTGTTGGTTGATCGAAATTTTGTGAAAAGGGATGAGTCAAACAATAGGGGTTTTGTAAAGAAGTTTTCTGGAAATCCTGTCAGTCGTAGACCTCTCTGTATTTTTTGTGGTCTTTATGGTCACTCGGTTGAGAAATGCTTTAAGAAGCATGGGTATCCGCCTGGGTATAGGTCTAGGACATCTTATGGTAAAGTGAATCAAGCTGGTAATGTTGTTAATGAGAATACTTCTGCTGTTAATGCCAATGAGGAAGATACTGTTTCTTTTACAAAAGAACAGTATGCCAGTTTATTATCTTTGTTAAATGATCGTGAGAAGTTTGTTCCAAGTCAGTCCCAAGTGAATGCTTTGTCATCTAACTTTGAATCTGCCTCTCATGAAGGGTCAGGTATGATTTCTTTTGATAATAATGTTCTTGATAATTCTGTTCTTGATAGTCAATCTGTTTTTCAATCTGCTGTTGTTGCTTGTTCTCAAAATATGAGTGTTCAGATTGTTAGTACTAAATCTTGGATTATAGACTCTGGGGCTACTGATCACATAGCAAATACATTAGACAATTTTGTGGACTATTCTTCTATTACTGATAAATTTGTTAAGTTGCCGAATGGTCAATTTGTTAAAGTTCTTCATATAGGAACTGTTTAGTTGTCACCAGATTTAGTTCTTAAAAATGTTTTACACATTCCATTTTTTGGTTTCAATCTGATATCTGTTTCTAAACTAACAGATAATTCAGATTTGTCTTTCATTTTCTCACACAATTTCTGTTGTCTTCAGGATACCAAACAATGGAAGATGATTGGTATAGCTGAAAAAGTAAATGGATTGTATCAGCTTCAAGCTAAGGATTCTGCAAAATTTGCTTTCTGTAATGTTGTAAATTCATCTATTTCCTTTACTGTTTGGCATGCTAGGTTAGGTCATCCCTCTAATCAGAAGATGAAAGTTTTTCATTCATTGAATTCCTTTATTCCTTCTGGACAATTGCATAATTGTGAAACCTGTCATTTGTCTAAACATAAGAGATTGTCTTTTCTTATAAGTATTTCTAAATCTCAGCATGTGTTTGATATTGTTCATATGGACATCTGGGGTCCTTTTCCTGTTCCCAGTATATATGGTTTTACTTATTTTCTCACTATGGTTGATGATAGAAGTAGGTATATGTGGGTCTTTTCTATGAAGTATAAGTCAGAAACTAAGAAATTGATAACTAATTTCTGCACTATGGTAGAAGTTCAATTTCTAAAAAGGTGAAATGTATTAGAACTGATAATGGCAAGGAGTTTGATATGGTTGACTTTTTTAAAACAAAGGGAATTAATCATCAAACTACTTGTCCTCATACACCTCAGCAGAATAGTGTAGTAGAAAGAAAACATCAGCATTTATTAAATGTTGCTAGGGCATTAAGGATTCAACCTGATCTTCCTTTGTTTTTCTGGATGGATTGCATCTTGTATGCAGCTTTTTTGATCAACATCACTCCTACTCCCATCTTGTCTAATAAAACACCACATGAAGAGTTATTTCAGTCAAGACCTAAGTATGATAATCTAAAGATAATAGGATGTTTAGCTTATGCTTTTCTGTTGCCTAAGGCCAAAACTAAGATGCATCCTAGAGCTGCAAAATGTGTTTTTCTAGGTTTTCCTAAAAATGTTAAGAGATATAGACTTTATAATTTAGAAACTAAAAGTGTTTTTGTCTCTAGGGATGTGGTTTTTGTTGAGGATGTCTTTCCTTTTAAAGAAAGTATTCCTGATAAAATTGTGGTGTTGCCTAATTGTGATAATTCTGGGTTGCAAGATGAAACTGAACAATTTCAGAATGAGCCTTGTGATGATATTATTGGTTCTGGATGTTATGTTAGTAATTCTGATGAAACTTCTGATAATTGTAGAGTTATTTCTGATAATGGGAATAGTGATCATGTTTCTGTGGACAGTGAAGTTCCTTTAGAAGAAACTCAGAATGTTTCAAACAAAATTTCTATTTCTACTACTAATAGACCATCCAGAAATGTAAAACTGCCACAGAAATATAATGATTTTCATGTTAGTTTGCCTAAACCTAGAACAACTCCACATTCTGTTGCTCATGTTTTGTCCTACTCTAATGTTTCTGCTCAACATAAGGCATACATTAATAATGCAGAAATTTTAACTGAGCCTAAAAGCTACAAACAAGCTATTTTAAGTGATTGTTGGAAGAAAGCTATGCAAGAGGAAATTAAAGCTTTAGAGAACAATGAAACATGGGATCTAGTTCCCTTACCTGCTGGGAAAACTACTATAGGATGCAAGTGGGTTTTTAAAACAAAGCTTAAGTCAGATGGTACCCTTGATAGATACAAGGCTAGGTTAGTTGCAAAGGGGTATACACAACAATCAGGAGTGGATTTCCTTCATACTTTTAGCCCTGTAGCAAAAATAACCACTATTCGAACTTTATTAGCTCTAGCTGCTGCTAAAAACTGGGATTTACAACAGCTAGACATCAATAATGCCTTTTTACATGGTTTTTTACAAGAAGAGGTTTACATGGAATTACCCCCTGGCTTTTCTGATAAAAATGCTGGTCTTGTTTGCAAATTAAACAAGAGTCTGTATGGTTTAAAACAGGCTAGTAGACAATGGAATGAAAGATTGACAAAAGCTTTAGTTGATCAAGGTTTTAAACAATCCATTTCAGATTCTAGTTTGTTTACTAAAGGAGAAGGTTCTGAATTTATTGCCTTAGCAGTTTATGTAGATGACATAATCCTTGCAAGTCCTTCATCTAAACAAATTGCCTTTATTAAAGAATTTCTTCATAATACTTTTAAAATTAAAGATTTATGCAAGCTGAAATTCTTTCTTGGTTTTGAGATTGCAAGGTCATCTAAAGGAATCAATATGTGCCAAAGGAAGTATACTTTAGATCTTCTAAAGGATACTGACTTCCTTGGTTCTAAACCTGTTAATAGTCCTTTTAGTGACACTAAAAGGTTGTCTAAGTCTGATGGTGATGCCCTTTCTGATATTACTGCCTATAGACAATTAATTGGAAAACTTTTGTATCTTACTAATACGAGACCAGATATCTCGTTTGCTGTTCAACAGCTTTCACAGTTTTTGTCTGCCCCTACAACTGTACATTTGTCTGCGGCTCATCGTGTTCTTAGATTTTTAGAAGTTACCCCTGGACAAGGGCTATTTTTTCCTGCTGATAACCCTTTACAAATCCATGTATTTTCTGATTCTGACTGGGCCTCTTGCCCAGTGTAACACCCGTGTCTAGGGCCTAGGAGGTAGCCGGGTTGTTGTTCGAGTCAAATAAAGTCTAATTAAAATAAACCAATCTTGATTAATGACCTATTTGAATTTAAATAAAGAGGGAGGGACCAAAGTTGTGATTTACCCCATTTAAAATAAAAGAAGACAACTTTTCCATAAAAGTTGTCATCTTTCTCCTCATTTCCTCTTTACCAATTTCAAAACCCCCTCCCCATTTTCAAACTCTCCTAAAACCCTAATCACTATTCCATTGGGTTGGCTAATCGATTACATCATCAAATCAAGAGGTAAACATAAATTCTTAACCTCCTCTCCATTCTCTACTCACCTATTGTTTTAGATTTCGAAAATAATGAGTTTTGGGAATTAGGGTTCTTATGGTAAATTGGGGATTTGATGGGGCTTTTCAATTTATTTTGAGAAATTGTTTTGGGGTTATGCTTAGTCATGATGAAACTCACAACATATATGAATTTGGTCAATTTTGGGTGAAATTTCGTAGTGGGTCCTTAGGGCAAATTTTAAGGTATGAAAAATTGGGTTTTTGAGAGGTTTAGTGTTGGAATTGAAGGGCTGATGGTCTACCTATGTTAGGAGGGTGATTTGGGATGTTTTGGAAGCCATTTGGGTGCTTGGAATTGGGTATTTCAGCCCTTGGTTGTGGGAGTCCGAAAATTAGGGTTTTGGAAATGTTATGTGGTTTGGAAAATTGTGGAAATGGGTTGTGAGTTGCAAAGTAGATTGATGATTGAATTAGCATTGGGTTGAGAAGTAATGTATGTGTTTTGTGTGATTAGAATCAAGTTTGGGCATCGGTGAAGCATCGGAAGTGAACCCGGAAGGTTGAAGGTTGTGGCTTGCTTGGTCTTGTGCTTGGAAGCTTAGGTGAGTGGTTGTTTGCTTTTAAAGGTTTTAAATTAGTTGGTTCGAGTATATGGACTAGGTTGGGCTTGGTAGACCCACCTAGAGTTAGGATTAGGGTGGTAGCCTAATCCTAATCTTGATCTAAGCCTTTGGATGAACTCAAATGTATGAATGTATATGCCTCGTATGTCTTGTGTTATGAATGCTTATGTATATTGTTTTATACATGTGAAATGAGGCATGGGTTGTATTGCTTAAAGCATGCATGGTGATGGTTCATGATTGTGTCCATGGTGAGTACGTGCTAAGCACGGAAATGATTGAAATGGGTAATGTGGATTGAGTAAAATATTGGCACTAGTATACTTAAATACAAATGATCGATCATTAGGATGTTAGTGTGTACACATGAGTCTAAAGTCGAGCGTGGCCTTGGTGGCGTTGAGTCACCAAGGAGGAGTACGGGTTCGCCCGAAATTGTAATTGAATATAGTCGGTGATGAGTGGAATCCCATCGACGGGGCGTGAGGATGAGTGGAATCCCCTCCGCGAGACCGGTGATGAGTGGAATCCCACCGAGGTAATGTGGTTGTTGGATATGAGTTTCCAACGTGTCTATCCGCGTATTTGAGTCATAACTAGGTGCCAATGTGGATTGATATGTGTATCAATGTGTTGTGATATATGAGTTGTTTGGATGTTTAAATGTGATTACATGTATGGTAGTGTTGAGCTCATGATTATGGCATACATGTGATATATTGCTCATGCATCTATATCTTGTGGACTCTTGGTAAATGTGAATTGCCTTGGCTAGATCGTGCTCGGACCCTGCAGTGTTGAGGTTTGTTTTTAGAGCTTACCCTCACTAAGCATTATTGCTTACGCTCTCTTTGTTCAACATTGCAGATCCTTAGTTCGTGGGTTGCTCGGGCAAGTGGAGGGCCTCCAAGTGTGATTTTGGACTGTGATCATCAAGTATGGTTTTAATGCTAAGACATGTAATAGTTTAAGCAATGGGACATGTATGATTTTGTTGGATTGTTGTTGGTTGATAGGAGCATGTGTAGACTCCTATATATGTATGCTGCTTTTGCATGGTTGTGTTGCCATGATGAATGTTAACTCATGCCTATTTGCTTACTTGAATGTTAGCCTATGCCTTAAGAGTTTTTACATGAGTTTGAGTGTTGTTTGAATGAATGCATGTTGTGGATTGTTGTGTTAGTATTAGACATGTCCAAACCTTGTTAAAGCATGTTAGTAATGTTGTTGTATCTTGGGTTTAAATGCTTGGCTGTTGTATGGTGTTTTGGTGATGTTTTGGGGCATCCTTGTGCCTCAAAACAGCCCAGAAAAGTCTGCAGACAGGGGGTGTTTCGGAACGGGACCCCGTGTTCCGAAACGACCCCTGTGTATATGGCCTGCCGTTTCGAAACGGATGAGGGTCGTTCCGGAACGTTTTCGCTACTGGAATTTTGAGAAATTGGCGAGATGAAGCCGTTCCGAAACGGGCCTTTGAAGTTCCGAAACGGTCAAATCTCGTTGACCACGAGATATTGACCGTCAAGGTCGTTCCGATACGGGTCACCCCTGTTTCGGAATGGTCACCTTGTGGTTGACCCAGGCCGTTGACCAGGTCAGGGCGTTTCGGAACACCCTATAGGTGTTTCGAAACGGCCTGCTGAAATGAAGTAAAATGGACTGTTTATGTTTGTTTGGTCGGTGAATGTTTCGTTGATTGTATCTTCCGCTGTTGTGCCACACTTAGGTCTAAAATTATGCATGTAGACAAGATAAGATAAAAAGAAATTTTCTGGGTCGTTAACCGAGGGGAAGCCTTAACGGGTTTCGCTTCGGTTTTCCCCGTGTGGCCCACTCGGACCGGTCATCCGACCAGACCGAGACGAGGGGGTTACACTTGTTGGTATCAGAGCCTAAGGTTACTGAGACCTTGGGCAGGTAAGTGAGGTAAGTTTAAGTTTTTAAGTTGAATTGCACGGTGTTTGCTTGTTCTGCAAGAATGGTTGCTTATGTGACAAGTATGCTGATTGTTTTACTTTTAAGCATGTGTGTGTGGGTCCCATTGCTACTATTACATTGAAAAAAATGATTTTTAAGTGAGGAAACATACTTGGACACTTGGGAGCCTCACCTTGCTAACCCATCTTGTATGTTTGTTTGTTGTGGTTGTAGTTAATATCTGTGAGAGCAATGTCTAGACTGAGAGGTAGGCCGATGTTGGTTCGTCAGGAACCACGAGTTGTGGCTCCTGTTGAGCCGGTAGTGGGTGCGGGAGCTCATATAGAGGGACCAGGGGCAGCGGGAGTTGGCGCTCCTCCACCACCTCCACCACCACCACCTCCTCCACCGGGAGTTGGGGGCGAGGATGGAGTCGGAGGAAATGGACCTCAGGGTGGCCAAGGTGGCCAAGGTCCAGCTGGAATTGATATGACTCCGCTAGTGCAAGCAATAGCAGGAGCTTTCCAGGCCGCAGTTGCGGGAGCCCAGGCTGCAGCTCAGCCTAGGTGTGATGATGCTAGCTTACCTTTGGAGAGGCTCCGTAGCTTAGGGGCCGAGGAGTTTAGAGGATCTACTCCGGAGAGGTCGGAGTTATGGTTAGAGAAGACAGTTTGTATCTTGGCTCAGATGGGTTGTGCGGGCGCACGTAGATTGGGTTGTGTGATCTCACTGCTTCAGGGTGATGCCTACACCTGGTGGGTCACCATCACTACTGGGGTTCCAGAGGCCGAGATAGATTGGGATTTCTTTGAGTTTGCTTTCAGGAAGAGGTACTTGGGACCGAGGTACCTAGATGAGAAGAAGAGAGAATTCATGGCTCTCACTCAGGGAGATGCTTCAGTGACTGATTATGAGATCCGCTTTGTTCGCTTGAGTCAGTATGCCCCAGAGTTGGTTCCTACTGAAGTGGAACGCTGCAACCGTTTCCGTTACGGACTGAATAAAGAGGTTAAGAGGTACACGTTGGCTTCTGACTACTCAGACTTTGATGTGTTGGTCGCGAGGGCCAAGGATTTGGAGCATAGTTTGGGTTCAGCCAAACGAGCTGGTGGTTCTAGTTCTGGAAAGAGGCATAACCACTTTGATGGTAGAGATGCTAAGAGGCACAGAGGTGGCGGGCATCAGTTTGATCAGAGACGTGGCGGTGGCCACCATGGTAGGGGCCATCAGGGCCATAGAGGAGGAGGGCGCTTGCCCGAGTGTACACAGTGTGGGAGACAGCACACTGGAGAGTGCTGGGGTAACTTTCATGCTTGCTGGAACTGTGGTTCGAGGGACCACTTTAGGAGGGACTGTCCGCGTCAGGCAGCTCAGGCACCGAACATTGCTCAGGCTCCTGCGAGAGGTACTGATTTTCAGAGAGGTCGTGGGCGCGGTCGTGGCTACTTCCAGCCGAGGGCTGATGCACCTAGGGTAGATGCTCAGAGGAACCTTGCACATGTTGTGGCTGTGCAGCCGGAGGCGGGAGGACCAGCGAGGGTCTATGCTCAGAGAGAGGCCGGGAACGACACCGATGTGATAGCAGGTAATTTTGAGTTACAGTCTGTGTCTTTGCTTTCTTTGGTTGATTCGGGTTCTACGCATTCCTACATTTTGAGTAAGCATGCACAGAAGTTAGATATTCCTGTTGAGATCTTAGATGTAGGTATGCATGTTACTAGTTCTTTTGGTGAGACAGTTGTGGTTAGACGTATGTATAGGAGGTGTCCACTGAAGATTCAGGGTCATGTGTTCTCAATTGACATGATGGAACTCCCTTTCTACGATTTTGATATCATTTTGGGTATGGACTGGTTGGTTGAGCATCAGGCTAGTGTGGATTTTGAGACAAAGAGAATCTCCTTGAAACTCTCTGATGATTACGAGGTAGTGGTAGTGGGCGAGAACATTAAGTTCTTGTCTAACGTGGTGTCAGCTTTAGAGGCTCATAGGTTGATGGACTCTGGATGTGGGGCCTATTTAGCTTATGTTATGAATCCAGATATGAGTGAAGACCGAAGGATATCAGAACAGTGTGTGACTTTCCAGATGTGTTTCCCGAAGAGTTGCCGGGTTTGCCTCCTGACAGAGATGTTGAGTTTGTGATTGAGACAGTTTCAGGGTCTAGTCCAGTTTCGATAGCTCCGTATCGTATGGCTCCGAAAGAGTTGAAAGAATTGAAGAGTCAGTTGCAAGAATTATTAGACCGTGGTTTCATTAGGCCTAGTAGTTCTCCGTGGGGTGCTCCAGTGTTGTTTGTGAAAAAGAAAGATGGTAGCATGCGCATGTGTATTGACTATAGACAGCTGAATCAGTTGACCGTGAAGAACAAGTATCCGTTGCCTCGTATAGATGATTTGTTTGATCAGTTGAGAGGTGCTTCAGTATTCTCGAAGATAGATTTGAGATTCGGGTACTATCAGTTGAAGGTGAAAGAGTGTGATGTTCCGAAGACAGCTTTTAGGACTAGATATGGTCACTATGAGTTTCTTGTGATGCCATTTGGGCTCACGAATGCACCAGCAGCATTCATGGACATGATGAACAGAATTTTTAGAGACTATTTAGACTGATTTGTGGTTGTCTTCATTGATGATATACTTGTGTACTCGAAGACAGAAGAAGAGCATGATGAACACTTGAGATTTGTTTTACAGAGGTTGTTGAGCAATCAGTTGTATGCGAAGCTTAGCAAATGTGAATTCTGGATTCGATAGGTTGTATTTCTTGGCCATGTTGTTTCGGCCGAAGGTATCCGAGTTGACCCATCGAAGATTGAGGCTATTGTTGAGTGGAAACAACCTAAGTCCGTGACCGAGATTAGGAGTTTCCTAGGATTAGCTGGTTACTATAGGAGGTTTGTTGATGGCTTCTCTAGAGTAGCTGCTCCCTTGACTAAGTTGTTGCATAAGGGAGTAAAATTTGAATGGTCAGATGCAAGACAAAAGGCCTTTGAAATGTTGAAAGAAGCTTTGACGAATGCTCCAGTGTTAGTGCAACCTGTTTCAGGTAAGGAGTTTGTGATTTACAGTGATGCTTCCTACGTAGGCTTAGGATGTGTTTTGATGCAAGATAGGAGAGTTGTTGCTTATGCTTCTAGAGAGTTGAAGATTCATGAGAAGAACTATCCTACTCATGACATAGAGCTAGCCGCAGTTGTGTTTGCATTGAAAATTTGGCGTCACTATTTGTATGGTGAGAAGTGTATAGTTTACACAGATCACAAAAGCTTGAAGTACTTGATGACACAGAAAGAGTTGAACTTGAGACAGAGGAGATGGCTAGAGTTGTTAAAAGATTATGATTTGACTATTGAGTACCATCCGGGTAAAGCAAACGTAGTAGCCGATGCTTTGAGTAGAAAAGTGGCCGTTGAGCTGAGAGCTATGTTTGCTAGATTGAGTGTGTCCGATGATGGTGGTTTGATCACCGAGTTGCAAGTGAAGCCTTCTTTGATTCAGTTGATTAGAGAGAAGCAGTTGCAAGATACGAGCCTAGTTCCTCATGTTCAAGACATACCCGAAGGAAGACCGACTGAGTATAGTTTCAGTGGTGAGAGTTTGTTGTGCTTTAGAGATAGAATTGTGGTACCGGAAGATATTGAGCTGAGACGTCAGATTTTGAGTGAAGCACATTCGAGTCCCTTTTCTATGCATCCGGGTAGTACCAAGATGTACCGAGATTTGAAGAATGATTACTTCTGGGTTGGTTTGAAAAGAGATGTAGCCGAGTATGTGAGCCGTTGTATGGTTTGTCAGAGAGTGAAGGCAGAACATCAGGTTCCTTCAGGTTTGCTACAGCCTTTGAAGATTCCGGAATGGAAATGGGAGAGAATCACCATGGATTTTGTATCGGGGTTGCCTTTGTCTCCTTCGAAGAAGAATTCAGTTTGGGTGATTGTTGATAGGTTCACTAAGTGTGCCCACTTCCTAGCAGTGAACACTACGGATTCCTTAGACAAGTTGGCAAACTTGTACATTCGTGAGATTGTGAGACTTCATGGAGTTCCAAAGTCTATAGTTTCAGATAGGGATCCTAGATTTACTTCGAGGTTCTGGAGTTGTTTGCATGGTGCTTTGGGTAGCCGTTTGCATTTCAGCACATCTTATCATCCGCAGTCCGATGGGCAGTCAGAGCGAGTGATACAGATTCTAGAGGATATGCTTCGTTGTTGTGTGATTGATTTTCAGGGTTCTTGGGAGAAGCACTTACCGTTAGTTGAGTTTGCTTACAACAACAGTTATCAGTCTAGTATACAGATGGCACCTTATGAGGCTTTGTATGGTAGATGGTGTAGAACTCCGATTTGTTGGGCTGAGACAGGTCAGAGGTTGTTACCTATGCCAGACTTGCTTAAAGGAACCACAGAAAAAGTGAAGTTGATTTGTGACCGTTTGAAAGCAGCTTCGGATCGTCAGAAGTCTTATGCAGATTTGAAGAGAAAAGAGATTGAGTACGCAGTGGGTGAGAAAGTGTTCCTGAAAGTATCTCCGTGGAAGAAGGTAATGAGGTTTGGCCGGAAAGGCAAGTTGAGTCCGAGGTTCATTGGCCCGTATGAGATAGTTGAGCGGATTGGGCCCGTAGCTTATCGTTTGAGATTACCTTCTGAGTTAGAAAAGATCCATGATGTCTTTCATGTATCTATGCTTAGGAGATATAGATCAGATCCTTCGCATGTGATGCCCGTTGAAGAAATAGAGTTGAATCCGGATTTGTCTTATAATGAAGAGCCCGTAGAGATACTTGCTTCTGATAGCAAGGTGTTGCGTGGCAAGACCATAGAGTTGGTCAAGGTGTTGTGGAGACATAGAGGTGTGGAAGAGGCCACGTGGGAGAGGAAAGCGGATATGGTTGAGTAGTTTCCGTATCTGTTTCCACCAGGTAATTTCGGGGACGAAATTCCTTAAGTGGGGGATAGTTGTAACACCCGTGTCTAGGGCCTAGGAGGTAGCCGGGTTGTTGTTCGAGTCAAATAAAGTCTAATTAAAATAAACCAATCTTGATTAATGACCTATTTGAATTTAAATAAAGAGGGAGGGACCAAAGTTGTGATTTACCCCATTTAAAATAAAGGAAGACAACTTTTCCATAAAAGTTGTCATCTTTCTCCTCATTTCCTCTTTACCAATTTCAAAACCCTCCCCATTTTCAAACTCTCCTAAAACCCTAATCACTATTCCATTGGGTTGGCTAATCGATTTCATCATCAAATCAAGAGGTAAACATAAATTCTTAACCTCCTATCCATTCTCTACTCACCTATTGTTTTAGATTTCGAAAATAATGAGTTTTGGGAATTAGGGTTCTTATGGTAAATTGGGGATTTGATGGGGCTTTTCAATTTATTTTGAGAAATTGTTTTGGGGTTATGCTTAGTCATGATGAAACTCACAACATATATGAATTTGGTCAATTTTGGGTGAAATTTCGTAGTGGGTCCTTAGGGCAAATTTTAAGGTATGAAAAATTGGGTTTTTGAGAGGTTTAGTGTTGGAATTGAAGGGCTGATGGTCTACCTATGTTAGGAGGGTGATTTGGGATGTTTTAGAAGCCATTTGGGTGCTTGGAATTGGGTATTTCAGCCCTTGGTTGTGGGAGTCCGAAAATTGGGGTTTTGGAAATGTTATGTGGTTTGGAAAATTGTGGAAATGGGTTGTGAGTTGCAAAGTAGATTGATGATTGAATTAGCATTGGGTTGAGAAGTAATGTATGTGTTTTGTGTGATTAGAATCAAGTTTGGGCATCGGTGAAGCATCGGAAGTGAACCCGGAAGGTTGAAGGTTGTGGCTTGCTTGGTCTTGTGCTTGGAAGCTTAGGTGAGTGGTTGTTTGCTTTTAAAGGTTTTAAATTAGTTGGTTCGAGTATATGGACTAGGTTGGGCTTGGTAGACCCACCTAGAGTTAGGATTAGGGTGGTAGCCTAATCCTAATCTTGATTTAAGCCTTTGGATGAACTCAAATGTATGAATGTATATGCCTCGTATGTCTTGTGTTATGAATGCTTATGTATATTGTTTTATACATGTGAAATGAGGCATGGGTTGTATTGCTTAAAGCATGCATGGTGATGGTTCATGATTGTGTCCATGGTGAGTACGTGCTAAGCACGGAAATGATTGAAATGGGTAATGTGGATTGAGTAAAATATTGGCACTAGTATACTTAAATACAAATGATCGATCATTAGGATGTTAGTGTGTACACATGAGTCTAAAGTCGCGCGTGGCCTTGGTGGCGTTGAGTCACCAAGGAGGAGTACGGGTTCGCCCGGAATTGTAATTGAATATAGTCGGTGATGAGTGGAATCCCATCGACGGGGCGTGAGGAAGAGTGGAATCCCCTCCGCGAGACCGGTGATGAGTGGAATCTCACCGAGGTAATGTGGTTGTTGGATATGAGTTTCCAACGTGTCTATCCGCGTATTTGAGTCATAACTAGGTGCCAATGTGGATTGATATGTGTATCAATGTGTTGTGATATATGAGCTGTTTGGATGTTTAAATGTGATTACATGTATGGTAGTGTTGAGCTCATGATTATGGCATACATGTGATATATTGCTCATGCATCTATATCTTGTGGACTCTTGGTAAATGTGAATTGCCTTGGCTAGATCGTGCTCGGACCCTGCAGTGTTGAGGTTTGTTTTTAGAGCTTACCCTCACTAAGCATTATTGCTTACGCTCTCTTTGTTCAACATTGCAGATCCTTAGTTCGTGGGTTGCTCGGGCAAGTGGAGGGCCTCCAAGTGTGATTTTGGACTGTGATCATCAAGTATGGTTTTAATGCTAAGACATGTAATAGTTTAAGCAATGAGACATGTATGATTTTGTTGGATTGTTGTTGGTTGATAGGAGCATGTGTAGATTCCTATATATGTATGTTGCTTTTGCATGGTTGTGTTGCCATGATGAATGTTAACTCATGCCTATTTGCTTACTTGAATGTTAGCCTATGCCTTAAGAGTTTTTACATGAGTTTGAGTGTTGTTTGAATGAATGCATGTTGTGGATTGTTGTGTTAGTATTAGACATGTCCAAACCTTGTTAAAGCATGTTAGTAATGTTGTTGTATCTTGGGTTTAAATGCTTGGCTGTTGTATGGTGTTTTGGTGATGTTTTGGGGCATCCTTGTGCCTCAAAACAGCCCAGAAAAGTCTGCAGACAGGGGGTGTTTCGGAACGGGACCCCGTGTTCCGAAACGGCCCATGTGTATATGGCCTGCCGTTTCGAAATGGATGAGGGTCGTTCCGGAACGTTTTCGCTACTGGAATTTTGAGAAATTGGCGAGATGAAGCCGTTCCGAAACGGGCCTCTGAAGTTCTAAAACGGTCAAATCTCGTTGACCATGAGATATTGACCGTCAAGGTCGTTCCGATACGGGTCACCCCTGTTTCGGAACGGTCACCTTGTGGTTGACCCAGGCCGTTGACCAGGTCAGGGCGTTTCGGAACACCCTATAGGTGTTTCGAAACGGCCTGCTGAAATGAAGTAAAATGGACTGTTTATGTTTGTTTGGTCGGTGAATGTTTCGTTGATTGTATCTTCCGCTGTTGTGCCACACTTAGGTCTAAAATTATGCATGTAGACAAGATAAGATAAAAAGAAATTTTCTGGGTCGTTAACCGAGGGGAAGCCTTAACGGGTTTCGCTTCGGTTTTCCCCGTGTGGCCCACTCGGACCGGTCATCCGACCAGACCGGGACGAGGGGGTTACACCCAGACTCAAGAAGATCAACTACAGGTTTTTGTGTCTTCTTGGGGAAGTCATTAATTTCTTGGAAGTCCAAGAAACAGCAAACTATATCTCGATCATCCAGTGAAGCAAAGTATCGGGCATTAGCTTCTGTTACCTGTGAAGTTCAATGGTTATTTTATCTTCTTTCAAATTTGAAAATAAATCTTTCTTCTGCTAATCTTTACTGTGATAACCTCTCAGCTATTGAGATTGCTGAAAATCCTGTACATCACGAACGCACAAAGCACATTGAAATTGACTGTCACCTGATTCGAGAGAAAATACAACAGGGAGTAATCAAACTTTTGTCTATTTCTTCTCATAATCAGATTGCTGATTGCTTTACTAAAGCTCTACCCTCTTTGCCTTTTCAGGATTCCATTTTCAAGTTGGGTCTACAAAACTTGTACACTCCAACTTGAGAGGGGGGGTGGGGGGGGTATCAAGAATATCAAGGAAGATTGAAGTTTGCTGAGTTGTCATGTTAGTTAGGAAGGTTTTCTGTTAGTTAGTAGGTTAGGTTTAATTGTTAGTTATAAACCTTTGTTATATAATAGATGAGTCAGTTTTGTATTTTAACTCAATTTTTCCCTCTTTAATAAAACGACGCAGTTTCTTTTCTTCACGTGTCTAATACCCGTGTTCTATCTTCAGTTTCTTTTCCCCAAATTCATTCTATCAAAAACCCTAACCATTCGTGAAAAGCTCAAGTAAATCGAATTCAACATTAGATATTACAAAAATTTATTATAAGAATGATGTTTTTAATCTTAATTTACTTCATTCACAATATCGGATACTATACTTCCCCCCTTTTACTTCGCTTTGCTCACTAAGAAAACAATCACAATAGCCATGGGCGGAGCCACACGTAAGAATGAGGTGTTTGTTGACACTCCAAATTTAAAAAAAAAATTATATAATTTATATATATACAAAAATAAATGACACTCCTTAAATAAATTTTTGGCTCTGCCCCTTAACGCTAGCCACCTTTACTTTTAGTTTAATGCCACGTAGAACCAGAACTTGTTTTAATGATTATTTTTTAATAATTTTAATTTAGTTTCGTAATGTGTGCATGTATGTATAATTTCTATCTTTTGCAAAATATTTATGTCTATCTTACGAGTAATACTACTCAAGGTCGAATCTTTTATGAAAATCACCGCTTGTTAGGTACCGATGACTACCTTTTTAGTACTTTTAATAAATTTTTTTTGATTTTTTTAATATGTTGTTGTGATTATAAAATAGTATATGTTTAAATTTTTTTAATTTTTTAAAAGCACACACACCATGTATATATGGTGCTCGAACCCGATTCACCTGAATGAAGTACATTATCTTTTACCACTGAGACCACTTCACGGGTTATTTTTTTTAGTATTTTTGGATGTGCTTAATTACATTTGATTAATGATATTAATATGATTAGCATATAATTATTTAACGTGATCACTTTTTTTCGATCTGTCCAATTAATATTCCTTATGAATCTCTCTTTTTTAAAAAATTAATAAAATTAATTATCGTTTGATTAAGCTCTCAGTTTTATTAATGAACCTTTATCAATAATAAAATATTTAAAATTCATTAATTTGTCTAATGACTAAGAATGCTCACATTTATCTTATCTTGTATGAGTTTAAATACTGATATGATAATATAAGATCTCTATTTAATTAAAATAATAATAAAACATTTTGTACATAATAAACGCCTTTTACCTTTATTTTCAATGAATTGACGATAAATATTACAATCATGTTAAAATATGATACTGAAATTAAAAAAAAAACTTTAACGGTCTAAGATATATGCACACCCATTATCAATTCGATGGGTTCGATTTAACTCAATTTTATAGGGTTATTTTTAATTCAAATTTGGGTCGGATTGATTTTGATTAAGGTAAAAAGATATCCGGCCTAACTCGATCCTAGGCATTAGTGTAAATTTTACACATAGATTTTGAGATAATTGTTATAAAATTTTACACATAGATTTTGAGATAATTGTTATAATTCCCAATCCCTTTATATTTTTTAAATGGGTAATCTTCATCAGCGGTCCCTTTCGTTTAGGGTGTGTTCTATTTTGGTCACCAAAATTCAAAAATGATTATTCTGGTCACTTACGTTTAGAATCGTTTCTATTTTGGTCCTTTGGCCGTTAGTCTCCGTTACTTAAAAAATTAATTTCTAATTTAACCCCCAAACTTTTAAAATTTTATTTTTCACCATCTTCCCTAAAAATTATAAAAGTAAAACCCCAGAAAATTCGACCCAATTCGATTTAAAGGCTTACTGGGCTACCCTTTATGCAGAAATCACTCAAAAGCTTGAAGAAGCAATCCCAGTGAAGTACCCGGATCAGATCTATGAAGCTATGAGGTACTCTGTTCTCGCTAAGGGTGCTAAGCGAGCCCCTCCCGTCATGTGTGTGTCTGCCTATGAAATCTTTGAGGATAATCGGCTCCCTGCTTTTCCTACAGCTTGTGCTCTTGAAATGGTTGATCCCCTTTTTATCTATTTTCCTCTGTTTATATGATATGATCACTTGGGTTTCTGTTTAAATTTATGGTATAAATTCTTTTAGATGTAGGTTGGATTACTTTCATTTTTTAGAGAATCAAGGTTGATTTTATCATATTTTCAGCTAGAACTGTTGTTGATTATGAAAAAAGATGGTCTTTTTCCAAATGATTTCTAGATTGCTTTTGAATAATTATATCAGTGTTCAAATTAACATGAAGTCATAAATGGAATGAGAATATATCGCTGGATTATTTATAATGACTCCATAGTTATTATGTTCTTTACTTTTGATATTTGCAGTCTGATTTATTCGATTAATTCAATTTAACCGATTATTTGTTATAAGAACCTTACAGTTCGTTGCTTTCTTACTACACTTTTTAAGGTTCACTGGCCATGGAATTCAGACTCCAATTTAACTTCATCTTTTAGTTTGTTTTACTATGTAGTATATCATCCTTTGCTAAGTAATTAAACATCCGAATATGAAAGAAGGCCGCCACGATAACCGATCTCGATGTTAAAATGAAAGCTCTGCAATCTAAGAGATGCTTTTGGTTTGTTGTGTGCAAGCTCTTCTATTTAAACTGAAGTTGTCTTTTGTGTTGTTTGTATGTAGTTTAAACCAGTACCAAATGGCGTGATATTTTATCGAAACTTCAACGAAATAAGTGCATGTTTTAATTGATCTCGGTCTATTTCACAGGTTCACGCTGCTTCACTCATTCATGATGACCTTCCGTGTATGGATGATGCTTCAGAACGTAGAGGCCAACCCTCGAACCATAAAGCCTTTGGTGTTGACATGGCAATCCTTGCTGGTGATGCAATCTTCCCTCTTGGCTTCCGCCATATTGTCATGTATACGCCTCCCGAACTCGTTCTTGAATCCCGCCTCTTGCGTGTGATTGCCGAGATCACCCGCACCGTGGGGTCTGCTGGCATGGCTGCCGGGGGGTTTGAATTAATTTTTGGGGTTTTGAATTAATTTTCTGGGGTTTAGTTTTATAATTTTTGGGGAAGAGGGTGAAAAATAAAATTTTGAAAGTTTGGGGGTTAAATTAGAAATTAATTTTTTAAGTAACGGAGACTAACGGCCAAGGGACCAAAATATAAACGATTCTAAACGTATGTGACCAGAATAATCATTTTTTAATTTTGGTGACCAAAATAGAACACACCATAAACGAAAGGGACCACTGGTGAAGATTACCCTTTTTAAATTTGCTACTTTCCTTTATATGTTTAGGGTTAAGTATTATAATGTCTTTTTTTTCTTCTATATTTTAACTTTTTTATTTTGTTGAATAAAAAGATATTCGCGTCAGATTAGAGCTGAGTTTTTACTCTAAAATTCAAATTAAACTTAAGATTAGACGAAGCCACTCTAAAATTAGGTGAAGACAATTGGAAAAAATCAAACACTTGAACCGACCAAAAATTTGATCTAACCCGATATACGACCGTCACTAATAAAAACTATACATTTTAAAAAAAATTATACACGATAAAGTCGTCTTATAACTTGTAGAGGTAGTTATCAGTTTAATAAAGCGTAAATTTCCCAAACAAAGGTTAAAATATATAAATACCCTTTACTATATTACAGATTAGCATTTAATTTATCGATTTTATTATTTTTATTGACTAAATTATTGTCATCCAGCATTAAACTCAATCAAATACTAATTCGATATTAAAACATTCCGATTAACGAATGAGCACTTTTTTTTTAAAAAAAATCTTATCAAAATATAATTTCACTCTAGAAATAAATATGACAGTATAAAAGAGTTTAAACAATTTATTAAAAAAAAGAGTTTAAACAATGAAAAAGATCTATAGATTTAACCGTTTTATTTAGATAAATCTTATTTTTTTGTCACGTCAAAATCATTTTTATTGTAAAGCGAAAAAAATCTTTTTCAACAATGGAATTTTAGAAATTATAAAATAAATCTTTAACTTATCAGATTATTATAAGATTATAATTAAATTTAATCAAATTATTATAAAATAATCATTATAATTTATTAAACTGTTTTATAATAGTTTGATAAATTAAATAATTATTTATAATTTTTTTTTAAAACTATACTGATAATTTTTTTCACTTAATTTAATGATGATTTGTATGCTTTATCAAAATTTAAAAATAAAAGTATACCAATTAAGCACAACTTCACAAGTAGGGTGAGTGTTCGATCGAGGTGAGTCAAAAATTTTCGAGTTATTCGAGTTGATATACATTATATTTTACAACTCAAATTTTATTTGAAATTTTTTTTATTTGAGTTGAGTTTATGAAATTCGAGTCGAGACAATTTTTCGAGTTCCTATACAAATTTAATTGTAATTATTTATCATGTTATAGTACGATATTATTCTAATTTAAACCACTTTTTCTAATCATATAAGATATGCATATATATATATATCTTCATATATTTTTCATATGTGACATATATTTCTTCATATATTTTTATATCTGTATATATATTAGGAAAAATTGAGGGACTCAATGCAAATTTAAAAATAAATCCACTAATTACAAAAAATTTCGAGTTATTTGAGTTATTCAAAATTTTATTTTACAACTCAAACTTTATTTGAATTTTTTTCGAGTTGAGTTTTTTCAAGTCTAGTCGAGTTTTGCTCACCCATATTCACAAGTAAAGAGTAGGGATGAGCCTTCGGTCGAGTCGAGTAAAAAAAATCTAGTATTCGAGTTGACACGTCATATTTTACAACTTAAACTTTATTTGAACATTTTTCAATTCAATTCGATTTTATGAAATTTGAGCCGAGTTTTCGAGTTCTATACAAATTTAATTGTAATTATTTATCATGTTATAGTTCGATTTGATTATAATCCAAACAACTTTCTATAATCATATAAGATAAGCATATATATATATATATTTCATGTGACATATATTTCTTCATTTTTTATACCGGTGTATATATCAAGAAAAAATTGAGGGACTAAACTCGAACATAAAAATAAATTCACTAATTACTAAAAATTTGAGTTATTCGAATTTTTATTTTACACCTCAAACTTTACTTGATTTTTTTTTCGATTCGATTTTATGAAATTTCGAGTCAAGTCAAGATAAAATGAGTATTTTCTCCTTGAGTCGAATTAAAAAATTTGATCGAGTTGAGTCGAGTTTTACCCACGTAGAGAGAGTAAGAGACCTAAGAGAGATGGTATTTAGAAAAAAAAGGAGAGGGGTAAAACAGGAATCATAAATTACACAAAAACACGTTCTCCTTCCTCCAAGTTCTCACTCATATTAATTCAACATTCTCTCTCTATTTTCCACAAAGACCTGGCCTTTGGCTTTGTTTGATTTTTTATTTTTTGTTTCCTACGCCATTAGCAGCTTCACGACCCTTTGATAAAATTGGGTTTTTACTCAAAAACTGGGGAAAAAATTAACATAAAAACAAACAAACAAACAAAAGGTGGTAGATGCATGCGCCACCACCACAACACCAACTTCTTAAATTCACTCCTTTTCTTCTTCCTTCATTCTTTTTAACAAACAATCCTCAAATTTCTTTTACCAGATTTTGGTTTTAATCCTTAATAAAAACCTGTTTTTGTCTCCTCGGTTTCTACGCTGTCTCAACCAACACCTTTGCTTTCCCGTTCCCAGGTACCAAATAGTAATTGATAAAAACAATGACTTTTCTTTCGTTTTATTTATCTTCTTCTCTGTAATGGGTTGTTTTTGCTTTTCATGGTCATGGAGTCATGACTATTTTTTTAGCTTTGATGGGCTTAACGAAGGCTTTGGCTTTGTGGGTTCCTTTTTCTCTCTTTGTTTTGTGTGTTTTGGGGGTTGGGTTTTTTGTTCTCTTGTGTTTTTCACTGCCTTTGCTTCCATGAAAGGTGGTAGGTTGGTGGGGTTGACTTGTTTTCCAGGGGGAGATAATTGGGATTTTTATTAGGCAGACTCATTGGACAGCTTTGTTAGTTTCACATGACGAGAGTTTTGGCTTTACTTTATGCAAATTATGATGAATTTATCTTTTTTTTTAATAAAGAAGAAAAGTATGGCTGAGCTTCGTGTCATCTTGCTCCCCTTATCCGGAGCCTGGTTAACTTTTAGAAGTGAATACCATTTTACCTTAATAGGGGTTGAGGGTTGACTGAAAACGTTTCATGGGATTTGCATTAGTTTGTTCATATTATTTTTCTCTAATTTCGTTTATGAATGATTTCTGTTTTACCAGCATCAAGTCTGCTGTTTTCTAATCCGTGCATGGGCTTTAGATTTAACCCCTTTGCTTCTCTATGTAGCATTGTTGAAATCAAAATCAAAATCAAACGTACGTGTAATGAGAAAATAGTTGGTTTTCAGCCTATCGAATAGAAGTATGAAATATGTATGTTTGATATTAGTATTTGACAACAAAAAGTTGATTAACATATTGGAGTTTTAACCTGCAATTCTATTTTCCCCTTGAATTTCTTGTCTAAATTTCTTAGGAGAATCATCAATTTACTTGCATTGACCCATAGTTTTGATGGCTTTCCTTGTATCTCTTGTCCTTTTTCTCATTTTGCTTTATAGGTAAGTAGAATAGGTGATATCTTGGTTCCTGTTTACTTATCTTATGAAGCTGTGTCCTATATCAGCCTTCGGGTTTAACTTGCCATCCTGGTCATTTTCTAATACTATGTTCTTTATTGTTTATCATTTTCTGTTTGTTTAATCCACTTATAAATCACCCATCTTTGGTAGCCTTGGGGGCACAGGTATACAGATAGACACAAAGGACGATCTATTTAGCCATTGTTCACTGATTAAAAGGTTGCCAACATGGTCAGCTTACGCAGACGCAGACTCCTGGGACTCTGCTCTGGTAAACTGTAGTTGAGATTTACTTCATCTTGCATAACTAATTGCTCCTATTAATATCAATGAGTAGGAACATTTGCTATATCATGTTATATAAAGTGTGTCCTTCAATTGTTTGCATTCATATTGAGTAAACTACGATAGAGTGTAATCAAATTCTCAATCATGATTGAGTAATGTCATTCACAAAATTTGGTGATCGTTTGTAGGGAAGAGTTCCTTTTTGACCCCACTTCCTAGATTTTTTGATAATGGAAATGCCCCTGAAAATTCAAGCCAGAATGCAAAATCAGTTAGTGTGCATCCTATGCCCTCAGATTCCGTCAACCACATGCACGGGGTAAGATTGCATTAATAATCAATTGACCAGGTGTAGTATTAAATTGTTTCACTGTTAATTTCGCTTCTTGGTTGTGGCAGTGTCAGTCGTCTGCATTCCTATTCTTTTTACCATTGTGTATGAACTTGGCAGCTTGTTGATATAGTACATTTTACCTTTTTTAGTGACCAGCATGCATAAAATGTCATTGTGGATCTTAAATCTTATTGCATTTCCCCTACCTCTTAAACATCTGCTAATCTTAATTTGGTCTAGGTAACTTATCTTTTCCACAATTATATATTTTTCTGGCGTGTTTTCTACAATATAATAATTATAGGAGTGAGTCATTTCATCGATCATTGTCCAAATTAAGATGAAAAAGAAAAACCATTTGTCTTTATGGAATGATTTCTCTCCCCTTTGGGGGCCTTCTTTATTTCCATATTTTAGGAAGGCTTGGTATTATTTAATTAAGGTTTGCTATCAGTATTTGCATTGTAGGTGGTCACAATTGCATCTTTTTATGAGACTGGTCAATATTCATGGTTGGTTTATTTTATTAGTTATGGTTAAATGAACATCCAAGCCATCTATTGGTGGCATGTGTGGTTAGTGAGCTAAAATCTATGAGAAAACATAGGTGTATGTGCTGCTTGTTTTTTTGCCTCCTTTAACAGAGCTGTGTGGAATCGTTGAATAGAATTCTTAATTTCTTCACTCATAATCGATAGAAAATATGCAATTGGTTATGTTAGTATCTTTTCTTGTGTTTACAACTTGGCCACTTTTGCGATCCTATGGATTCCTGTTCCAATACGGTGAAATGAAAAGGATGTGATAAATCAATGAATTGTGGATGCTTGGTCAGTGCATTGCATCACGAGGCACCCTTTCTTATTAAAAAGAAAAAAACTTGTTTACTAGGTCATGGTTCCTTTTTGAGATTGAATTATAGGATAAATAGTCAGTTGTCAATTAAAAATGTTATTTAAGTGCCTACCTATTTGGCATACTGATCATCTGTTCTCTTGATTCAGAACATGTAATAGGAAATAAGCTGTTTGCATTACATAATCTGTTTTACTGTTTGTGGAAACCCTTTGCTGTTTTGGAATTTTAATAAATTTTTTTTTTGCTTTTTTAGTTTATTTAATTGGCATGCATGCAAATAAAGGTTCATAATGAATATATTAAGCGATTATTTTTCAGATTCTTAAGTTCATGATAGATAAATACTAAGTGGCATGCACTGTTTAGTTCTGGCTTTTACAGAATTACACTTAAATGTAACTGTTTAATGCTCTCAGAAAAGCATTGCTAAGGTTAGCTGTGGATCACCAAACATTTCTGGTTCTGGTTCATCAAAAGAGCATCATAATCAACCTTTTCCAGGTTTGTATCTTTGGAAACACATGTTCCATATGTTTGTTAATATTGCCAAAATTGAAAAGTTTACTTGTCCATGGCTTGTTGCTGGTTTTTCCTCCTTTCTCCATCCCGTCTCATTCTTTTCTAAACTCTTTTCTTTCATAATCAACATTTTTACTGTCATGTGAGTGTTGCACTTTCCTTTATATCTCTTTTGGACTATCTTAGAGTGCTGCTTCTGATAGATGACATGTTTGACATAAATAGAGAAGCAGTTTCAGGAGGAGTCGGTGTTTTAACTTTTACCCCTTTTTGTTAGAATAAAGATGAACTTATATATCTCAAAGCTGAGTTGATGCTGTGCCGCTTCCTTATTAAGCATGTAGTTACTCATTAGCATTAAAGTCTGATGCTATGATCCGTTTTAATTTCTACATTTTAACTGATGCGTGTGTACAATGTATAATCTGTAGAGCAACCGATCAAACGAAGGAAGCGACACAGAAGGAAGCATGTGTCAAACCAAGAACCTTGCTTAATGAGGGGTGTATACTTCAAAAATATGAAATGGCAGGCCGCAATAAAAGTTGACAAGAAACAGATTCACTTAGGCACTGTTGGTTCGCAAGAAGAAGCTGCCCGTTTATATGACAGGTAATAAGTTAGCTTTTATCTTGCTTGTAATGATTGCTACTGCAACTTCTTCAGAGACTCTTATCACTATTTTTAATGCAAATATTTCTTTTCAGTAGCTTAGTTTGATGTAAATGCAAAAACCTTTAAGCTTTATATATTGTTGTCTGATATGAACATGCCATGTTAATTTATTTTCGTGCTTAACTTGGTATGAGGTAATATCATTCTTCTTCATGCATATTGATGATAAATACAATGAATTGCTACTCATATGCAAATTCCACAAGAATATGGGATGGCATGTATGAAAAAGCGGTGAAGGTATATGCGATTCGCTTCTCTATATAAAGGATTATTTACGAGCTAAATTTGTCTGGCATTTTTGTTTCCTTATTGTTTACCTTTTATTTTTTTTCTATTCATCTACTATAAGTAAACAATGCTGGTCTCTACCATTTCATGATGTGCTAAGATGTGGTCCTGGCATTGATTTTTGGTAATATAATTGTCTTACTGCATAGTTTTGTTGATAGATAGATACTTTTATATGTAGAGCTGCTTTCATGTGCGGAAGGGAGCCTAACTTCGAGCTTTCGGAGGAGGAAAAACAAGAGCTTAGGAAGTTCAAGTGGGATGAGTTTTTGGCATATACTCGCCATTCAATTACCAATAAAAGTAAAAACCTATTGTGTATTTGATTGCCTCCTTATTATCTCAGCTGTTGTAAGATAAACAATGGGTTAATTTTGAATGGTGATTACAGAATACAAGCGAAGGCTCGGGGTTGGACCACGGAAAAGCTCTGAACCTGCAATAGAGGACAAGGACTCAATAGCTTCTCAGCTTCAAAAGAGTGAGGCTGAATAGTCTTGGTTTAGTAATTAAACTCTAGTTGCAGAATCTCCATTTTTGGGTGTATAAAAGGCCCCCTATTTGGGCAACATCTCAATGGTAAATCTCCATTATTATCAACTTCTGGTAAGCAGACATCTATAGTGTTTAGACTTTAGATCCCAAATAATTTGTAAATACTAGTTGCATCATCAGCCTGAACCATTGTTATTACACTGGCAAAGGCATGCAACAAGATAATTGCTCAGAAATAAACTTTTATTTCAGAAGAGAAGCATTAGTCCTTAAAATTATGCCAATTGTAATCTATTCCATCTGCTATATTTTCGGGGAGAACATAGGGGTTCCTTTTCTTAGTTGGCCCTGTATATCTTAACTGTAGTCGAAGATAGTAATACATACAAGTACTTTTCCACACTTCTATATTCAGTTTCTTTAAATCCTTTTCCAGATATTGAATGATCATATTTCATATTCCGAATTTATTTTAGATTCGACTAAAACTTCATTCAGTTTGTTTCATAAATTCTGCATGGACACTGGACAGCAGCAACATAGTTTAAATTCAAGCAGTAATATCTGAGACAACATTAGGTTACACATAATATCACTTGTAATTCTTATTTTACAGTCCTAAAACCCTTCGTTGATAAAAAAAAAGGCAAAGCAAGAAAAGGACATTCTTTACTCTTTGCAGTGTTTGCTAACATTTATCTTGAGCATGTATAGCTCTTTGTTACTGCTGGTATGTGATGTTTCCACCAACTTGAGCTTCTGTGGTTTCTACGTGACTGTCATGCAGAAGACATGGTCTTTTTCTAGGTTTCTCGATTGAATCGGATGATTCTGTCACACCTAAACACGGCCAGCCGGAGGCTTCATTTTCAGCAGGCAAGCACTGCTGTATGTTTTTCTCTTGGAGGCAGGCTTCATCAATATCAGCAAAAATTGAATTCAAGAACTCAACATCTTCTATGTTGGTGATATATTGACCTTGAATCCAATTAGAGTTATTAGCTGCCTCAGGTTCTTCGAATAACTCATCAAACGATAATCCATCATAGTACAAAAAGTCCTGAAACATATACAAAAACTGCTCAGCTGCACCAACTATATTATGTTGATTGCTTCTTTCCATGGAGATGGTTTCATCATCACCATTAGTAAGAACTGAACTGCAGGAGTTATCATCCTTTTCAATGGTGTTATAAAGTTTTTGAGCCCCATTACTGTCTTCAGGTCCATGGAATCCCTTTGACATCTCTTTAAGGTGTAAAGTTTCCTGAGCCAGATAAATGAGCATTCTTTTTAGATAGCTAATCATCTAACAGATAAATGATTGTGAAAATTTGTATCGAGCATCTTACTTTCGAATCCTCTGCAACAGGATTTACCAAATTAGATGATAAGTCAGAGACTGCATCCTCACTAATAATATTATGTAGATTGCTTCTTTCTTCAGCATAGCTATCAACACTGCCGGATCGATCACGGACACCATAATTTTCATTGTGCCGACCTGATTGACCAGCATCAGTGCTCAAAACATCAACCCTTTTCTTCAATTTACAAAGGTTGAAAGTTTTCTACAACACATTAAGGCAAATAAAAAACTTATCAAACAACCTAAAGCTAAGAGCAAGATATTGCAGCAGTGAAGCTTGTGAATAAATTTCATTCAAATGAAATGAGAACTTACTTGATCAGTGTTAATTGAGTTAGGGTCAGCCTTAAGTTCATACTCATGCATAACCCAACAAGTCTTGATTTTGTTTTTATCATTACATTGGCCTTTATAGTAAACCAAAGTCTTCTTGGTACCAATCAGCCTTCCTCTTCCGGGGTCTATAACTTTCCGAGCATTGCCCGTAGGTTTCCAATACCCTTCGCGTGTTGTACGGTTAATCCGTTTACGGTATTTATATGTTGGTGAGTATATAAAATACCATAATCGGTCCCCGGTCTGCAAATTCGAACTCTCTGAAAAAAAAAACAAGCACATGCATATGTATTTCACCAACACAACATGATCAACAAAGCTTTAGTCTATTTTCTATGATCCATATGGACTGAACTGATGTTCATATATACACACATACTGACTCCTTGCTTGCTAAGTTGTAGTACAAATATTCCAAGTGGATCCCACTAAACGTGTAAATCTTTTACTGTTGTAATATAATTCCCAATATTCTTAATCTTAATTTGCTACTTCCTGGCCAAGTTTGTAATTTACTCCATGTCTGCATCCAGTCCACAAATATAATAAAATTACACTTTGGTCCTGAAAACTATGGTAAACTTTGGACTTTTGGTCAACTTAGTAATAGTTGACTTTTATTTTGGGTTTAATAATTTTTGTTAGAGTGAAAAGGACACTATCATAAACTGGGCAGAGAATTCATCCAAAGAAAAGCAAAATAGTAAATGGAAATTGATGCCAAATTGCCAATACATCTTAAATGCATACAAAGCCAGTTCAGAGTGAATCTAAAAGGGGATAAAGAGAAGAACATTAGTATCATCATATACTACACTGCAATTTCTGATTTCCCAGACATGGTATGTAAAAAGGGAATGCTGTTCGGCCGTCCGTTGCTCTACGAAAGTAAAGATACAAGAGAGACGAACTCCAGCGTTATCCGGCCCTTGGATCTTGTGTTGATGACAAAGTGTTCAGGATATTTTCTCAACAGCATAAGCAGACCATACCATGGTTTCCCCTTGGATTCAGGACCAGGCCAGTCCTCGGATGTAAGATATCTTCGAACTCGGCTATGATGCCAGACAGTACTAAACTGCTCAACCAACTGTAACATGAAAGGCAAAGTAAGCAATCTTGTAAAATATCAAGACTAGGATAAACCAAATGAGAGAAAAAATAAAGCAGGAAAAATAATCAGAACTCTTTGGCAAACATTAGCCAATGGACCATGTGTTCTTCTTTAAAGATCCATTTAACTTCCCAGACATCCAATGCAAATATGCCAAGGAGAATAAGAGATCATACAACCACTAATCATTGAATTTATAGCCACTTTAAACAAAGGGAAGTTAGGAGAGGAAATAATATGAGCAATTTAAAACCAATAAGTCATACCAGAATAAATCTTGTTTCCCCCTCTAAATTGCAGAGGCAAAAGGAAACAAACACACATGAGAAGAAGAAAAATAAGTAGCATTATTAGTGGTGATTGTTGCCATTATCATTTCCTCACAAGGGCTCTCTTCCTTTTTCTTTCCCTGATGCGTATAGATCGTATTCATGACCTCTTTGTAAACATGACATGAATCATGCAGGAAATGGCCTAACTTTTAAGTGCACTCCTACTCTGAAATTTCAGAGCAAAATATAGAAGAAAACCATTTCCGTGCCAAAATATTTAAAGCACGTCAATAAGGGGAGAATCAAAAGAAAAAACAAAGGACTACAGTCAACTAGACAGGAGTGTCATCACCAAAAAGTAAAAAGATGCAGGGCCAAAAGAAATGGAATTAAAATAAGATTTAAGTCACCCAAAGCTAAAACCTAACCTCAGCGTGGAGTTTCTCCATGGCCATCCATTCTCCAGGACCACAAAGATCCGAAAGCACAGTAGCTACAGAAGAAACCACATCCTTTTCTTCCAACTGCATAAGTTGTTGATTATCAGATTCACGGTCAACTCTTGATCTTCCCTCTCCCTTCTTCTCAGCAGGAACTGCAGATATAACCATGCCAATGAAATGGTAATCATTATCAATCAAGTAAATAAAGGAGGAACTTTTAGTTCCAAATTTGTAAAATTTAGCGAGAAAAATATTGATGAACTGAATGAGAACAGCATAAAGGAATGGAAGTTCATGCCCAAGGGTGAAAAGCTGATAGTGGGACAGAGTATATGACCAAAAAGAAAGAGAAAGGGCATCAGAAAACAATAGAGACAGCAATGCATAGCTGATTTATCATGACTCTTATGCCTAAAATCTCATAGACTACATTGTAACATAAAACATACTTTGGCAACTAAAATCTTGCTTATTTTCAGGTTGAGGCAGGATGTCTTAATAGTATGATTCCGTTTCAAAGATATAATCTTATTAACACTAATAATAAGCTAAATAGCAAAGAGTAGAGTCAGATAAAAAGAAGCAACAGCCAATAATAGTGTGAGAAAGGCTAATGAATAATGAGCACACGTGTAGCGGCAAAACATAAGAAGTTCCTGAAAACCAAAATTATGCCCACCATGGCTGACCAATTACGGCAATTTGTAACATCTATAGAGTATTAAACCAGTGTCAAACAGTACTTCCAAACATTCTGCTCTCTCTTCTACGGAGGCGCTGTTACTAGTTTCATCAAAAGCTTCAAGATGACTACATTTGATGTTCTGCAGACTATGCAATTCCTAAGGAATATCTTTACCGACTACCAAAGAAATAAAGATAACTCAAAGCCTGGACAACCCAATGAATTAATGTGATTCTCCAAAATCAGATCAAGATTCAGTAGCAGCTGAGGTAAGCACTGCTGACAGTTTAAGGAATACTGCAATGGGATGCTCATAGAAAAAAAATGATGACATAGATTAACCAGGATATCAACAAGAATGAAGCTTAGAAACAAAAAGAACACCTGGAAAAAGGATCTGGTTCAATCTAGAAACGTATTTTGAGCGCTGCAACCACAACTAATTACCAATGCCAGTTTCTGATGGCCAGAAAAACCAAGAAGAATAACATTGGAAAGAATGAACCAAGAGCTAAATAGTTAAGGCAAGTAATAGCAGAACTCAATGTTAGAACATAAGTATCCTAAAACAACAAGCAAGTCTGATTCTGTGTCATCATTAACTAAACATTCAAAAAAAAAAAACAATAAACTTTAAAAAGCTATGGTTGAAGAATGGCAAGTTTTCTTCCTAGAGTTCCACAATGACAACCAACAGGAAATAACAAAAGACAAAATTTGATCAAACAATTGGATAAATGATAAATTTCAAGAAAAAAAAATCTATAGTGAATTGTACTAACCTAATGCTCCGGCCAACCCCACCTTCCCTCCGGAACCGGCCTCGGTCCCACTATACCAATCCTCCCTCCTAACCTTCTTCCCACCACTTCCGACATCTTCTTCCTCCCCGTAATCCTCTTCATAATACTCTCTTCCTCTGCCCTTCTTTGCTCCCGCCACCGCCGCGGACCCCACCGCCCTTCCCATTTCCGCACCGCCATGATGACCATAATGCGGAACACCTCCAGCTGCTGACCCTGCACCCGCCGTCTGGTAAACCGAAACATGGTGCCTAGGCGCAAGGGCACCCCCTAGAATACTCCTCACGGGGAGAAGAAAGTAAAACTGTTTGTCCCCGATTTGGAGGAGGTCCTGCGAATCGAGTTTGACGGGAGGATTACCAGGAAGGTGGAGGACACCTTCGACGAGGCAGCCGTTCTTGCCGAGGACTTCGAGCGCGAAACGGCGTCGGGTGAAGTCGTAAAAGATGCGGGCGTGGTGGCGGGAAATGTTCATACCTCCTCCGAGGCTCGCTAAGTCAACGTCGACGGTGGATTTCTTGGAGTTGCGGCCGAGCATTATGGAGTAGGTTTGCATGTAGTATTCGAAGTCTTCCCCTTGTAGCTTGGCGAATCCCGCCTCCACGTCGCTCCCACCCGTCGTCCCCATCGTTCAATTGCGGATTCTATTGAATAATTGATTGATCCAATGGCTTGTTCAATGAGAAGGGTATCGGAGTTTGCAGGAAGGTTTGTCCCCTCCGGTTCCAGTTTACCTTTTAAGATTTTTCAGATTTCATAATTAACCATCGTCATTTTTTTTTAATAATTCACAATTAACCATTGTGGGGTTAAACAAAAATCCCAACTTTTGCTTCATTAAACTTAAACTAAAGTCCAAAGCCTAAAATATCCAACTTCGGTGTCTTTCTATTTGGCAAAAGCCCAGTTTTGTTTTCTTTATTCTTTAGCTTTCTTCAAAATCAAATTGGAGCCCAAATAACCCAAGTTTCCCAACTGTACATACGAGGTAACCAAACCAGTTGAAAAATACATCTCTTTCTGCCTGTTGTCTTGTTTTCCTGTTCGATTTTCTTCTTCTCCGGCTGCCGATCCAATTAACTCTTCCCCTCTCTTGTCAAAGGTATAATCTTTAATTACTCGATTTACTCGTTATTCTATCTGATTGTTTAATTGCTTGAGGGAAAAAAGGGTTTTTAATGAACTTTTTAATGAGAATTTTGCCATAGGCTTTGGGTTCCTTTGATGCAGAAAGAAAAATTGGACTTTGAAAAAAAAAGGATTTTTTTTAATTAGCTATTCCATCTGATGACAGTTTATATAGTTTCGATCTGTTCGGGTTGCTTTTCCTTTTCATGTGTGCGTTTATTTTTCTTCATTTAATTTGGTTTTATGTGCTTAGCTGGGGACGTTTTGAGCTAGGGCTTTGAGTTACATGATCATGGAATAATCACTGAATATCATTTCTGCTCCATCTCTTCCAAGGGCAATAAATACTTGAACTTTCTTCTTCTTCTGTACACGTCTGTGTTTTCAGTTGGCGCATTGTTTTTGGAATCGCCATCTCTTTAGCTTTGAAGGATGAACCTAATGATTGTTCAATGGGACGATGAAAACTTTGTTGCTACTTATTTTGTGGTTAGATTTGAGTAAACTAGATATTAAAGATGGGTTTGCTAATGAGTTCCCTTAAGGAGCTCTTTAAAGTTAGTTGATATACTATTTAGTCATAACATTGTATTGAATGTAGTAGTTGATAACTTGTCATTTCCAATGCATTGGAGGAAGATACCATATAACTTTAAAGAGCGCCCTCCGGGCATTTGTTAGCACAATCGGTTAAAGATTTCAGTAACACCGTTGTTCATCGTTGTTTCTGTTCTACTTGTGTTTTTCGGGGGTTCAAGTTCAACCGATAATGAAGAGTAGACAAACTGATTGTTGTTTTTCTTAAGCTTTTGTTGCTTCTCATTGCTTATGCATTTCGTTTTTCAGCTGCACATTTTTTTCTTTATCTGTTTAAAGGTTCAAGTGGTTTGAAATAAAATCAGGACTCCTGAGCTAGTTTTCATTGCCGATCCGATGAAGCATGTTTTTAAGCTTCTCTCGCTGCTTGTGGTCATCTCTGCGCTTTGGATCGGCCTCTTGCAGGCATCTATAATACCACAAAGCCATACTTGGTTGGTGAGTTTCATTCCTTGCTTTAGTGTTCTGTTATTTATCTCCCACTTATTCTAATGCATTTCCACTTAATTTCTCCAGCTTCCTATCTATTTTGTTGTCTCGCTTGGATGCTACGGTTTATTAATGGTTGGAGTTGGTCTAATGCGGTTCCCTACTTGCCCTCAAGAAGCATTGCTGCTGCAGCAGGTATGTTGCTTCTCTCTGTCTCGTTTTATTCACGTACATCCTCCCCTTTCGTTTTTCCAGTATGTTTAGTATGGTAATATCTACTGGGGCTGGGACATAATTTTTCTTCTCAACATCTGAGAAGTTTGAATGAGTTTGATGATGACAATAATCATAATTTGTTGGTGTGATTAGTTTTCTGCGGTTCTATAATATGTGGTATGTTCATAGGACATTGCCGAAGCCAAGGATTTCCTGAAGCAAAAAGGGGTTGATGTTGGCTCCGACTGATAGTTGTCCGATAATCATAACATCTCTTCTTGGTCCAAGTGAGAACAAATTGCTGCGAGCTTTACCGATATACCTCTGTTTTGGATCGGAGAGAAAAGGTACAAATTGGGAACTAACTTCAAAGTCTGCATAACTTTCATAGAAGAATTATATTGCCTTTGTGTTCTAACATTGAGGAGTATATTTGGTAAAAGAAATGAGTTACCATTGTTATTTCAGCTCTCATAGACTGGCTGCTTACAACATTTTTTTTAGTTATACTTGTTGAGTAATTTTCCCATCGATAGAACACATCGAAAATCTGAACAAAGCTTCATTGTTCATCGTCCTTTGGATTGGATTGGTTGACCTCTACTTGACCTCATATTTGTTGATTTAGAATTCGAAAGGCGTCACATCTCGATTTCCTCGTAAATTTTCTAACGTCCGTCTGTGCTCAAACAAACGAGTGTACACTTTGTTGCTGTGATTCTGAAGTGTCCGAAAAAGATCATTGCCATTAGTTGTATCTTGGAGTTGAAGGGTTAACATGAACATCATTTTTAAGGTTTTTATGGCTCATTTCCATGTTACTTGCCATCTGTATATGTTGAATTCTGATAAAGATTTCATATTTTCATGGGGTTTTGTTTTTTTAATACATGAATTTATAAAAATGGGTATCCAATATCTTTGTTCTTTTTTCATAAAAAAAACATCTTTGTTCTTTGATACAGAAATTCTTATAAACCCTAATATTTTCTCATTATTCTCTTTTGATATTTATTTACGAGTAAAACGATTAGCAAGCAAACGTCAATTTCCTTACCCCCAAGGTACTAATAAAACACAAATCAGTACTAAAAAGGAATTGTCTGAAAAAGACTGAACGGTCCCCTATCATGCATCTGTCATTTGCTTAATCTTATTGTCTTTTGATATATATTCGAGAGTTAAAAAAACATAATTTAGTGAGATTCAATAATTAGTCGATTTATTAAAAATCTTTATATTTGTTTTATCTTGCGCTGATTCAAATTTTGTATTTATCTTGAAAATATAATATATCTATTTAATAAAAAAAAAACATAGTTTAGTTAGGGGTGGGCAAAACTCTACTCGAAAAAATTGAATTATCCAACTCGACTCGAGGCAAAAAAACCCAACTCGTTTTGACTCAACTCGTAATTTCATAAACTCGACTCGAAAAAATTTCAAATAAAGTTTGAGTTATAAAATAAAAACTCGAATAACTCGAGTTTTTTTATAATTAGTTGATCAATTTTCAAGCTTGAGTTGAGTCTATTATGTCTAATATGTTATGTATATCACATCTGAAAATATGAAGAAATATATAAAGAACCGTTAAAATTGAAATCAATATGTGCATCGTCCAACCCTAACTATATGCATATAGAAATATATATGTGCACCGCTACTTATTTGCATATTGAAATATATTTATATATATATATGAAGAAATATATATGTACAATTATGTTTGTACAGAAACTTGAAACTCTACTCGAAAAAATTTTAAAATACATTTTAAATCATAAAACATGACTTGCAAACTCGAATAACTCGAAATTTTTTGACTCATTGCAAGGTTTATTCTGCGGGTGACTCTCTTAATCTAATTTTTTCTATTCATAATATTAATATTCAAACACCTAATCAGCACCGCAACCCGCCGATGGAATTTGAAATTAATATTAAATAATAATAACAATTAAAACATTAAGATGGTGATTAAGTTTTGTAATAATAAGAACAATGTTTTATAAGTCAATTTATTCAAAAATCCAGCTCTGGCGCACCATTCCCCCCCTCCCCCGTCAATTTCATATTCTATTTCCCTTTACTCATTTCACGACCATCTCGTCTGCTCCTGCACTTCCCTGCGCTCTTTTTCTTCCCGTCCCCCATTTTCTTCCCTCAGCGAAGCATACTTTCAAACACTTTGCATTCCCATTTCTTTTCTACTCCGAGCCTTCAATCAATGTCACTCTTTCCAGATCCAGCCTTTTGATAAAAAAGAAAAACAAACAAACCAAAACCCCCCATTTCTCTGGACTCGTTGAAGCATTGAAAATTCAAAACAGAAAAATATGGGTGGTTTAAGGGAGTCATGGTGTTTTTGTAAAGGAGTTAGCAAGTCAGAAAGAATGAAGTGCACCATTTTCTCAAGTAAAGCTCCGGCAATGGCCATAATCTCTGGCGCCTCCGGTGATGGAATCTCGGTTACCGGATTCCTCATCCACCGGAATCTCCTCTTAACTACTCACGCTAACCTTCCTTCCGTAGCTGCCGCTGAGAGCTCAGAGATCCGGCTCCAAAACGGCGTTGCTGCCACTCTCGTTCCCCACAGGTAATTTTCCTCTTTTTTTATGGTTTGTAATTTGTAATAGGAAAAATGAGGGACTTTAATTCCATTCAATACTATTATGAAACTGCCATTGAATTATGATCAGTAGATTAAAGAAACGTGGGGCCAAGATTGATAGTAGTAGAATTGATTTCCATGCCCTGTAGAATTCTAAGCTTTGAGATTTGATTGATGTAATTAATTCAGCTTTACTTTTTCTGCTTATATTTCCTTTGCATATGCTGTCTTGCCTTTCAACCCCGTGCCCCTTTATTGAATGCAAGTTCTTCCCTTTGGAAGTCATGAAGTAGAGGTGGGTATAGGTGATGTCCTGGTTAGTTCACTAACAATCGCAGAGCCCGGGAAACTCTCGAATCTCGATATTCGATTATATATGTGCTGGGAAACTCTCGAATCTCGAATCCCTGCTGTTTAATTGACTTGCTCTAGCCAGTTGATGTTATTCCGGTCGAAATCTTCTTTTATTTAGCAACACGGCAGCAACACCCCAAATTTAATTCATGGTCTTCGTTCTTGTTACAGGTTTTTCATTACCAGCTCCGTTTTAGATATAACTATAGTAGGCTTAGATGTCCTGGACGGAGAATCAAATACCCAGGGGCAGCAACCTCATTACTTGAAGGCGTGTTCTAAACCAAATTTATATCTAGGATGTGTTGTTTACCTTCTAGGTTACACCGAGAAACAAGATGTAACGGTAGGTGAAGGAAAGGTGGTGATTGCCACGGACAATCTCATAAAACTGTCAACCGATGGAATAATATGGAACCCTGGCTCAGCTGGATTCGATTCACATGGGAACCTTGCATTTATGATCTGTGATCCTATGAAGCTAGCCACCTCTCCTAATACCAAGTCGTCTATGACTTCTTCTTCATCCTCATCGTCGAGTAAGAAAGATACTCCTATGCAATTCGGTATTCCCATTCCCGTAATTTGTGACTGGTTAAACCAGCATTGGGAAGGTAGTCTTGATGAAGTTACCAAACCCAAGCTACCAATTATTAGGTTGATGTCTTCAGGCCAGAAGAGTGAGCAATCTTCTGCATCCTTCACAATGCGCCAGGTTTTTAAATCAACCGGAGATGATAATGACATAACTCCGTCTTCATCAAATATGATCACGAAAGGTAAGGATCAACCAGGACCAAGCAGTTCTGCTGCGGTGAACACTATTGAAGAAGAGACGCTCTGTTCTGATCCACATGCTGCGCATGTACAAGGAATCCCAACACCTGAAATATATGAATCGCCAAAGTTGACCGCGGTTCCTCTTAGGAAGAAAGAGACCAGCCAAACCCAGCTTTTGGATATAAATTTTCCACCCAGGATTGTGAAAACTGCTGTAGTTCTGCAGCCTGCCAAACAAGAGCTTCCGAATACAGGTGAGAATGCTTTGAAGGAGCTTCCTCCAGAAAGCCCATTGAGAGAAGAAGAGCAAATCAATAACAGGCTACATGCAAGTCCGAGTGAGGATGCTGATGTTGGCTCGATGGCATCTGTCAACGGGGCCCAGAGCGAGGTCCAGTCTAGTTCATCTCCAGTAGAACGTCCAGAAATGTATAATGGATACAGCAGTGAGGGGGAGACCATGTACTCTGCCGAGACCGCCGAAAGTCGAAACTACTCAAGTCCAAGAGAAGGGAAGTTTCAGCAAGTGGGAAGGAGCCAGAGTTGTGTGGGTTACACAAGATGGGGAGCTGTTCAAAGAAACCCGGTGGCTCACAGGGCATTGCTTGAAAACCAGAGGAGCTTTATACATGAAAAGAAGACTTACTCACAAGGGGCAACTTCTCAGAGAAGTAACGACTACTACAACCCTACGGTTTCCTCGATCATGAAGAAACGGAACAACTCAGAGCAGCCGCCAACAAAACAACGCCAAAGCATCGGTCATACATCCCCGAGATGGATGTTCTAATGATGCCTAAAGGCCAACAACAAATATAGATACCAAAATGTCTTTCATTATTTGCAAACTAATTTGTTGTGACACTGTGCAGACTGATTCAATATGAAAAAGAAAAAGATTCAGCCACCATACCATGTTGTAGTTCTTATCATTGATCCAAGAATAAGATCATCTCATGTTAGAGTAAAAACTACTAAATTCAACATCCTTGCCTAACCCGGAAGACTAGATCGAGCAAGAAGTGCTACACTAATATTGGATCCGTAACACGATCAAGACATAATAACAAATTACAAATCGACTATAACCATTTGGAATCATTTAAACTATATTGCGTATCATGCAAGTCAAGAGGAGGTATTGGTTACTTATGGTTTAAGGTAGTATCAATACCCAAAACAAAGGTGTGGATACTCTCAACCTCAAGTGAACTGTAACCTGTCATTTTGAAGCAGTAGTATCAATACCAACCATTTGAGTATCAATATTGTATAAAGATTCAGGTTTAGGGGATATTTCTTTAAAAAAAACTGCTCAGATAACTAGTCAAAAAAATTATCCGCTCAGCAGAGTTCAAAACTACATGTCAAATGTCCCAATGTTCTGAGAAGTATTTGCTTAACCAGTGCCAATAGGTATTAGTGAAAGCTTATTTAATTATTAATTTTGACACTTTCTTCCTTTTGCAGCTAGTGCAAGTACCAGAAAGCACTAGTTAACATTTTCCTTCAAAAATCTGTTCCATTGACATGCCAACTCCAATTTTTTGAGCAGTTTGAATTATACCTGAAATAAAACAACAATCATCATCAGAACATAATTTAAAACCGCAAATAATAGCATTCCCAAAGCTACCGTATATGAAAAGACAAAGGAAAATCATCATGCTCTGTACCACTACAAGTAAATAAAATGCTTTAGACAAAGCCCTCATTTATGAGAATACAACGTTGAACTCCAAGGACACGAGAGAGAATATATGCACTTCTATGGCAATGGAGTATTCTTCGTACAAACATAACTGATAATTCACTTTAACCTATGGTTTTATTCACTTTCACTAATAGAAATTTGAACTTAAAATAAAGATATAGAATAGTAAACTTACATTACTAGTTGGGGTAGAGCTCACATTTAACTGGCTGATGGAAGGAAGACCCTAATTAGTTCCCTCACGGTGACTCTTTTCCTGCAAGTTGGGCATTTTCCCTGGGCAGCTATTGCAGCTTTAATGCATGCCTTGCAGAAAATGTGGCCACACCTTGTCGACATCTCCTCCGTAAACGAGCCCATGCAAATCGGACAATTGAAAGTTGGTTCCCTCGGCGGTGGTTGCGGCTTTATAATTTCCTTGACCTGCCAATATAAAAGTTAACGAGACTTACAACATTCATAAATCTAATCAAAGTCAATGATGCACCAGTCATTATAACACATGGGTGTAAAAAATAACAGGAGATGTCCGATCACAATGTCTTAATCCAATGACCAGCCAAGTTCATAGATCCTTTCCTCGAAAATATTAGATTACGTCTTTTGAATAACAAACTGATGCAAGGGCTCTTACAATAGACTGTGGTGTGCTTTCCAAGTTAATGTAATGATCACAATTGATAATTGTTTGGCTCGAAAGAGATCTTCTACGTTTGTTCTGATTATTAGTAGTTGACCTAGCCGGCTGCCCTGTAAGGAGAGAGAGATGTGAGATACATCAACTTCAGACATAGAGTAATCCAGGGTTTGAAAGATAAATGAATGAAACGAAGAACCGCCATTCTCTAAACTTGTTGACCTGGGCAATCTCATTAGTAACATAAAGATGGACTGGACCATAGTGTTGCCAAGCAATAGCTCTACCTCGGTTGAGGTCATATATTTCTTTTATTCTATTGCTTGAGCCATTGGCAAATGATAAACCCCACTTCACATGTCACAAACCACGAATAAGGGCAAACAACTATTTGCCAAAGCTAGAAATTTGTGCATATACCAACATATATCCTCAATAAACTAGTACAGACTATAGAGTTATCAAATACATTAGTAGAGAGTAAACTACAAAAGTTTACTGCTCAAAGTATCCGCAGTTTTATTTCAATTTTTAGTGCAATTCGCCGAATTACATAATTTTGCCACCTACATTTTCACTTGGATAACGTTGTGTTAATTAACTGGAGTGTGACTATTTTGTTTCTAATTTCCCCCCTTTCAGAAATTATCTGCAGAAAATCCATACAGATTCCTTCACTAATCTTGTTAATCATGTGGTATTTACGAAGCAAGAAAAAATGAACTGATGATTGAATAATACCAAGCACCTGAACAATGAAATTAACAAGAAAAATTTTGACCTGGTGTAGATAAATAGAATGAATTTACAAGGTGGAATGATGCATCAAAACAAGCTTTTGTTAAGCAAACAGCATAACATCCTTCTACTACAACATGATGGAAACAATGTAAACGTCCTTCCCTCATAAATTAAACTACCTGAATCCACATCGACAACAGTCCTTCTACTGCTCCTCCTCGAATTATTTTTAGCCTGACATAAAATCCCAAGAAAATTAGTAACACGCATGATTGAAAAGGATACATAAAAATAAATTTAACATACAGTTGAAGAGAACAAAACATAAAAATATTGAACAAGCGAAGCAAACCTCTGCAAATGCTGTAGCAGAAGATTCAATTACATCATCTTCAATAGCTTCGACATCAATGGTATCAAGTGGCACAGGCTCTACCGGATGGCCAGTACCTTCCTCGAGGCCAACCGGCTGTGAAGTACCCTCCTGTTCTATAATATCACAGGGAGGAGAATTTAGATCCAGCAATATCTTCCTCCGTTGATACCCTCTGAAAGAAGGGCCCCTCGTTTCAATAGTGTTCATGTCCATTTATAATTTTCTACACACTTCCAAAATACCACAGCCTCAATAAAACCTGAAAGACAACTAAAAAGAAACGACTTTCTTAGTTTCATTCACTACATATATAATACCAAGTTTTCACAAACACAAAATCAGTTCAATATATATGAAAACAAAACAAAAAATTACAAGATAATGAACAAACACTTGACATGAAATCATTATTCTAGAAAGGAAATAAATTTAACCAAAATTCAAACTCGAACGACAGGCCAAAACGAGAAAAAAAAAACACTTATGAAGTATAATCAACTAATAATCGAGTAAAAATTTAAAATTGAAGAAAATTTATCGAATAGGTCAATGAATCCTTAAAAAATTTCCCGAAATCGAAGGAATATGAATAAACAGAAACACCGATCCTTGAATAAAAGCGAATTGAAATATGAAAATTAAAGAGAGTTGAACGATCAAAATCTTACCTTGGAAACCCAATAGCTTTCAAAATCTTCCAGAAAAACAGAACATTCTGAAAGTTTTCTACTGGTTTTTAATCAATTAAATTTGAGAGAAACCGCAACTCACAAATGAGTTTGGTTTTCTAAGGTAACTTAAATTACATTCTGTGTGGAAGGTTTTGTATAATTGGTATTTTTTCAATATATTTATATATTAATATCTTATTTTTTAATTATATTGGTATTTAAAATAATTGATTTAATATATTACCAAAAAGAAATAATAAATTTTAATAGTTACTATCATTTAAATTAATTGTGATTTATACTAAAAAAATAATTGTCATACATAATATTAGGGTAAATTATATAAATGGTGTCTAAGGGTACGTTTGTTTCACTGAAAACTGTTTCCGAAAAATGAATTCTGAAAAATGAACTACAGTTGTTGGAAAACTAATTGCAGAAATTATTTTCCGGTGTTTGGATGATGTTGTACAATTCATTCTACATCGTTTGGTAGAGTTTCCTGAAAATTTCATGAACAATCCACAAACAAGCATCGATAATGGTAAAAACAAGTTCCAACCAAAACATGGTTTAATATTTATGTTAGTGTTTAGGGTTTAGGATATCATTTATGGTTTATGATTTAGACTAGTATTTAGTGTTTATGGTAGCATTTAGGGATTAGTATTTAATGTATAAGTTTTAGGGTTTAGATTAGTGTTTATTGTTTAGGGTTTATGTTAATATTTAAGGTTTAGGGTTTATGTCGGTGGTTATGGTTTATAGTTTAGGATTTAAGGTTTTATGATAATATTTAGGGTTTAGGGTTTAGTGATTAGGGTTTATAGTAGTATTTAGAGTCTATAGTTAGTGTTTAGGGTTTATCATTTAAGGTTTAGGGTTTAGGTTAGTGTTTATGGTTTAGTGTTTAGCTTATAGTGTTTAGGGTTTAGGTTATCATTTAGAGTTTACAGTTTATGTTAGTGCTTAGTGTTTAAGGTTTAGTATTTATGTTAGCATTTAGGGTTTGGGGTTTGGGGTTTAGTGTTTAGTGTTTATTGTTTAAGGTTTATGTTAGTGTTTAAGGTTTAACATTTATAGTTTAGGGTTTATGTTATGGTTTAGTGTTTAGGTCCATGTTTAAGTTTTATGCTTTATTGTTTATGTTAGTATTTAGGGATTAGGGTTTATGTTAGTGTTTATTGTTTATGGTTTAGTGTTTATGTTAGCATTTATGTTGTATGGGTTAATGTTTAGGGTAAGGGTTTATGTTTGTGTTTAGGGTTTAATATATATGGTCTAACATTTAGGGTTTAAGGTTTATGCTAGTGTTTATATTAGCATTTAGTGTTTATGGTTTAACATTTATGGTTTATAGTTTTGTTTTAGGGTTTAGGGTTTATGTTTATGATATAGTATTTAGGGTTTTGTGTTTAAGGATCAATGTTAATGGTTTAGGGTTATGTTAGTGTTTATGGTTTAACATTTAGGGTTTTATTTTAAGGTTTAGTGTTTATGTTTATGATATAACATTTAGGGCTTTGTGTTTATTGTTTAGTATATATGGTTCAAGGTTTAGTATTTAATGCTTAGGGTTTAAGTTAGGGTTTAAGGTTTAACATATATGTTTTAGTGTTCATGGTTTAAGTTAGGGTTTATGGTTTATGGTCTAAGTTCTCATTTAGTGTTTAAGGTTTATGTTAGTGTTAATGTTTAGGGTTTGTTGTTAGTGTTTAGTGTTTATGTTAATATTTATGGTTTAGGGTTAGTGTTAGTGTTCGTGTTTATGTTAACATTTAAGGTTTAGGGGTTTGTGTTTAGGGTTAGGGTTTTTAATGTTTAGGGTTGAATATATATTGCTTAGTGTTTAGTGTTTAGGTTTTAGAGTTTAAGTTTTCATTTAGGGTTTAGGGTTTATGTTAGTGTTTAATGTTTATGATTTGTTATTAGTGTTTATGTTAATATTTAGGGTTTAGGGTTTATGGTTTGTGTTTAGTGATTATGTTAACATTTAAGGTTTATGGGTTAGTGTTTTAATGTTTAAGGTTTATGGTTTAGGGTTTGAGTTTGGGGTTTATGATTTAATGTTTAAGGTTTAGTGTTTAGTTTTTATGTTAGTATTTAGGTTTTAAGGTTTATGGTTTATGTTTGTATTTGTAGAAAGAATGGGAGGAAGGAAAACGACTTACCGAAAATCAATGGGTAAGTCGTTTTACATTAAACAAGGTTTGTTTTCCATTGACTGTAGTTGGTTTTCCTTTGACTTTTTCATTTTCCATGAACAAAAAAACGGAAAGTTATGAAAACGTTTTCAGGAAAACCAATTACAGTGAAACAAACAGACCTTAAATTTTTAGGATATTTATATTTTGGTCAGTAAATTTTTAAAACTTATAACACAACGGAAATAAATTAACTAGGTCTTGAAAACCGACACCACACTACCTAGAAAAACTAAAAAGGAAAGGAAAGAATTGAATGCATCTTGAAGAACAACACTAATTTCTTCACTATTTGAATATTATAATTAATATTTATATTATATTGTACAATTATTATATTTAAATAGTAAAAATTAATTTTATTATTAAATGCATCTTGAAAACTGACATTAATTTCTCCACTACTTGAAGAAACAATAATCAATGAAGAAGAATGGATAAGAAATAGCATATGCGAATGAGGTTTTAACCCTTACGACAACGTTTTCGTAGAACTCTAAAACTATATCGTTTTGTTTGCGTTGAACTGAAGGGAAGTGGTTGACATAAAAAGGAAATATGAAATGCAAAACTAGGGTATATATTTTAATAAATTAATTTCGTAGCTTTAAAATATTATTTGATTTAAAGTAGTTTTTAATAATTTTTTTTAAAAAATATTAATTGCAACATGACTATTTTTAAAAAAAATAGTAAAAAAAATATAATATTTTGTTAATATTTTTTAAAGGAATCACAAAATTATTAGATTTTAATTGAAGGATAGACCACCGCAACTAATGAAAATTTATCTTGAACTTCATTTTAATCCATAAAAATCATTAAATTTTCTAATTTACTATAAATTTTAATGTTTTCTTATGATTATATGTATTGAATTTTTTTTACATTTGTTGTACCCCTATCGTATTCGTACCTTGTAATTTTAATAATTATCGTTTCTCGTCCTCATATTCGTTCATGTATTCATATTCGTGCAACACTGAGTAAAACTATCAAGTTTCGTACTGAGATGGTGCGGGGATTGAAACATATATCAGACAGGAACTGTATTTTGAAAACTATTTGGGCCTTAATGGACTTGAAAAGTTTTGGCTAAAAAACACACATTTTATGTCTAAATTTAAAATACCAGACATGAACTGTATTTTGAGAATTATTCTAGTGGTTAACCGCTACTTAACGGTTTGGTTACAAGTTAACATGTAATCTATCACAATTTTTTTCAAATATTCACTAATTTTTTTTGAGAATAATGTAATTATCTATTTGATAAATATTGTATTAAAATTTTCAGGAAAAAAATTAAATAAAGAATTTCTAACCACAAGCTTTATTTTATGTCTAAATAATTTCATAACAGTTAACCATTAACCATCATTTTTAACGGTTAGTTAACCGTTACAGTTTAAACTTTAACGATAATTTAATTAATCGGTAAAATTTAACAGTTATACCAGTTAACGATTACGGTTTATTTTGCATACCCCTACAATCGAATATGCAAATGTCGCCTAAGAAAGTCACATAATCAATGGAACATGAGTCAACTGTAATACCGATCCTTGAATCAAATCTAATCGAGATCAATCTTAAACGCATCTTCTGCAACATAATTAAACATTTACTTTTTTTTTTTGAAAGTTAAGATTTATTCAAGTAGCGAAGAAACTTTCACGACCTCAATGTCTCGTTAAAAACCTCTCTAAACCTATGTAGAGGAAAAAGAGTACATTGAGATCGTGCATACATAGACACTAAATACTGCTGGCAAACATCACAACCATTCGAGAATAACTCCACTCAAAGGTAACTTAAATCAAAACACCGGCCTAACCAACTTACACGAAAGATTGCGTTGTACACCCGGTATCCCTGCTATAAATCAAATGATCATGGCAGCCCTCATCTCTATTAATACCAACGATCTTACTCCACAAGACCAATCTGCTTCAATTCTCGATGCAGGACCTACTAGCCATCCAAACTTTCGCCGAGGCGATCCCAATACCTTTTTTCGCCAAGGAATCAGCCACTATGTTCTTATCTCTCGTGACAAGTGAGAACCTCCAAGCTACATTCGCTCCACTGCCGATACACATGTCCACCAGATTTCTAAAGGATGGAGGGCACTTCCATGGATTCTCAATCCATTCCACTGCTAGCTGACAGTCACATTCGACTATAAGATTCGATTTCTTCGCCCAAGGAGAACTATTAAAAAGATGGAGAGCTTCCTGTATGGCTAACATTTAAAAGCATTCCCACGTATGTCTGTATCTTCAACCCCATAATGTACATCTGATATCGATTCGATATCAATTCGAATACAGACTCGATGTATCTATAAATTAAATGTTTTTTTGCTTTATATTTACACATTATGTGATAAGGACTTGTATAGAAATTTCTTCTGCAATCATCTGGCGGCTATAGACACTAACCTATACGCCAAAAACAGCTAGCCAATGTTTGCTCGTTTTTCACTCTGATGCTCGAAAACTAGAAATCAAGGGTCTGCATTTGGCAACCAATCCGGAGACCGGGGATTCATAAGGTGGAGCAACAGAAATCATGGACTGCTTGTAATAAATTATTTAAATAAATCTGGAAACATTTACTATTAACTCGCACCAAAAACATCAAACTCATCATTTTTATTATTTAAAATCAGCCATTATCATCAAGCAATAGAGTAGAACAACAACTACATAGCTTTTCATTCTAACGATGTCAGTTAAGTTTTTTCTCATCAATTAATATTTTTATTATTTAAGGGGCCGACAAGAGATTTTTTTAATAATATGTATTAATGAAAATTTTAAAGAAATAATTAAAATATTTAAATATTAATCAAATATTCAAAATTTTAAGATTTTAAATTTTTGAAGCGTCGCCATACTCGTTTGACCATGAAAACAATGTCATTTTCTGCTTCTTTTTTGTTTATCTCGTTATCCTTCTTTCTTGTTATTGAATTTGAATTCTTAAAACTTTATTTTTGAATTGCACCGATGGTTATTTGGTAAGAACAAAATAGTGTTTTCAGTGTTTGTAAATGAAGTTGCCTATGTTGCAGAGTTCTCGCTCATCGTCCATGACCATGACGGTTTGAGAAAAGGAGAGTGGATAGCGGATGAAAAAATAAAGTTTTGGAAATAAGACAAATAAAAAGTTGAAAAAAATAATTTCACTTCATTATTATTTTTTGAAATACTGGATGTGAAAAGATTATAAATTAATCACACCTCAAAATTTGAAGAAATCAATATGTAAAAATAAAACAGTAAAATTCTAAGAAGCATGAAAGTTATTAAAATACAAAACTTATCACGTTCAGAAGAACTTGAATAATTGACCAGAAGTGCTCTATGAAGAAAACAATTCCTTGCGCTACTTCTTCTTGGCATTACGGCACAACCACAAAAGAAGATCTTAATCATATACATACCGACTTTCATCGCTGATAAACGCTCGTTAATACTCGTTATCCAAACGCAAAACTATCAAAAGATTGTAACACCCTCAATCATACCTTAATATTTATTAAATTTATTAGCTAATCAACAAATTTAATTAATTCGAATTAACTTCCAATTCGGCTAATAGAGACTTAATTGAGTAGAATCACAAATTGCTGAATAGAGCAATTCAAGTGATTAAATCGAATGAAATAAAAGAAATGAGAATTGCATGTCCCAAAACCAAGACTTCCTAAATTGCCCCTCAACTATCCCAAGTTTAAGGCTTAATTAAAAAGGATGAATTAGACAAATTTCAAGCCTAGTTGAATGACACAGGTCATCTCTTTCATTTCCTCTTTTAGTCGGCTAAGGAAACTAGAAAAAGGAAGGATAATTGAGAGAGATCAGCCACGGAGAAAATTTATTTTCTTCTTGCATGAAGTGGCATTTAAGCTTGAAAATTTAGAGGAGAAAGCTCGGTAAGCTCCTCACTCTAAGTTATATCCAATTTTAACCTTAGATTTTGAAATGTTAATCTTTTCATAGTGTTTTGAGTTGAGTATAATGCTGGAAAATTTTAGTTAGAGTGATGTAAAGATTGTAATCATGTTAAATTATAAATTAGATGTTGAATTTGGTAGTTAATAGTTAGCCGAACCATAGGAGGATACTTAGGATTTCTTTAATATTGTGTTTACATGAAATTGCGAAATTAAGGGATTTATATTCGAAATTAGAAAATTTTCAGTAGGAATAAGTTATTAGAGATTATGTGTTCTAAAGGATGGAAGTGTTAATTTATTGAAAAAAAAGAGATGAAATACTGAATTTTGACCATGGACTGAAATTAAGTACATAAGTGAAAAAAATTGGAAGTTCAGGGATTAGCGTAGTCAAAATGAAAATATAAGGCCTAATTGGATAAATTGAAACTTGGAAATCCTAAAGAATAATTGAAACAGTATTGAAATAAGTATTACGGAAATTGAAATTAATGAATTAGAGATAAAATAAGTCAATTAGGTTGATTCGGATGTAAAACATGCTTATAGGGACTAGTATGGAAAATTTGTCTAATTGAAGACTTAGGTGAATTTAATTAAGGTTGATTTCAGTGTAGAAATGTAACTGAAATGTGAAATATTTCATTATAAAAATAATTTAACTGAATCGATATGAAATTTAGATCATCGAACCACTCAAGCATGCTTTTAATTTCAGGGACAGTTTTGAAACATTGTTTTGGTCTAACTTTAACGAATAAATTGCTTTAATTGGGAATTAATTAGAATGCAAGCCATACATAGTTGTAAAGTCAGTTATGTAAGCTTTCTAACGGTATATAATAATCGAGATTCTGACTTACGGATTGAAAGATATGAGCAGAACATTAGAGAGTATATAATTTGTCCAAATCAAGACGTTGTCTAAAGATTTAGTAATTGGTGTTTAATAAATCAAGATCATTCTATTTAATTGGATGTTAACCGATGTTTAATGTATGATATGTGTTTGATTAGAGCAAAAAAGAGGGAATCGAAGAAGGCACTTCATTAGGCCAAAGGGAACATTTAAAGACATCCAAATTCAAGAATAGCTGGAAAGAATAGTGAGTGTAATCTCTCCTAGGGTTGGAACTTAGGTTCTAACCAATTTATTATTTAATCTTGTCTTTGCCATAAAACCAAACTAATTCATATGTAATGGTAACTAAGGAAGAATAACTTAAGTTAATAATTGGACACTTTGATTGAAACTTATGGATATGAATTGAATAGTGTATTTTGTAATATCTATGTTGTTTTGCATGAATTGGTGTTTATTGATCCAGCAATGAGGAGTTATAAAATTATTATATGGTTGCTGAAATTTAGAACTTAATTTGAGTACATATACATATGTATGTAACAGAATTGAGAAAATTGCTAATTGAGAAACTAATGAAAGTAGGTAATTCAATAGCTTGAATGCTAAAATCGTTGTTATGTGTTCAATTAAGTTTAGATTATTTTTTGGTATATCGAAATGATATGATTGCCTCTTAGATTGTGAATAATCATGTATTAACATGTTTGTTAAATAAAACTAAAGAATTAGAATTATTCTCTTGTTCGATTGAAACAAGTTTATGTATTTAAGATCTAATTGTTTGTGTCGTTGCTTGTATTGCTTATCATTGATAATTAATTGATGTGAGCAAATTTTAAAATTAAGAATCATAAAGACCTTGATTTTAGTGGTTCTTAGGTAGTACGACATGCCTAGAGTCTAGAGCTCGACTTGTTTGGTACTAAGTGTACTGTTTTGTTGGTGATGTATTCATCTCCTGCTAGATACCACGAGTATCGACTTGATAGGTACTTTGTGTACCGACTTATTTGAGTGTAGAATGCACCTTCTTGTTAAGATACTTTATGTACTAACTTGATTTATGCGACTCAAGTACCTTTGAATCAACTAGGTACCAAGGCCTATTTGAGCATAAATGAATAGTGTGGCTATGAATCGAGTTGAGCATTGTAATAAGTGTTGCTATGAATCGAATTGAGCATTGTGATAAGTGTTGCTATGAATCAAATTGAACTTTGTGATAATAGTTGCTATGAACTGAATTGAGCATGATTGATATTTGTTGTAGTGATCGATTGAAGCATAATTGGCACTTATTACTAAAGTCAAATTGAGTTTAGGTGACCTTTGCATGATATGAATTGAATGACATAAATGTTGGATTATGTGAATGAACAACTCTTAATAATCAAATTAGAAAAATGACAAGTATCTGTTACCTCACTAAGTACTTCTATGTACTTATCACTTTTATTTGTTATTCTTACCAAAACTCAAGATCTGTTGCTTAGAGTTGCTCAACCCCTTGGAGTTAAATATATACAAGTGAAGAATACCTTGAAAGTATGGTATGCTTTGATTATGTCTTGCTAATTGTTGGTGGCTTTGGTTCTTGCATTGTGGTCTTAATTTTTTGCATTATGATGATTTTTAGGCTTTATATAAAGTGTGTATTATGTCTAGGATGATATCCTTTTTGAATGCCATGAGTTTGTAAATGTTAATCTCATGGTGTTTTGGTTAAAAAAATGGTAATTATTTTGTTGTAAATATGTCATGTATGTAAATATGGTCTATGAACATGAAAGCGTTTTAGAATATGATCACATATATGATAATGAATGAAATGGCATGATCTTTTGGGTTTGTCTAGCTATTTAATCTATCTATTGTCAAATTAGTAAACTGAATGCTCTTGACAGGCTGATTTTGTATTGGTTTGAAATTAAGCCATTTGTGTAGTAAATAAATCCATTCAAATTGAGTTTAGAGAAATTATAACTTAGTAATCGGCTAGAATAACTTATATGGTGGAAGACTTTAAATAGAAATGTTAGGATAATGATTCGGGTAAATTTTGTTTGCACAAAATTAGTATAGAGTCACATTGATTTCTTAGGAATTGGAATTTATATTTCAGCATTGGTATTGCATGTTGGAGTTTTACCATGATTGCTAATCGGATAGACCTTCTCCTATTAGATAAAATTTTTAAATTGGCCCACTATTTTATTATGTTTTTAGACGCTCCTCGCTACTAACCCGGGCCAGGGGTGCCACAAAGATAGACAGATGTCATAAAGACAGACTATAACTGCTATAAAAATAGACAACGAAAATGTCATAAAAGTAGATGAAAAAACTGCGATAAAGCAGATGTGATATGAATTTGGCAAAGCAAAAAAAATTAAAAAATTGAAAAGGTAAAACATTCATCAACAGAAAATTATTTTTATTTATCTACAAAACTAGCAAAACGGCCAAAGGCCGCCGCCATTTCTCACATTATTTTAAATAAAAAAACATCAAGTTATAACACTATCAATAACTTTAACATCAGAATAATTAAAATAAGAATAAATTAAAATTGAGAGATTAAAGTAAAACGGATGAACTTAAATGACCATAATAGTATGAAAAATATAATTTACCCTAATTTTTTTAATTGTGTTATACATTATATATAATTGGGCGGGAATTTTTTAATGATTATTAAATTTATATTTGAATTATATTAAAGACGGTCAAACAGTCAACTCCACTAGTGTGATCGTTATTAGTTAAGCCTCCCAAGACTGTGCCATATATACAGTATACTACAAAGCAGAATTTACCTTCATTCTCAAATTTACTTTGAAAACTGAAAATTTAATAATGGCTTTCAAGATTTTATCGCATCACTCTCACCCTCTGTTAACCATGCCCAGAGATTTAAAAAGCGTTTGTGGCCACGTTTTCGGTCGCGTCGCGTTTATCGCAGTTGCAGACATAATGGATGCTATTGCGATCACTGCGGGTGTCGCAGTTGTGAGTTTTTTTAAAATTTGCACATCTTATTGTAAAATATAATAATTATAAATATAAATATAGACAAACGACTAAGCGAGTCTGAATTCTCATTCAGGAATATCAAATTCTTTTAAGACACTAAAAACGTTGAATCGTTTTAAGCGAAAGCAAACTATATAAAAGACAACTCAAGAACAACACAGAAAGTTTTAGACTGAATGCCTTGATTACTCAAAAGATGAATGATATAAATGAGGTGAGGAAGACCTCTATTTATAATTAAGTTCCCCTACATCTGACGGTCTCTAATGATTTACATCGATTACAATGATCGAAGCCCATCAACCACGATGAATATTCCTTAGAATATATCTCCAATCTAAAGAAGCAAATCATATGTTTACATTGAAAGTTTACATAGGTCAAAGTGGTTGCCTTTTTAGAATCCTCCACATATCGGGCTAAGTCTAGTGGTCTCTTTAGGCCCAAAATCTCTGCTAGAACCTCTTAGGCAATCATGCATGCATGTGACTTGGACTGGAACTAGCGGTCTGTGACAATATGGTCAAGTATTGTTCACTTTGATTATAGAGTTAAAGACTTAAAGAGATTAACGGTTTCGTACAAAGTCTCACAAATATGAGTCGTCTTTATTATATTAAGAGGTACATACATATAAATGGTGTAGAATTGTAACGTCCCGGTTTAGGGCCCGAGAGTTATCGGTGTTGATCTAGGATTAGTTTCGAGTTAAATTTAAATTAAAGAGCTGATTTTTATAAAAGTTCTCATTATTTACGATTGTGTTATTAATGAAATTTTAAGAGGGTTTTGATTTTCATAATCACTCATCTTCTTCCAAAAACCATATTCCCTCATTTTCATCTCCTTTCCTCCATTGAAGACCTTTGAAGGTAAATCTTATTTTTCTTTTCCTTGTTTTACTTAAATTTAACTTAAATTAAAGTTGTATTTACAAAACCCATTGATTCTCAACCTTGAAATTTCAAGATTTAGAAAAAGTGGGGATTTTGGGTGAAATCTCGTATGGGTCTTTTAGGGCAGTGTTTTGAGGTGTTTTAAAAGTTTATTTTGAAGTCATAACATGTTAAAAAGGTTGCTTAATTATAGTATACCCGAAACTAGTCTTAGGGGTGGATTTTAAAAGTGAAATAAGTGAGTTTTTGGCTTGACTTTGTGGTGAAAAGAGGGATGGAGGTATGTGGACATTGGATAGGTGTTTTTAGATCTTATTTGATGATTTTTGAGTGGTGAAAGTGCTGGTTTGATTGGATTCCCGAAACTACTGTTGTAGGTGATTTTTAGGAGTGAAAAATAAGACTTTTTAAGGTGTTTATGTGGGGAAATGAAGGGTTGATTGGTTGTACAGCCTTAGGGTGATGTTTTGGACTTGTTTTGGAGTGTTTTAAGTGTTTAAATTGAGAGGTAATGGCTGGGTTTTGCTGGAGTACGAAAATGAGAATATTTGGGAGGAATTCGGCTTTGAATTATTGAGAAAATATTATGAAATTGTGAGCTGGTGTATAACAGTAAATTTGTGGTTGATTAAGAGGTTAATACATTGTTTTTGATTGGTTAGAAACAACGGATTTGGCCTTGGGTGGTTCGGACGCGGTCCCGGGAAGTTCGAAAGCTTGAAACAACTTTGTGATTTGCATTGGTGTGCGAATGATGAGTGGAAACTGTTTTGAGGTTTAAATATGTTCAAAGAGGTTTCTTGAAATTTCACCTTATTTCATTAAGTGTTAATGTGTGTGTGATTGTTGTGATATTACCTGAAATGTGGGTTGCTTTTACTCTATGTTTAATGTTGTTGTGTAGTCGTTGCTGGTGTCGAGCCTCGCGTGATGGTTGTCGTTACTCCGGTGATGTGTAGTCCCGCCGGTAGTGACTAGTAGAAGAGTACGATGATGTGTAGTCTCATCGGAAAACTACTACTCGAAACGGTGATGTGTAGTCCCACCGTGTTTTGGTTATGCATGTGCATACCATGTATTGTTGATGTTTGTGTTTTATTACATCCTTCTTTAAAATGGTTTGCTTTTCAACTAAGATTTATGTTTTGAAAACTGTATTGTTGATGTGTTTTTAGAGCTCCACTTACTAAGCTTTATGCTTACGCTCTCCCCTTTCGACAATGCAGATTATTAGCGGGAGTTAGCAATGTGCAAGGAAAGGGCGTCCAAGCGTGTGGTAGTTGCTCAAGTATGGTTTGGTAAATAATGTAGTAGTTTAGCAATGGGAAATGCTATGTGCTTTTTAGAAGCGTGTATCTAGACTCTTTTGTGTTGGCTTTATGTTGCTAATGCTTTGTGTTGATGGATTTGTAAACCATGTTCTTTGATATGCCTATGCTTTTGTGTTGATGTTTGTAAGCTAAGTGTTTATGTTGATGCCTAAGTGTTTTGTATTTGAAGGTTTCTAACCATGTCTTATGAATGCTTATGTTTTTGTTGAAGGCACGTAAACCTTGATGGTGCATTGCTTAGGTGAACATATGTTTCTTTTGGCTAAATGGTTTTGTTAAGCATGTTTTATTGCCATATATATATATATATATATATATATATATATATATATATATATATATATTATGTTTGATGGTTTGATGTTTTGGCATGTGTTGGAAGGATATAAATGTATGTCTTTTGCTTGCCTTGAATGTTTAAGTGTTTTGTTTCAAGGGCATGTGACCCTTGTTATGCAATGTTTAGGTAGGTGTTTGTCTTTCTATGAATGAAGTGGTTTAGTATGCATGATTGTATGCAAGTTCCTATCTAAATGCTTATCTTGTGTTGGTTGTCTTGATTGTTGGTTAGGTAGCATTGTATGCTTAGCTTTGGTTAGCCTTGGATGTATGTTCTTTTGAATGGATGGTCTTGAATGTATGATAAGTGTTGATCATGCTTGAAGTAGGGTGAAATGCTTCTAGATTATGTGTATGTTTGATGTTCATGTTTCTTGTGGTTTGGGAGTATGTTTGTTATGGCCTTTAATTCTTTGTTGGTTTGCTAAGCATGTTCGTTTGCTAGTTTCCTCTATGTGTGCTTAGTTGGTGGTTGTTGCTTCGTTGTATGTTTAGACCGTCTCGTATGCTTATCTATAGTTGCTTAGTGAAGTATGTAAGTTGGTATGTCGCTAGTCGAGTCGATAAATGCATCTAGAGTCTGGTCCTTGTGTTTTTAGCTTCCAAAATGAGACTTGCAGTGCATGGCGTATCAGTACGCCCAAGGGATGTATCGATACGGTCCTTGCCTTGGGGCTCATTTTGGGCAGAGCGTACCGATACACGAGGGTGTATCAATACACAAAAACCTCTCTGGAAATATGAGAAATTGACGAGATTTTGGCGTATCGGTACGAGTCCTAAATGTATCGATACGGTCCTTATACTTTGACCGTGAGAAGTTGACCGTGAGAAGTTGACCGTTGAGGTTGTATCGGTACAGTCTTGCTGCGTATCGATACGGTCTCCCTAGGTTGACTGTAGAGCGTTGACCAGGTCTAGGCGTATCGATACGGTCATCTAGCGTATCGGTACGGCCTGTTATAAAAGTTAAAATGGGCTGTTAAATTGCATGACTTGTGGGTTTTGTAATCGTGTATGTTCGTTGTGTGTCCTATCACATAGGGTTTTAATAAAGGCATCTAGAAAAGATAAGTAAAGAAGAAAAGAAAAAAAATAGGGTTGCTAATCGAAGTGAGGCCCTAGCAGGTTTCGCTTCGGTTTTCCCCGTGTAACCTACTTGGACTGGTCAGTCTTCCAGACCGAGACGAGGGGGTTACATTTGATGGTATCAGATCCTGAGTTTTCTGAGACCTCAGGTAGGTAAGTGGGGTAAGTTTAATGTGTTATGTTGTTGCTATGTCTCGGTGAATGTTTTGCCATGTATGCTTGACGTTGCTTGCTAGTACGGTGTTTGAAAACATGTGTTAGCATGATGGTTGTGTTGAAGCGTAGTGTCGAGTTTCCATTGCTACTATTACTTATTTAAAAGAGATTTTGAGTAAATGAGTACTTGAGCACCTTGGACCCTTGCTCTTGCTAACCCCATATATTTTTGTTTGTGTGTTTTGTTTGTTGTTGTATTGTTGCTTTTGGTAAGTATGAGACCGAGTCGTGGGCTTGGAGCTGGTAATCTTGAATCTGAGGTTTCAGAGGATGTGAATGATGAGAGAATTCATTGCTTTAGTTCAGGGCAGTATGGTCGTACCAGAGTTTGAGGTACAGTTTGTCTGTTTGGGGTAACGTGCATATGAGTTGGTTATTGTTGAGAAAGAACAATGTGACCGATCCTGATATGAGTTGGTAAAAGAAGTGAAGACCTACGAGTTGGCTTCAGAATGATACCGGTGTTATAGCAGGTAATTTCTCGATACAAACATTGAGTTTGTTTTCTCTGATTAATTCTGGATCTACGCATTCGTATATTTTGAGTGAGCATGCAAAGTTGTTGAATTTACCTTGTGAAGTACTAGAGGTAGGTGTTAGTGTTACTAGTTCCTTCGGGAATACAGTAGTGGTTAGAAAGATGTACAAAAGATGTTCGTTGATGGTTCAGGGTCACGTGTTTCTAGTAGATGTGATGGAATTGCCTTTTTAAGGTTTTGATGTGATACTGGGCATGGATTGGCTTGTAAAACATAGAGTTAGGATAGACTTTGAGACAAAGAGAGTTTTCTTAAAGCTTGTGGATGACTATGAGATTATAGTAGTGGGTGAGAATGTGAAGTTCTTATCGAATGTTGTTTCGGCCTTAGAGGCTCAGAGGTTAGTTGAGTTGAGTTGCGAAGCGTACTTGGCCTACGTGATGAATCCGAACATGAATGGAGTTAGACCTCATGATGTTAGAACAGTGTGTGATCTTCCGAGTGTGTTTCCGAAAGAATTGTCTGGTTTTCCGCCTGATAGAGAAGTTGAGTTTGCTATTGAGACATATTTTGATTCTGCTCCTGTTTCGGTTGCTCCGTACCGTATGGCATCAAAAGAATTGAAAAGGTTGAAGACTCAGTTGCAAGAGTTGTCAAATAGAGGTTTTATCTGTCCGATTTCTTCGCCTTGGGGCGCACCGATATTGTTTGTGAAGATGAAAGACGATAGTATGAGAATGTGCATCGATTATAGACAATCGAAATCAGTTGACAGTGAAGAACAAGTATCCCTTGTCGCATATCGATGACTTGTTTGACCAGTTGAGAGGGGCATCAGTCTTTTCAAAGATAGATTTGAGATTCGGGTATAACCAATTGAAGGTAAAAGAGGTTAATGTTCTGAAGACAGCTTTTAGGACTAGATATGGTCACTATGAGTTCTTAGTTATGCCGTCTAGGTTGACAACTGCACCGACTACTTTCATGGACATGATGAATATGATTTTCCATCAGTACTTAGACCAGTTTGTGGTTGTTTTCATAGATGACATTTTGGTGTATTCGCGTACCGAGGAAGACCATGGCCGGCATTTGAGGATAATTTTGCAGGCATTGTTAGACAACCAGTGTATGCGAGGTTGAGTAAATGCGAGTTCTAGATCCGAGAAGTAGTCTTTCTAGGACATGTAGTGTCAGCCGATGGAATTAGAGTTGATCCGAAGAAGATAGAAGCCATTGTTGAGTGGAAGCAACCGAATTCTGTGACAGAAATTCATAGTTTTCTAGGCTAGCCGAATACTATAGGAGGTTTGTGAATAGTTTCTCGAAGATAGCCGCTCCTTTGACAAAGTTACTTCAGAAGAATGTTCAGTTTGAGTGGTCAGATGCGAGACAGCAAAGCCTTTGAGGAATTAAAATAAACCTTGACCAATGCATTGAATTTGATTATGTGGCTTATGTCTCGAGACAGTTGAAGACTCATGAGCGTAATTATGCGACACATGATATAGAGTTAGATGCAGTTGTGTTTGCTTGAAGAAGATTCAGAGGCATTACTTGTATGGTGAGAAATGCATAGTGTATACAGATCACCAGAGCTTGAAAATTTTGATGACACAGACAGAGTTGAATCTTAGACAACGTAGGTGGTTAAAATTGCTTAAGGACTATGATCTCAAGATTGAGTGTAATCCGGGAGAGCCAACGTAGTAGCCGATGCTTTGAGTAGGAAGGTAGACGTTGAGTTGAGAGCCATGTTCGCTAGTTTGAGCTTGTCGAGTGACAGTGGATTAGTGGCCGAGCTTCAGATTAGACCTACTTTAGGTCAGTTGATTATAGAGAAGCAGTTGTTAGATAGATCTTTGGCACCTCACGTGCAAGATTTAGCCGAGGGTAGACCATCGGACTACGGTTTCAGAGATGATGGGGTTTTGCGTTTCCGAGATAGAATAGTTGTGCTAGATGACAGTGATTTGAGACGTACGATCTTAACCGAAGCACACAGCAACCTGTTTGCTATGCATCCCGGTAGTACAAAGATGTATCGTGGGTTGAAAGATGAGTACTATTGGGTAGGTTTGAAAAGAGATGTTGCCGATTTTGTGAGCAAGTGCATGGTCTGTAAATAGAGTTGAATAACCGAAAAGAATGGATAGTATGTGTGTTTCTTTAGCCCAAACTTTTCAAGTTCATTGAGGCCCAAATAGTTCTCAAAATACAGTTCATGTCTGATATTTGTTTCAATCACCGCACCATCTCAGTACGAAACTTGATAGTTTTACTCAGTGTTGCACGAATACGAGTACAGGGACGAATACGGGAACGAGAAACGATAATTTTTAAAATTACATGGTACGAGTACGATAGGGGTACGACAAATGTAAAAAAATTCAATACATATAATCATAAGAAAACATTAAAATTTATAGTAAATTAGAAAATCTAATGATTCTCGTGGATTAAAATGAAATCAAAGATAAATTCTCATTAGTTGTTGTGGTCTATCCTTTAATTAAAATCTAATAATTTTGTGATTCCTTTAAAAAGATATTAACAAAAAATTATAATTTTTTTATCTTTTTTTAAATATAGTCTTGTTGCACTTAATATTTTTTAATTTTTTATTAAAAATACTTTAAATTAAATAATATTTTAAAGCTACGAAATTAATTTATTAAAATAAAAAATACTTTATGTCCTAGTTTTACATTTCCTATTTTTCTTTTTATGTCAACAACTTCCCTTCAGTTCAGCGCAAACAAAACGGTGTAGTTTTAGAGTTCTATGAAAACATTGTCGTAGGGTTAAAATTCCATTCGCAATTGTTGTTTCTTATTCATTCTTCTTCATTGACTGTTGTTTCTTCAAGTAGTGGAGAAATTAGTGTCGGTTTCCAAGATGAATTTAATAATAAAATTAACTTTTACCATTTAATTATTTCCTTTCCTTTTTTAATTTTTCTAGGTAGTGTGGTGTCGGTTTTCAAAACCTAGTTAATTTATTTCCGTTGATATTTGTATTTTGCCTTGAATCAAGACCCTTGATGGATATATTCTTTTTAATAGTAAAGTTAACTTTTACCATTTGTAATCACCTATTTTGTCCGGGGTGTTAGACCCGATTTCTTTTCTTTTTAATGGGCTTTGATATTTTGTTAATTATGTATGTGTTATGATAAAAATTAAAAAAAAAAGAAAAAAAGAGAAAGAAAAACAGTATATATATTATCTGTCATTACTATTATTATATTATTATTATCATACTATAAGTATTATATAATTATTGTTACCTATTATTTTTATATCTATTATTACCCTATTATTATCTTTATCTATTATTATTTATTATTATTATTATTTATCAAGTCTGGAAAAAAAACAAAAACATTGAATAAACAAGCCCAACATATATTAAATAAATAAAGCCAAGAATATTTATTTACAGTCCATTTTACATATCTAAAAACCCAAAAAATAAATTATACAAGGCCCAAAAAAGGCCCCAAGCCCTAATCTGCAAATGAAACCCTAATCACCCTTATGCTTTGTGCAGCCGCCGCCTTCCCCTCACCGTCAGATCTGATTTAGATTTGACGGTCCAGATGATGCGAGACGAAGAAACCCTAGAGGCCATCTGCTGTAGCCCTAGCGCCGCACGTCCATCCGCCGTTGGATCCGGATCAAGATCGAAAGGCTCAGATCGAGCCCCTCAGGCGTGTGAGAGACACGCGCGACGTTTCAGACCCCAGACGCGCGCGTGCGAGGCACGCCCAACCCCTTGAATCCCCCACGACCGTTCAGATCCCTCCGACGTTTGGGATCGACTCCACGTCCTCAGAACAGCCGAGCCCTCTGGTCCCCTCCTCGAGTCACATGCAACCAAGACAAACATCAGAGGAATTTCAGAAACAGAAATGGCAGAGGCAACAACCACAAATTGCAACACATGAATACAAACAAACAACTCACCAGCAATTTCCAGCATTTCATGTAATTTAGAAAAGCAAAAATGTAAAAAATCGGGCTATATAAACCCGAACACACAGAATGTAAAAGAAGAGGATTTTTTTAGAGAGAAAAAAGGATTCAAAAAATTCAGAGAGAGTTGTAATCGAGCTTTCATATCAATACAAGCAATTTTCAGAGGAATTCGAAAAAAACTCATAACGATTGTAACCATTTTCAGTGAATACAAGCAAACACCTCAGTTTATCAGGAGGTATCTTTCGTCTTATAGTCCTTTTTTCACGCATCATAAAAGAAAAATAAAAAAGAAACAAAAAGCAGTGAGGTATTTTCTCTTTACCTTCGATGTTTGAGCTTCTTGGTGCGTCGGTTCGCATCCGCCCGCCGTCGATAAGCCTCGCATGGTGAGACGGTAGAGTGGTGGCCGAAGAAGGTTCAGGTTTCAGAAAAAAGGGTAAAGTTTCTGTTGATTTTAAGCATTTGTTTTCCAGATCTGTTCAAAACAAAGGTTCTTTTTCAAGAAAAGGTTTTTTATTCCGGTTTTTGGTTTCGAAGAGAGAAAGGTTTCTGTTTTTTAGGGTTTCCAAAAGAAGAAAAAAAGTTTTTTAGGGTTCCGGCATCGGCAACGGCGACCGGAACCCCTTTTGCGACGCTGGGATAAACAAAGCGAAAGGGAGAGAAGCTCTCTGAGATTTAGGGTTTGGTTTTTGGGGAAAAAAGTGGATTGAAATGTTTTGAACGGGTTTTATAATGTTTTTTTTTTCATTTAAATGTGGCTTAATAGCCTTTTAAATCCTCCCGCATTTTCGAAATCACGCGAGGAGGGTTTTCGCTTTTCAAAACCCTCCCCGCAGTCCCTGTTAGTTTCCAAACGTTTTCAATTTAGTCACCGTTCTCGTTTAAATCGAATTCCGGATGGTAAAATCGCCCTTTTAGCCCCTGTAGGTTTTCCCGTGTTTTCAATCCCGTCCCTGAATTCAGTTTTAATCGATTTGCGAGTGGGGAAATTGTTGTTTTGGTCCCTAATTGTTTCATGTCTCTTCAAGTTGGTCCCATTTCGTATTATAATCTGTTTTTTAAAATTGGTTTATTTACCGTCTTGATCCCTGCCAGTTTGCATCTTTTATTTATTTAGCATTTTATCATGATATATTTTGTTGCTCATGCATTTGCCTTTTTTTATATTTATATCGAATATATGTTTTCCATCGAGTTTATATTTTGTTATATTATTTGTGTTAATATATGCATATATGTTTCTTTTTATGTTGCATGCTTTTTTATGTATGTTCTTTAACTCTTTTTTATTCCATTCGAATATGTGTTTCATGGCACGCACTTTAATTGTCATTTCATGTGATTTTTAATACCCCAATTCGCATGTAATTAATTTTAATTTTAAAACGGAGATACTTATTAATTCGCGTATTCGGGTCGACATGCCTAGCTTATTGGATGTCCCGCGAATATTCGGATTAATTCGAATCGTCTAAAGGTAAATTCGTAAATAAAAAGGACAAGACCATAGCATCATATTTTATCTGCTTGCATCATGCATAAAGGTGACGTACGGGATCTGAACCCTAAACTAACGCGGCAGTCAGTCTTATATGATGTCGGTTTAGTCTTTGGTCCGGTGTACCGTCATCCTTTTTAATTAAATGTTTAATTAAGTCGAAACCACCAGTTCGAAAAAGCTCGCATTATTAAAGTCCGATTTTCAATCAAGAACCCCTAATTAAAGTCTTCTTAAATTTTGAATAATTTCCATCAATTAAAGGCAACAATTGTTTTGGTACCGATTTCCGGGCGTGATGGGGACGCTAACCCTACCCCACACGTAACCAACTCCCGAACCCTTTCAAACGAATCTCTGGTTTTGTTTTTACGGTGTCTGGCCTACCATAGTGGCCGGTGGCGACTCCAAACCGAGAAAAAAAGATTTTTTTAAAGGAATTTTTCCAAAACCCGAACCGAATTATTTTCTTTAAACCCCCCCCATTTTTTAATCAAATCGAACATATTTTTCAAAAGTAGAGGGAACTTGATTTGCGGGAAAAAAACCCCGTTACACCATTTAGACATTAAAATAATGTCTTTCTATTTTTTTATTTTCTAGAATCTTTCTCCTTTTTTTCTTTTCCTTTCTTTTTCATCTTTGCAACCTTATCATATCGCTTTCATATAATCATTTGAAGGATCGTTCAGAGTTGGTGGACGACCCTTGAATCGCTGATAATAGTAGCAAATATCAGTTGAAATTATCTTTTGAAGATTATTTATTTTTTTCTGAGAAAATATATGTATTTTTTTTCTCTGTTGATCGTTAACGAGATAACAACGGAACAATGGTTCGTTATCGATGCAACCAGACGTTATCCGTTAAAATGCAACTGTAATTCGTCGTTTTGGTGTGAATTTGATTCCCATGGCGATTTTCGGCGATATCAATTTCGGACGATAGAAA